>NGKJ01000050.1:66673-133861 GCA_002162495.1 Myriosclerotinia curreyana | reverse complement strand
TATGTACATGCAAATGATACCCCGAGTACTGGTACCCTAGTTTTTGCTTAATGATCATATATATATTTTGGGTTGATTAACTTATGAATATATAGATATATATATGATAAGTGGAGTGAATCGGTAGAAGAGCTATGGGATATCAGATATCAGACCTCAAACATCAAACATCAAACATCAAACCAGAACAATAAGACCAGACCGCATCAGAGATAGAAGTGAATTAAACATACGGGTATCCCGTACTCGAGTACATTCCATCCTATTTCAACAGATGCGTGCGTGGAAAAAAAGGAAATGAACAAGTGAATTAAATCCATAAATCCAACTTATCATCTCGTAGCCGAGTTGAAAATAAGTTCTAGGTAGTGAATATCATTATCCAAACGAATACTGTTTTTTATGTTATATCATCCTAACTTAGCATTTCCTAACCTTCTGGCGCTGTACCTAGGTATTCACTGAAGAGTTTACCGGGTTACCTGAAACCCACAAGGTGCGTGTATGAATCGAATTGCTGTACAGAGATAGAAGAAAGGTATGAAAGGGTAGGCATTTGGCTGGAGAAGAATGGGTCATGTAGCTATGTTTCCCGGGGATCAACAGGCACATAAAATTGTAACGAACAAGACTTTTCTCATTTTACATATCTTGCTATCTATAGACTATACACAGATCTCATATCATCTTCCCGACCCTAGGTATTTATGCTTCCTGATTTCTTCCCTCTAGCGATCAAGCCTTCTTCCCCTTAATACTAACATTCAAAGTGCCCACACCCCAAACTGTAACGAATAAACTCAAAATAGAGCAGAAGATAACGATAGGCTTTCGGAAACCTGCGAGGAAGGGGTACGTGTATGTAACGATGAGTTCGCGATCGCGGACATCGTCGACGAGGTTGTGGGAGTGGAGGGTGAGGGTTGTACGGCCGATCGTGTCCATGAAGGTTTTGTGGAGGGTGATTTGGGAGGAGGCAGTGGGGACGAGGGTGGAGAATTGTACGTTTCTGGTGGGAGGTATTAGTTCGCTTGTAAAGGGACGGGGGATGGAAGACATACTCAGCTCCTTCGGGAAGAATGACACGAACTTCGACGAACTCGTACTCGACCCCTTCAGCTTGTTTTGGACCTTCCAAGAATGGAATATTAAGAACATATTGCTCTCCTCCACTCAATTTTCTCAAGAATTTCCTCGCATCCGCATCCCAACCTACACGGAAAGGATAGTTCCAGCCTCCGAAGATTGGGTAGCGGGGCTTGATCTCGAGGTTTGCTTCGCGTTTGTTGCTGCGGAATCGAGAGGTAGAGACGTTACCGATGACATCAGTGAAATATGGTGTCAAGCTACCGACCTTCAATGGGAACTTGAGCCCCTTGATGGCAGAGGTGGGAGTGGTGGCATAGTATGCGGCTTGATTCCAGAGAGTGCGAGAAAATGGCTTAGAAAGGTTGGCGGCACGGTTGGTCAACGTGTAACGTTCCTCGAAAGCAACATTTCCTCCCCAGTGACTGACTTCAATGTCGCGCTCTAACTTGGAGATGTGAATGAGGGGTTTGGTGAACTCATATCGAACTCGAACGGGTTCTGTTGCGCCAGCTGGTACTTCTCCATATGAGCCGTAGGTGTACTTGGAACCTTGTTTTTGTGGTGATTCCGATGCGCCATTGGTTCCTGGGAGAATGGTGTGTTCTGGAATATTTGTAGTTGGGAACTTAACTTCAGTCTTTTGCTTTAAAGTGACGTAGGATGACTGGGCATATGCGGAGAATTCGTAAACGACATATTGATTCTCATTTTGTGCGATTGAAGTTGGAAGAGGGTTCAAAGCCGAAAGATAGACATATGAAATGCCAATTGTTTGTTGTGCTTTAGGTGCGAGAGGTTGTGGTAGCTTGATCAGGTAGAATTGAGTATCACTTGTGAAGGAATTAGCTAGTAGTTTGAATATCAGCCCGAACATGAATTACCTCTCTGTGTCAAACTCTACAGCTCGTACTTCGAATAATCCCGAGTCGACATCCTTTTTATCCTTAACTTCTAAAGCTCCAATTGTTTCCATCTGCCTCGATGTGAATGGTAGGTAGTATTCATCTTGAGGTTCGTTGGCAATGTTCTCAATTACTACATTTATCGATTCTTTTGGATAACTCTTTTCAAGATTGATACTGTGTACCAAATTGGCATTTTTGAAAACTTGTGGAGGTTTGAAATTCGAGGGGAGGATGTGTTTCGAGGTAAGTGGTTTTGTCAAGTTACTTTTGTCTGCGCCGAAAGCTGTAGATACCAGAGAAAGGACAGTGGTCGCAATCGCGAATGACTTCATCTTGGAGAAGAAATGTGGGAAGCCAGTCTAATAAGAAAATCAATTCACACCTTATGAAAATCAAAATATGAGCAATTCTGAGACGTGGTGTCGTTGATATTTCTTTCTCGTCTCTCCCAGATAGCTGTCCCCAGGGTAATAATATTGAAGCTTACGTTGCTCTAAAGTGTCCTGAACCAAATTAGACGCCAATTCGCGATGTTATCTAAATACACACCCTCATACACTCATAACACTGATAACTTCACATCCTTTTTCCCTTATTTAGTTAGTTTGGCTTACTTATCAATAATCGCGCGCTTAATCTTTTGTCTTATCGGAAGCAATCCATCATTAACCCGTGCGTGCTTATTAATCAGCTGATTATTGACTGGGTCGTTGAGCTGACTGATTAACTTAACCCCACTATGATGATGATGAAGTTATAGCGGGGGGAGTCGAGTGAATTCCGAAGTAACAATCAATTTCTTTAGTTTCACTCAACACAAACTTCATTCATTCATCTCTCAAACTTTGTAGAATCATCGACAGCGACTTCGTTTTTTTTGCTTCTGCATTATTTTATATCATCTATTCAATAACTAAAGACTTCGGTCTCTTCAACTCTTCAATTATACCCTTTTTATACATATCTATCTTTGAAAATCTTTCAATATGGTGGGGTTGGGTCCAAGAAAGCCTCCTTCCCGTAAGGGTATGTATAACTTCAACTTTTCTCTGTTGCTTCAATTTCAGTTTGGCTTGGCTGAGGAGGTCGATTTCTGATTCATATTCACTCTTGTTTGTGAATGATCTGGCTGCTGTACTACCCCGCTACGCCGAAGTAGTGACTCTCTTCAATGTCTCGTCATAAAGGCATCATCAGCTTGAAGTCAACAAGCTGGAAAACTATCACGACCAAGAAACCGAAAACTCCAAATCCATAAAGTTTTCTGGATTGACACTTACAACATGTCGACACCTTCAACCCCGTCTTCAAATCCTACCCAAACGCCCCAAAACCCACCAAAAAAAGGTTCATACCTCCTACTCCCTGTCTGTGACTTCTTCAAGTCGCCGGTTATCAGTTTAGTCTACCCGACAAGTGTTTGGTTAGACCTAACTCAAATATTGCCATGTGCTCCCCAGGGCAACACCCGAGACTCGTGCTCTTCCCTATAGGATAAGCAAAGCATTGAAATAGGCCCCTCGGACAATGTTCCCAGAAGTCTTTGAAAGCTTACTTTCCATGCTGGTCATATCTCACTAGCATATATGAAGTTATAGCTTCTTGGCTTGAGCTCCTTGAGATGGACATATACATCATGACAGCAATGGCTTGTGGTCACGAGACTATTCTACTTCCAATTCGCAATTTTGTGGTATGAGAGAAATTAGAATAGCTAACTAATGACTTGCATACAGGTTCTATGGCGGAGGTTCCAAAAAATTACTTGGAACAAATTAGAGAGCTTGAAAGAAAGTTCACTGTTGACACCGATAAGCTCAAGCAGATTACTGAACACTTCGTCTCCGAGCTTACCAAAGGTATATATTTTATCCCGTTTACTGTGATCCGAACCTTCCACTAACTTAAAGCCAGGTCTCACCGTGGAGGGTGGAAGTATTGTATGTTCTTCGGATACAAATCAGGTTTTATACTAATCTTCAAATAGCCAATGAACCCAACATGGTGCATGGCATTCCCAGACGGTTATGAAACCGGCACTTTCCTTGCCTTGGACATGGGTGGTACCAACCTGCGTGTCTGTGAAATCATCTTGACTGATGAGAAGTCTGAGTTTGACATTATTCAATCAAAATACCGCATGCCAGAGGAGCTCAAGACGGGCGATGCCGAGGAACTTTGGGAGTACATTGCCGACTGTCTTCAACAGTTCATCGAATCCCATCACCATGGCGAAAAGCTTGACAAATTGAACCTCGGTTTTACATTCTCCTACCCAGCTACTCAGAACTACATTGATGAGGGTATTCTGCAAAGATGGACCAAGGGTTTTGACATCCCAGGCGTCGAAGGCGAGAACATTGTCCCAATGTTTGAGGCCGCTCTTGCTAAGAGGGTAAGTTTTTAATTAATATTCGAGAGAAAAACATTGCTAAAATCTATCAGGGCGTACCAATTAAGCTCACGGCTTTAATCAATGATACCACTGGTACTTTGATTGCTTCCGCATATACTGATACATCTATGAAGATTGGATGTATCTTTGGAACTGGCTGCAACGCTGCTTACATGGAAAACTGTGGCTCCATTCCAAAGTTGGCCCACATGAACCTTCCTCCCGATACTCCAATGGCCATAAACTGTGAGTGGGGTGCTTTTGACAACGAGCACAAAGTTCTCCCCCGTACCCCATACGATATCATTATTGATAAAGACTCTCCACGTCCTGGTCAACAAGCATTTGAGAAGATGATTGCTGGTCTTTACCTTGGAGAACTTTTCAGATTGGTTCTCGTTGATCTTCATGACAACAAAGAGATCCACATGTTTGAGAATCAAGACATCGAGAAGCTCCGAAAGGCCTATACTTTGGACTCTTCGTTCTTGTCTTTGGTTGAGGAGTAAGTTCCAAACGCCCCTTGTGTTTTTATGGTTGGTTGACAGCGGCGTCTAGGGATCCATTCGAGAACTTGTCCGAGACAGCCGATCTCTTCCAGAACAAGCTCAGCATTGTCGCCACAGTTCCGGAACTCGAGCTTATCCGCCGTCTTGCTGAGTTGATTGGTACTCGTGCTGCACGTCTCTCCGCATGTGGCGTTGCCGCCATTGCCAAGAAGAAGGGCTACGAGACTTGTCACGTCGGAGCTGACGGATCAGTCTTCAACAAATACCCTCATTTCAAGGCTCGTGGTGCAGCAGCACTTCGTGAGATTCTTGATTGGCCTGCCAAGAAGAGTGCTAAGGAGCATGATCCTATTGAGATATTGGCCGCCGAAGATGGATCTGGTGTCGGTGCAGCTTTGATTGCAGCTTTGACTCTCAAACGTGTTAAGGCAGGTAACATGGCTGGTATCCTGCACCCAGAGAACTTCAAATGAGCAAGCAAATGCACTCGTGCGGAGTAATCTCGAGGTTCTGGGGAGGTGGTATGAAGTGATGCGAACATGAATACGATTGACAGTCAATTATGATGCATGTTTTAGAGAAATGATTTCATGGCATAGGAACGGGTGGGTTTGTAGAATAATTCTGCGTGGCCTTTTTCGGCTTCTACTCGCTTGCACTTCCCATTCATGTTATAGCAGACTGAAGCTTAGCAACCACAAATCAGACCTATAAAAATGAAGTCGTTGCACATATTTTGCGTGAAATTGATGTTCTATATTCTGGGTATCATATTTAAAAATTCACCGGCTACATTGTTCGCCATTGCCTTGGCATTTATTCTTTCTCGGCCCTTGGTTCATTTATCCCATGAACCCACAGATAGGCAGGCGATATTTGTCCAAAACCCAGTACCTCCTTCTTACTCCTCTCCATTCTCCCTCTCCATCTCCCCCTAGCTCCTTGACCTCTACCTCTGTCCATTCAACATCCAATCCCGCGTCACACAGATCAAGCTCCGAAACCTTTGTATATACGTCATAGCAGACTTTTCTATCCGCTCCCAGACCATTAAAGAAACTAAACTTTCCATTTTCGGAAAGAAGACCGATAACATATTCAGAGAAGAATTTCTTAAGTTCCATGTATGATTCTCCAAATGTGTCAAAGTATATCACATCGAACTGAAGATTTTCTTCGAGAAGCGTAGGTAGAATTTCTTGCCAGCGACCAGCATGTATTTTATAACTTCCTTCTTCAGGTGCAGATGCCTCCCATTCTTTTCCGAATTTATGGCCTGGGGTTTGCAGATGTGCGAGCACGTCTGGATGAGCCTCTACTATGTGGTGGCTAGCAGGTGAAGTGGATGCGAACATGGTGTCGATGATACCCATTCCAAAACCGATGTTGAGGATTCGTAAAGGAGGGGAGGATGGTGGAATGAGGAGATCGACGGTGCGTTGCATGATGGAGGTTTCCCATGCCATCATTACTCCGTTCGCGTCGGCGTCGAGGAGTTTATCGTCTGTAAATTCGAGTTTACTTTGCAAGTAGTCTGCAGAATTGACATCTTTCTTTGGGGCTTCCGCTGCTTCTTCATTTGTTCCTGTCGTATGTCCGTTTGTTTCTTCTGCAGGTTCCTCTGTAGTAGCGTCCTCTCCAACAATAACCTCAACACCTTCACCAATCTCCATTCCCTCTACTTCTTCGTCCTCATCGTCCTCATCCCCATCACTCAACTCCTCATACCCACCCATCAAATTCATCAATATTTCTGCCCTCACCCCAGCTTCCACAACTAATTCATACAATTCCTTCCTACCCAATCTCCATGCCAAACACCCGGGCGTCTCATCATTTGTATCCAAATCATTCCATATGGCACCCGAAAGAAACAATTCTTTTACCGTCGCGGTCGCGGCTTCTATATCTTCTGGCGAAGGAGAATCTTCACATGATGCAATGGCAGAATGGAGCGGTGTGAAGCCCGTCTCGGGATCTTGCACCGAGGCAGCGCCAGGTACTCTAAGGAGGGGTTTGAGGGCGGGAAGGTCGTGGTTGGAGGCGGCGAGGAGGATGGTTTGGGTCGTTGTATCGGTCTCCGTCGCGAATGCTGGATCTTCCATTTTGAGAGTTGAGTATATCTCAATTGAACAGAACAATTGGAAATGTTTATTACCGTATTATCAACTGGTTTAAAATATGATATTTTATATCCAAAAAAAAAAAAGTTTATAATTTCACAAGGTGCAACAATGGGTGCACGGACTCGTGGGATAGTTGTAAGTAAATTCCGATTAACACCAATACTGTAACTATTGAAGTTGTCTTGTTTCAAGGTTATTAACGCTGTCCTTGTTGGGTCGATATAATCAATTTTCATATGCTAGTTAATTTATCAAACCAAATCTAGCACTCTCACACATCGAATTTATGGCAAAGGAATCCCAACATCAGACCGAACAAACGAGCAACAATACGACCATAAACAGGGCCACAATTGGCAAGAAACGAGACAAGAGAGGCGTAAGTCGATTACTTCCTCGTGACAGATCTTTGACTAGAACAGATACTAGTACTGATAATGGTAGTCGTGAGAGGAAAGAGGAGAGAGAAGAGTGCTTCTGTAGAGATCATAAATCACGTGGAATTAGAGAGGAATTCGAGGATAACTGATAGAAGAGAGAGGGAGCTGAGGGTCGTGGTTAAAGGGGGTAAGGAGAGGGAGATCATAGTAGTGGGTCAGTCATGAATACCCGGATCTATGTTCATGTTCATGTTCATGTTCATGTTCATCTTCTTATTCTTATCGACACTCGATCTTTTCTATCTATAAAAAATAAGTGTAAGCTCATGGTATGATACTATCAACTCCATATAGCATTCAGTCTAACCATTCATACACTTTTATGTGACAGCTTGACTTTTAGTGGTGGTTTATCCCAAAGAATGTACGTCTTCTGGCTATTTGACCACCGTCTACTATCCTCGCAAAGATCCATATCAAAATTCCACAACATTCGTGCAAGAATTGAGCGCATTTCGAAATAGGCTAGGCTTCAGTTTCTATCCTCAGCTTCTTTCTCCTCTCGTGTTTGGTCAAGACGGTGTCCAAACTTACTTTTTCCCAAGACAGTTTCTTGGTCCAGTCGGAAAAGGTTGGAACGCAGCCTTGTCATCATCTTTGTATTTATCCGGAGGAGACGTGCTCCATCGAGCTGGATCAAACGTATCTGGATCGGCGAAGTTCTTTGCCGCATGATACGCTGCCCAATGATTCACACCAACAGAAGTCTGAGGTAACTTGTCAGTGTACAAGAATACTTTGAATCCCAACAGGACACGGCACGTACATTCCCTGGTATGAAAGTTCCGTTTATGATTTCTCCCTCCGAACGTGTACGACGAGGTAGCGTAGATGGTGTTGGAGGATATATCCGTAAGGCTTCTTCAATGACTATGTTTATGTATGGGAGGTTTCTCAAAGATACCATGTCAATATCATTGACAGTCTTAAACCTTTTGCGAACTTCGGATGTGGCCGCCAAAAGTACTTCGGGGTGTTTCAGCATGTATTATGTAGCGCCACATAAAGCTAATGCTGTGGTTTCCGAGCCCGCCATAATCATCACTGTTGCTGTTCCCTCTATTTCATCGCGGCTCATGCCATTTTTGTTGTTGCTAAGGATCTATTTCTTTAATCAGACACTTTTCTCTAAACGTGATGAGGATCTTCTCACATAGCCGATGAAGTCCTTCCGATCTGTATTCTTCTTTAACCTCTCATCAAGTTTGTTAATTGTGTAGGCCATATGCGCAATTTCGCTTTGATTTGGATATTACTATTGATACCTACGCTATGTGTAAGAGGATAAATCTGTCTATAAGTAAATGTTTCAACCTCGGCTCCCCCTTTTATCCTGGAACCGCCACGTTTCTACTACTGTACTTGCGATCACGGAGTTCGATGCTTTGCAGATACAGTTCTCTGACTAGCCAAAGACCCTCCACTCGACTCGACTATCGTCTCCAAGATATTTTCAGTTATGGCCACCATTTATTTATATGCAAGAAACTGCTAGCACTACAAACTCATCGTTTTCTTTACGGCGTCAAAAGCATTGATTTCCATTAAGTCTACTCTCAGTCCCATCAAAGACTATATCTACTGATAAAAAAAGCTACAATCTTATTTGACAACTCGTCAGCCCAGTTGGCGGAACGAGCAAATTCCGGTGATCATTTTCAGTGACACTTTTTGGAAAATTTTCACACAATTTCCACATCAACAGATCTCTTAATCTCAATGTTTCCTTCAACACCCCTATAATCACGGTTTCTTTCAATGGGTTCAGCAAAACAAGCCACCGCATTTTTATCATTGCCTTTTCCAATCCCACCGCTCAGTTCTTGGAATTCGTGGTCAGGCAATCTTGTCTGTGATTCTGACGACTGATTGCTTCCTTTGCGCCAAGGGCCGAATAAATTGCACTTGGTTTGTGAGCCCTTCAGATCATACGAGCCCTCTGAGCTCGTTTGACTCCTTCTACCACCGAATAAGGAGCGTATTGAGGCATATAAGCCTGCTTCACCACAATAGTGTTTCACCAATGAATGACATGCGGGCATAGATGAACAAATGATGGCAACATTGATCTCGACAACACTGGGTTAATTATTAGCAAAGGGGGAAGACAATTTACAAATATTGACTTACGCCGACGTAACGAATGCTCCTTCGTTCCAATTAACGTCAGGACCGTATGTGAGCTCGTAACGATAGTAGAGACTCACACAACTTGCAATTAGGGCGCTTTGTAGAGTTAGCTCAGAAAGGTTTATGGAATGATTCATGAGCATATTAACTTACAAGATACCAGTAGTAGAGACGGCGATAAGACTAAGCTTGGTCTTAGTTGGCATTTGAAGCTTGATGATGGATTGTACAGGTAGCAATAAGATATAAATATCAAGAATTATATTGCAGGCTCCTTGGACAATGGCCAACGGTTCGATGCGAGCACATTTAGCGAGTGCGTCGGGTGAATCCCAAGAGCCTCCAGGACGTGGAGCACAGAAGTATGCCAACACCGGCACATTCACCATATAGATAGCAAAGTTTGCCGCAAAACCAAAGTATACCGCATAACGAAACTTCTTATTAGATCCAAAGATTCGCAGATACAGCAAAAGAATGGGAATTCTCGAGAATAAGAATGCGAATGCAACAATGTTGTTTTGGGCATATCGTTTCTGTACAGACTGTGAGTCGAGGACAAAAATAGTAGCGGATTAGAACTGATAATACCTTCCAATAGGTTTCGCTAAACCATATGACAGGAACATCCCACATATGTCTCGATACCCAGGCCACTGAATTTTGTTCAGCAGAGATCTAGTCATGGCTTTTGAATGAGTCAACTTTACAGTCAAGAATGAATGATGCATAGGCGATTGATAGACTCTAGCCGGCAGTGTTAGTCAAGAGAATGATAGACAAAGTAAGGAGGTGAAGGTGTCTCACTGTTGCTATGATACAAAAGTCTATTCATGGTTAGCAACTACCTTACACTTAAGATATTCTACTTACAATCTTCTGCACCTGCAGATTGCTTCACAAAGAAGTTTGCATACAGACGCAAGCCAACAAATGCTACAGTAAGTACCAAGAAGACGACCGAGACTGCTATGATGGGAACTCTTTGAGAAGGTGGATCGATTAGATTGACAACCTCTCCAGGTGGTGGGGGCTCAGATAGCATGGTGGCCTTAATAGCGGCAATAGCAGCGGCTTGGGCAGAACTTGCCGCGGCGCCCAGCGAGGTTGTTGCGGACATAGTAAAGTCAAGATGAAAGCAATTTAGGGGAATCAGAAGAGGTTATGGTGCCGAGAACATGCAGATAAACGAGAAACATTTGGTCATATATGGGACTTCAATTGCTCTGGTCTTCGGAAACGATAATGTTGCCTAAACTTGCTACGCTATAGCACATCAATACTCCAACAAACCTCAAGCTACTGTGCCTCATGAGTAGGAATAGAATCTGCAAGTTCTTAATCTGAATCTACATTAGAAGTTGGGTTGAATAGTAGCTTAAGGCGCTTTCATTTCCGATCAAGCAATGAGCCGCAAAATACGCGAGGACATCACCCGCCGCATACTTCCAACCAGTATACTTTCACGAGCGGGGGTGATCGATCCATCCCATCCTCCCGAGGCAGAAACGTTCATGTGTATACGAGCTGTATGAGTGGGGGAGATTATTCGAACTGTTGTATCAGACGTCAAAAATAGAATCGATCTCAATCCCCATCTCATTCTTCAACAGGGATATCACATCTAGATTTTGAAGAAATGTCTATCATGCAGTCATAGTTTCTGGCAAGGGTGGAATGATGTATTGTATGCATATGTGAGTTTGAAAAAGTAATCACAGTTCGCGAATTTGGTTGGCGTGTCGCTTATAATCTAATAACGGATAATTGAAAGTAGCCCCTTTTTATACTTTCTGATTGAAACTTGCTATTTTACGCGTAAACACTTATTTATACATTAAGTAATGTTTTAAAAGAAATGTTATTTATAGTTTTTGAAAAGTATAATAAAGCTATTAGTATTTAACAATAACTTTTAAATCAAATATTTAATTATAATAAAAATTAATTTATTAAAAAAAAAAAATTAATCTTTATAATTTTACATATTAAAATTTATAATTGTTCAATTATAATTTTTTAGAATTTAAAAATAGATTTATTATATAATAATTCAAATAAACAATCAAATATTCAAATGATTATTTTAATAAAAATCCATCAAATATTAATAAATTTATAATTGAAATTACAAAATATATATTATTATTAATGAAATCGTAATATTTATTTTTTGAAAATATAATTTTAAAATATTAAATATAATTTTCAAAAATCTAAAAGATTATTTCATTTTTCGAAATCTCGATATAAAATAACTTTTATTTATTAAAATATAAATTTTAATTTCGAATTGCGAAAGTAAATTATTTGTAATTAATACTTTATTACTTAATATATAAGATTAAGTCCTAAGCATGTGTTTTGATAATTTTAAACTACTTTTATTATTATTTTTAAATATATATTAGCTTTACCCCTCCTTTATATCGAATATTCTAAAAAACAATCCGAACGCACTCTTATTTCCCCACTTGCCATACCCACAATCCGATGCAACAAGGGCTCGATTACCTGACGAAGTCTACGCCGCAGTTGGTGATTCCTAGTGTATAATCTTGCATGGCGCATGCCCGAATGTTGGTGACGAGTTTTTTTACCAACCAACTTCTCCACATCCTTCTCAACCATAATGCTGACGACTTAATTTAGCATTTACATTTGATATTTTTTCTTTACAATCTCTTGGCTAATGAGGAAATTACTCCAAAAAGTTTTCATTTCTCTGGATTTATTACTATATTTTATTATTATTATTTAAAAGAGTTATATTATTATTAATAATTAATTTATAATTATAATAAATATTCGATTTTAAATCTTATAAATAGCTTTATTTAAAATTAGATAAAGTAAATATTTACTATTTAAACAAAAAAACATATTATAATAATATAAAAGAAAATAAAGTCTTTTTAGTAGATATAATAACATTATTTTATTTCGGGACAAGCGGCTATAAAACTACCCCTCTCGACATGGACACCGAGTAAACGGGTACTTATAATGTGAGAGGTTCTCGCCCTAGTTGTTGCAACTGTGAGGTCCAAAATATAGCGTTCAGATTCCATCAAGATTCTTCAGCTCAAATCATATCCTTCTCATTAAGGGTTCACAAATTTGCATCCAAAAGCCATGTCTTCAATGTTTATCACACTTTCAAAAGGGCTCGAGGGAAAAGTGTTTGAGCCTGACAGTGATGTTTATGATGCTTCTTTGAAGTCTTATTTTACTCTTCAGGAGGCGCAGCTGAAACCATCCGTCATCATTACCCCTAAATCTGCTCAAGATGTCGCCCAGGCTCTAAAGTCTTTGAGAGCCATAAACTCCGAGACCGAAATTGCTACCAAAGTGGCGGTCAGAGGAGGCGGCCACAGTCCGTTTGCAGGCAGCGCGAATATTGACAATGGCATCACAATTGACCTGCGAAATATTGATGCCGTTGAAGTGAATGAAAGTAAGGATATTGTCTCAGTTGGAGGGGGAGCTATCTGGGGTCAAGTATATGATAAGCTCGATGTAATGGGGCTTTCCGTGGTTGGGGGCCATGTTTATGATGTAGGAGTTGGAGGATTCACTCTGGGAGGTAAGTGTTGTCGTGCCTTCTATTCTACTGTACGATGCTCTTGTACTGATGCGAATCACAGGAGGGTTCTCTTCTTCTTCGCCAAGATATGGCATGTGCTGCGACATGGTTGATAATTTCGAGGTGGTTCTTGCCGATGGTCAAATCATCAATGCCAATGCCAATGCACATTCGGACCTCTGGACTGCGCTCAAAGGAGGAAGCAACAACTTTGGGATCGTCACCCGGTTTGATATGAGAGCTTTTCCGCAAGGCAAACAATGGGCTGGACTCGTCGTATATCCAATCTCCACACTGGATGAGAACTTCAAGGCACTCGAAAGTATGCAAAATGATTGGGATCCATATGCTTCGATAAAGCTGAGCATTACGTTTTCACCTCAAACGAAGTTCACCATTGCATCAAACTTCGAATACACCAAAGAAGATAGCGCGCCCGCTGTATTCAAACCTTTCATGGATATCAAGCCTCAATACAGAAACACAATGAAAATCACAACCCTCGGTGAAACTGCTAGAGATATCCAGAAAATGCAAGCCAATGGAGTTCGTCAGATCTTTGCTACCACATCCTTTCAATTTTCTGTTGCTCATTTGCAGAATGTGTATGCTCTCTTCAAAAGTACGACTGAGTCTGTCGAAGATGTTAAAGGTATGCGTTGGACCTTGACATTCTGGCGTCTCCATGGATCAATTACCGCCAAATCAGCGGCATCTGGAGGCAACTCAACAGGTCTTGATACTTCGCAAGGCTCTCTTGTTTTGTGCGTATTAACCTACTCGTGGGAAAACACATCTGATGATGCACGCATGGATGGAACGGCTAAAAGATTTATCGAGGAAGTTGATGAGGCCAGTAAGAGTGCGGGGTTGTTCAACCGCTATAAGTATGTTAATTATTCGGCGAGCTATCAAGATCCAATCAGTGGATATGGGGATGAGATGAAGAGGAACTTGCAAGCAGTGAGCAAGAAGTATGATCCCGAGGGGTTTTTCCAGACCGGTGTTCCAGGTGGCTTCAAGATATCACGCTAGAGAATCTCAGTAAATAGGACGGGCAGATCCTAGAGGCGATTTAAGAAGAGAAAAAGCATTTCTCGACTTTGACTAGCATAATGAATGTTGTTCCGAATTTCAATAGTTGTACTGTAGCTGTCTCTTTGATTTGAAGGTAGTTTTTGCCATTGCCAAGTTCCTGCTGCCACCTCCGGCACGGAATGATGTCTTGCCGACAAAATGTCAACCTCTTTTGAAGCTTTTCTCTTACAACATGATTCTGAGAAAGCATGCACAAAGTATCTTCATTACATTGAAAACTTCTATTTTATTCTTCTGCATAGAAATATCTGACAAGAGGCTTTTAATTCAAATCATCCTTCAATCAATCTGGTTATAACCATAAAGTGTGCCGCACGCCTTGCTATCCCTCGCAGCCCATAAACATAAGCCTAGCTGATCCAATGCTATAATAATCTATCCTCAACATGAACTGCACGAGATGTGATGCGAACAAAGAATTCTTTTTGCTGGAATACGCCATGACACCTGCTATCCCAAGGGCGGGTGGGATTCACGATCACAATGTCCCAACGCCGGAAGACCTCAGCAAAGAACTTGTGCATCATCATCATTGCCATATTTATACCCAAACAGCGTGTGGTGCCTATATTAAAAAGTAGCTCATGCACTCGCTCCATCTGCCGAAGCTGCGGTTGTGATGTCTCTGACCACCGCTCTGGTCTGAACATATCTGCGTCAGCCCCAAAGGTTGCTTCGTGTCTTAGTAGCCCCCTTATGTTGACTCCGATGTCGACTCCGCCTGGAACATGTGTTCCTCCAAGGATGTCACCCTCCGGTGGGGTTACGCGCTGCCGCAGTGCGGCGACTGGCGGGAAAAGTCTTAGGCCTTCTTTAATGCAAGCGTGGAGATATGGGAGGTTTCTCGCTGTTGCATATGATGCAAGTTCTGATTGGGATTGATGTTGGTAAGTGGCGGAGATTTCTGAGATTAGACGCGTGTACACGGGTGGTGATGTAATAATGTGAAGAAGGATGCCTCGGATAGCTGTGGCAGTCGTGTCTGATCCCGCGAAACTGATAACTGTTAACAACGCTCATCATAAGTGAATGAATAGACGGCTTACAGTGCTATGACCATTTCGGTCTCGGCTTGAGAGCGATCCATTCCTCGATCTAGCCAGGCTGCTAGTAAGTCTTTGCGGGGCACGAAATTGGGTGTGTAACGAGCATCGATAGCAGCCCGAGCGAGCTTTATGTGTTTAGTTAGAATTATTAAAACGAAGGAGAGAATTCAATGAAGTGTGACTTACCCCAAGAATCTTTCCAACGCCGGATTTATCTTTTGCTGATGGCAATACTCGATTGAGGAAGGGGACTTTGGAGATGAATCTGAGAATGCTACTAAACTCTGCCAAAACCCCGATCTGTTCCACTATTGGAAGTCTCTCTTCGAGGGTTTTCTGGAAGTCATAGCGGTCGCTGTGATTGGCAATGAAGCCAAGCCCATGCCCAAAGCATAGCTGGCAGATGAGGTCAAAGTCGAGCCATTGGATGCTTCGCGCAATGTCAAATGGTTTCATGGCTTGGGAAGTCGATATTACCTTGTGTTCTATGTATGTGATCCACTCTTTCATATTGTTGTCTATGGTAGCTTCCAGCCCCTCAATATCTTTGCCATCATACTATTCAAGATGGAATCAGTCATTTTATCAGGATATTTTGGCAGGAAATTCCTTACACCACTTGCCATCTGGTATCGCAGCACATTATGCTTACTTCTATCACGCTCCGTGATCAAATTCGCACGATGGGGATCAATCCTCAAACAATCAAACCATGAGCCTCGTTCATATTTCGAGCGAAGCCGAAGGACTTTTCGCCAGGTATCGGGGTCGCTTGTTATAAGAAGATTGGGTCCAATTCTAGCGATTGAGCCTGTCACAACACTAATTGTCAGAAATCAATTCTGATACATATCACTCATGAATGATGTCCTTGAAAACTAATTCGAAATTGGCAATGCTTACCGTATTTCTTGTTTACTTCCTGAAACCACTCTGCGCTTTGCTCCGACCTCATAGCCTTCAGCAGCCATAGTCTACTATAAACCCCTAAAGGGGGGCCAGGAAACTGCCTCAAATGATAAAAACGGGAATAAAAGACCCAAATGGTAAAGTATAGCGCAGAACCAGCCAGGGATAGCAGTCCCAGAAGCCCCAAGCTGGGCGTATTTGGTAAATCTATATTAAGGAAAGCCATAGTTAGATCTTGCGTACGATTGTATAGATTCTTTTAGGGAGCATTGCTTGGATATATAACATTAAATAAGCTCATTACAGTACTATAATAACTGTTGTAGTTATAGATCACTAGTATAGATAATATCGCGTGGAATAGCATGGGTAAGTAGGCAGACAGATAACAATTCTAGTAGTTACTTGTGAATAATCTATTCACAGGACAGGTTATTGAAACATCGAAATAGATATTTTATAAGTTATTTGCGAATAAGTCAACTGTTTTGCTTTAAGGCCCCCCCTCCCCTTAATTGAAGGCATTTTCCTTAATACAAATTGTTATTTTTAATATCTTTATTTATCAATAAAGCAAACTAACTTTTATATTATAGAGTATTTATATGATTATACTCCAAGATCTTAAATTCTAGATTTTTCGTTATTTTACAAAGATTTTTATTAAAATATAAATATCAAGTTTTTATATTTATATATAATATTTATTAACTAATTTAAAGTAAAAACTAAGGTTATATATAATATATATTATCAAAAAAATAAAAATTATATATTTTAATCTGAATTATTTTATTCAAGGAATATTATTAATATTTGTAAAATTTCTATTTTATATAAAATTAACACATAAATCCAAAAATCTTATATTTAACTATTATAATTTTTATATAAAATAGTTAAAAGCTAAAAATTACAAATTTATCAAATTTATTATAATTATTATAATTATATATAAAATTGTATAATAAAATTAAATTTTAAAAGCTTTATAAAGAAACTATTATTATTATTTTTAATAGCAAAAAGTAATTTAAATACAAAAGTTCTAGTTATTATAATCGAAATTATAAGCTTTTATAGAGTAATATACTAAATTTGGCTTTAAAGGCTTATATAGGCTCGCTAAGGATCTATGTAGGCTTAGCGAGCCTATAAGCTTCAGGCTTGCTTTCATCTTCGAGTTAATCCTAACCCTAATGAGGTATAAGTTTTAGCTCTCAATTGCTTGTTATCGCTCATTGTAGCTTATTTAAAAATTGAATTATATATAAGGTTATTGAAAATCACAATTAGATTTAGATTGATAATAGGGCCTTTCGGCGTGTTAGCCTGGAAAAGCCCATAATCTCGCTACAATGAACGGGAGCTTCGTACAACTAAACCAATAGTGAGTATGATTAGATTCGCCTCTTAATGTTCGCGAAGCCGTAAGGCTAATTAGTAAGTGTTACTTGCTCCAATACATCGAATTGTATGCTTATCATGCGGTCAGCACTACATACATCACCTCGGATCGACCATCTTTGAATCTTCAAGAATACCGCCATCTAGTAGAATTTGGCAACCCCGCTTTCCAACACATTGGTAACATTGAAGTATTGCATCGTCCCGAAGCTTTGTCGTCTCGAGTCACAATTCTCGTCAGGGGTCTCACAGGCCTCATGGTAGTCTGATAGTCTCATGCAGGCGCTTAGCCAGCGTCTGCTAAAAAGATACCCATGTTCGTGACGACGATTCCTCCGTGCTTATTAGAATCGTTCCAAATCCAGTCAACGGGTTTAATATATTTTTGTTTGCGGAGGTGGACACTAAACCCTTCGTCCAGTAGTGCTACCCTCCCAAGCTTGGCACATGAAAGGTTCCTCGAAGAGCCTCGTTTACTAGATTGGTCGGGGCCTAGTTTTTCCCTCGAAATTTAGGTAAGTGTAGCCCGTGGAAAGTTGTTGGACTACTGTCTCTTTTCTTGACTGACTATTTTTCACATATTCTTTAGCCACCTGGATCGATCACCTTTCAAATTTAAGTCATGTACATAGCAACATTACTGAGTAGGTACTGGCAGCAGTATTGCCAGTCCCAGGTGCTAAAACTAATCTGCAAATTTGGCCTTCCATTGATTTTGCTGTTGTTGATATGGCGACTTTGGACATTCAGCATTGTTCCATTATTATTCCCAGAGAAGCCCAGACGTCTACCTTATTGGATTCCCTATCTAGGTCATTCCCATACCAAGCAGTCTCAATAGATGTTAAAGCTAACCGCAATTACTAATAGGTCATGCCAGTGCTTTCATGGAAAATGCTGATGCTCTTTTCAACCGGGGCTAGTGAGTATTTCCTTCGTGTATACTCATATCCAGCTGACTGGATGAAATAGCAACTATTTTCAGTCGAACGAACCATTTGCACTCACGGTCGGCGGGCGGACAATTGTTGTGACTCGAGGTCCGCAAGAGCTTTCTGAAGTATGGAAAAACTCAACCACTCTCTCTTTCGACCCTTTTATAGTGGGAGTATTTAAGTCTTTCGGTCAATCACCCAAGTTCATCGAAAGAGTTTTCAGCACTGATTTAGAAACCATTGTTGGCTCTGATGCAAGGTCAGACTCTAAGCTTATCAACGAAAACCCTTCCGGCAAATGCTACGTTCATTTACAAAGCACTTGGCTGAAATCACAACTTCTTGGTAAAGACGAGCTGACTCAACTTCATACTACATACCATTCCCATCTCAATAATATCCTGGAATGGAAAAATCTGCCCAAACAATTTGTGCTTTCAGAAAACCAGAAACATACCACAATTTCGTTGGCAAAATTCAGTAGATATATTGTCTCTCGTTGTGCCATGAAGAAATTTTTGGGCGACAGGATATTCGAAATGGCGCCTTCCTTTGCACATGATTATCAAAAGTATGAAGATGACAGCTGGAAAATCTTCTTTCAGTATCCACAATTTATGGCAAAGGATCTGCATGTAGCCAAGGAACATGTAATAAGAGATCTCATCAAGTACTTTGCGCTACCTCAGGAACAACGACCAGGAGTCGCCTGGATTTTTGAGACAATGTACAAAGAACTGAGATCTCTTGACATAGATCCGCACGACATATCTGGCGTTATAATGCTTATCATCTGGGCGTGAGTCACTTAATTCGTCAACTTGAGGTCAGGTAAGCTAACTGCAATACAGAATTAATAACAACGCACACCACATGGCGTTCTGGATGTTGGCCCACATGCTATGTAATCCGAGCTTATTGGCTAAAGTTCGTAACGAAACCGATCGAACAGTATCTACTGATGGCAGTATAGATATTCAACTTCTTGTCAACGAGTGCCCTACTCTCAACGCTGTGTGGCTTGAAGTACTCCGCATATACAACTCCGGTTCGGTTGCTCGTCAAGCTGAGCGAGACATTACTCTTGGGAACAAATTGATTAGTCGTGGGGACACAATAATGAGTCCGTTTCGTCAACTGCACATGAATACTGATATATTTGGCGATGATGCACATGTATTCAATCCATCTAGGTTTCTCAGGAACAAGAACTTGCATCGCAACAAAGGATATGTTCCGTTTGGAGGAGGGCATACTTACTGTCCCGGCCGTTTCTTTGCTCAGCGTGAGGTATTCATGTTTATTGCAGTGAGCTTGTATAGGTTTGAATTTACTCTGGGCCCTGAACAACTCTTCAAAGATGGCGGAGGGAAAGTTCCGGAAGTGAATCTCAAAATTCCATCCGCTGCCGCAATGGGCCCAGCGAGTGATCTTATTATACGTATAGCACTCAGGCAGCTGTTCTCATGAACACCATGTAAATAATCAAAGGTTGCCTTTTCGAATATAAGCCTAAAGCTTTACATTAAACGTTTGAGTTATAAATAAAATTTTCTAGAATCTATATCCATTGCGGAGCGGAGGTCTAAAATCACATTCCGGTTCAGCTAGATATGCCATTTTCTAGCAATTCGTGATATTGTAGATGCCCACAGTTATAGCCCGCGTAAACAACTGCATTCCAGCGAAGCTTTACTAAATTCCTCTGGCAATGGGAAAGTCTGCGGTGAGTATGACTCTGATATTCCCTCATATGTTTATGCGGTGAGTCTTACTTCTGTTGCATCCCGATATATTACAGCTAGATTTTCCTACTTGAGTTGTATATAAATTCTCTACAAGTGTTGTGTTAAAGGTCTCTACAAGCGTTGTTAATTTCCCTCTGGCCGGACACAAGCGACGAGAACATGGCAACGGTAATGAATACCATTCAAGGTATAAATATTGGCGTTAAGAGTCAATTGGAACCGAGGACGCAAGATGGCTCGCTTCCGGTGATTGACTCTGAGATGGAAAGACGAGTTGTGCGTAAAATGGATAGAAATTTGATGCCCTTAATTATGGGTTTATATACGTATCTCTCGAAACGCTCATTGCTTCTCAAAAATCTATGCGGAAGGGTTATCTTCCCCGTCTTATTTTCTTGCTTTCATAGTTGTCATTTTTAACAACATGGTCCGCGGACAAGTATTCTCAACGCGCATACACTATCCTTGTACTATCTCTCAAGAACCTAAGTATGTAGCTTCCTTGACTTAAAATTTATCTTCATGCAATCAAGAAACACAATCTCTATCTCCCTAGATCACTAAAAGGTATGGTGGTGTAAAAGTTTCGGGGGGCATGTATCTGGGAAAGGATTGTGGGAATGGGAGGTTGGGGAATTTTTTATTGGGGATTGTTTTTTTATATTTCCGTGGGTTTGATTGTACTTTGTGATGTTGGTTGAAGGTATTCAATGCTGAGGGGCTACTTGAGATGGGCATGGGATTATGGGATTATGGGATTAGGTTTGATGAGATGAGATGAGTGAATATGTGGATATAAGAGGATGGTGGTTTCACCTTTGCAGAATGGGACAGAATGATTTTTCTTTCCTGCACCTATACAGGCGAGGTTGAACAACTATCGTTGGGTGAGCGTTCTCCGAAATCTTTTCGAAATGTGGTAAATAGGGGGAGGGGGGGAACGGGCGACTGAGTGAAAAATGGGTTTGGGGTAAATATTGACGTCAAGAAGTTTGAACAGGACTATTGAAGTTTGAACAGGATGAGTTTGATCAGATAAAGCTTTCACGATGCTGTATTAAGACCTAAGTAGGAAGGTACACTCAGTGATGACCCCCTTTTTCTTTCCTTTTACGATTACACTAGCCTCACAGGTCTCTGGAACTTCCACTCGTTCTTCTTTACATTTTTTCTTCTTGCAAACATTCTCAAAATAGTTTTATGCTTATAGAAATATCAAAATTCGCAATTTTGTATGAGATTACACTTGCAAACAGAATTACTTCCAGCTCACTCTAAAGTTAAAGTCACAGCACAATTCCACAGCACACTCACCCCCATAAGCATTACACCGGCAACACGTACACTGATTAAGGTCGAAAATATATCTGTCAAGTTGAATAAAACTCGACCAACGTCCGTAACAATCCCTTTGGATTTGTATTCCTTCTGCGAGTTAAGGTGCTGCCACCGAATCCTTGCAATTTGGTTAAGTGGTGCCAGAAAAACCATTGCCGTGATCGCCTTCTCGAATTAAGCCAGCCAAGTTTCCGACAACATCAACTTCATCATGTCATTGTAAGTATCTCAAATGAGGATCAATGAGGCATTCATTAATCATGCAGTTGTAGGCCACAATACCAGCATGTCAAAATTTCCCCTGCAAGCGGACAGAGGTTGAATGAAGATACCACAGCACTTGAAGAGCCATTTTTGGGGATTTGTGGCACTGGAACGCTTTTCGGCATGGGAAAGTATGATGCAAACACGATTATGAAAATCACGATCGATTGGGTGGAGAATGGCGGTATTATCTGCGATGATAGCAGAGACAGGGTGTTTTTGTCGGTCCATTGGCTCTGGTTGGCTTTTGTGGAAGAGCGTTACCAAGGAGATTTCGAATTGGCGAAATGGAATGGACGAATGAAAAAGGAAGTGTTTCTCTGGGCTTGTAGTCAGATGAAACAAAGGATAGAAAGAATTCGCAAGGAAACAGAAATAAGATATTAAGAAATTGAAATGCAATCAGAATTGCAAGAGCTAGAAGAAACCTTTGCATTACGGCTCAGGGCGTTCCTTCCTCTGGAACGATGAATTCAAACCAATCCATTTCTACATTTTAATTATGATTCTAATAATGCTTGAAGTGTGAGAAGTAGTATTATGAGAATTTTGTTAAATTCTGCCTCAGCTTGCGAGCAAGTTCACTCCATGGTGAATATTGCCCAGACGTTGTTGACCTACCTAGGTAGATAACAATACCCCGAGAGACTGTAGAGTTTGTAGATGAGAGTGAGAGCAATCCTACTAAAGAAGAAGGTATTTTACTGCCGGAGAAGATCAACAAGAGTCGCTAGCAGTACAAATGATGAATTCCAAGATTGTTTCAAAGAGAACCTATGAAATAGACTTGATGCTGAGGCTGATACCTTAGAACACGATCTCGAGAAAAAAAGCTTACACCAGATCCCAGCTTGAGGGGATGAATAGTGTGAGTGTGAAGAAAGAAGATCTCATGTGAATAGAATATAATAAAGATTTACAATCTTTCGAAATCAAGAGCTTTTCAGATATTGTAAACTTGGAGCTGGTCTGCTAGTCCGGACTCCGTCACTCCGGACTATTGGTTACCCTCCACAGAAATCTGGAAAAGACGTGTGAAGTGATGAAAAGATGTCTTGAAAATTCATGAGAGATTAATGGCAGGATATTGTTGCAAATGGAGGTATTATTATTGAATAATATCTCCAAGAGAAGGCACCGAAAGTTGTTATCAGGATATTATACCAGAGGACAAAGTATCAGCTCAGCCCTCAGATAATGATATTCAAGCTATTGGCATTATCGGTAGAGAAATAACAAACAGAAGACATCAAATGACTCAATAGAAGAAGATGAGATGATTTGGGAGCCTTCAATGAAGGATGGACCTAGTGAAGAGAAGGAGGCGCGGTAGTAATGCAAGGAAGGAGCAGTATTAACTGTTAACTAAAACTTTCTGTAGGTAATCTTTGATACTTGCTCTTCTCTTCAGAAATGGCAAAGGTTTGTTGCCCACGCTTCAAAAGTTGCCTCAAATGTCGGATATTGGATGAAGGGGGGAAAGGAAGGAAAGGAAAGGAAAAGATATTGATATTGATATGTATTACCACGTGCCCACTACTCACTCCATGATGAACCAATCATCAATCACAGACCCGCTCGCTCTTCTCGGTACCTCAAAAAATCCATCTCAAAAAGCACCCTGCACTCGAAAAGCATTCATTTTCCCTCTTCCGCTCCAAAAGGACCAGGACCTCCAAAAAATTCCAAAAAAAATACAGTCTCTCAGGCGCGAGTCGAACGCGCGACATCCAGATAACAATTTACAATTACAGTCTGACGTCATAAACCAACTAGACGACCGAGAGTTGTTCGAGTAGGCTCGAATGGTCACAGTTTGTTCTGTTTGATTAAAAAAATGGGAAATTTGAGTAGATATTATTATTAGCTCAAATACGGAGTGGAAGAAGAGAGGAGCATTTAGATGATTGTGGCTGAATAGTCGTGGCTTGTGAAATACATAACGCCACATCTACGAAGTATTTGAACCCCCTTTAACTACCTATCTTTACTTTCTATTCTTTGGGTTATAGATGTAACGTTACAAAGTACAACTCTCAAACAAGCATTCATCACAGTTTGTAATAATAAGAGCTTCAATCTCATATACCCCATCGCATAATACTTACTCAATCCTGTGCAAATTGATGTGAGAGAAGTTCAGAAGTTCGTGCCGGTAAAATAGGTATATTATTGCTACTTTTCCGGAACTGAACCGTTGTTCAAGTCGATAATAGTCTATTTACAAATCCAAACCCTAACAAAAAGAAAGCCATAAGGTAAAAACAATAGAAGAAATTCAATAACACGATCCAAGAATCAAAATTTCTAGCACCAATCATTCCCCATCCGAAAACCCCTCAAACTCACATCCAACCTTGAGCTCGTTGATCTTCGGTCATCAACACGGGGTTCCCAGGAACCTTCTAATGCTGAGCATTGATCGCAAAGAAATGAACCTCGGATTTGCTATTTCCCTGGTTATAGTTACCAGCCTTGAAGTAACTCGCGGGGCTATCCAACTGGTAAGTGTCCAGAACCGTTGGGCTACCTCCATTAATGGTCACGCTCAACTTTCCCCCCTCGTAAGCGATCACATACGAAAACTTCGATCCCACAACCACATTCCCAACTTGCTTAACGATTTCATTTCCGCCCTCTCGGGTTTGTTCGACTCCCATTGAAATAACCCCTTTAGAGTTATAGAAAAGCTCGCATACGGGTTTGGAAGAGACCTTATCATCGATGTGGATTTGTCCAATGACAGTGCCGTGGGAAGAATCATCAGCAGTCACGACTTGAAGCGTAGCACTGAGCTTATTGGTGCTGGTCTTAGGATCCCAGGAAGCGGGACTAGCTTCACGAAGCTCGGTGCGGCAATGTTTGGAGTTGGCAGTAGTGACGCAGCCGGTTGATACTCCGCCGGGAACTTTCATGACGACTGAACCATCGGTAGGAGAGGTGAAGAAATAATCCGCCGATTTGTAGCCGCTGCAACCGGCAAGCTGGGAGCCGGTGACGGAATCTGGATGTCCTTGAGATCCGGTGGGCAGTTGCAGAGTCCATTTTGAAAGGTCGATGTTTCCACCCGGGGCACAGGTTGGCTTTAAATTTCCGGCAAGATCAGTGCTGATGAAGGCCGAGGTGGAAGTCGCACTTGCGGTGGCACTGGTTTTGGTGCCGGTTAGGGCTGCGGTGGTAGACTTTTGAGCTGGTGCAGCGATGACAAGGCCTAAGAATGGGAGGAGGACGAGAAGTTGAGGGATGGTGAATTTAGAAGACATTTGAAGATGAATTTCGAAATGAATCTTGGTGTCAAGAAACAATGGAATAATCAAGAAGTAAAGATTGGATTTCAAGAGAGTATAAAAGAAACAATGAAGTCAAGAGAGAATGAATTGTTGTTGGATAATTCTTTTGAAATCGAACTCAAGAATTATATATATATATATATACAATCTTCAATTATTGTGTATACATCCCCAAAACGATTACCTCATCATCTCCAAATCCAATCTCAAAAAACCTCACACAAATCCACAATACTCCAACTATAGAACCTGTCTCGTCTTAATCCCTTCCACCACAACAAACAAGGGCCCAGAATCATCAGTACGAGAAGGAACATGTCACACAACACAAATTTAAAATCCTATGAGGATTTAAGGTTAGATCTGCTGACATCTCAGCCGAGATCACGAAGATTTTTAGTCATCGTGAGACGTAGGATTCGGCCAATTTCGCCAAATCGCTGATGCGTGAATAAGCATTAGTTTGTAAGCGCGTTGTTTCTTTTTGGGATACTGCTATTGTTTGATTGGAATTTTGGATAGGAAAGCTGAGAGGTAGATGTCAGGAGAGATTGTTTTGGGGATGTAATGATAGGGATGATGAGATGTGTAGCGGGAATGACTTAATTTTTGGGGGGTGGGAGGGTAAGCGATGCGGGAGGAACCGTGTATGGGGATTTTTATGTGTGGTGGAAGAACGTGAGGATAGCTAGGAGGGTTGCTGATTTTGGTTAGGGTTGAGTTGCGTTGCGTAACTTGCGTTCAGTTGAGTTGCGTTCAGTTGAGTTGAGAAGAAGAATGGTTGGATAATCTGAGGGGGTTTTGAGTTGCTTATCTCCGCAGTGTCAGCATTATTAAAGAAGTGTTGGGGGATTGGGATGGGCAATTATTCATCACGAGTGGCTATGGAGATTGTCAGAGTTTCGGATATGCTTAAATTCTTGGTGTATTGGCATAAATGATCGTACCTAGTTCAACACAGTTTGTTGCTAGTGCTTCAGCAGGTGCTGGGCGAATCCAGCCGCTGCCAATTTGGTATTGGAGAGCCATTGTAGTAGGTGAATACACAGACATACATATGGATTGATTAGCAAGATCGCCGAAGAATCGATCTCATATTGTTTGTAATTATGATTGAGTTCTGCTAGTTATCACGCAATAGTGAATCTTCGTGGACCATTGTCTGGAGAAAAGCAGTTCAAAATTCCTCTCACTTCACTTCAGCAACTCTTGTAACTTGCCAGCAATTCCATTACAATTCTCATGCTCAACTAATTGGTATCAATCAATCATGCATTGAAAATCAAGACCGAAGCTTCGCCAATCAAAATTCGCAGAAACTCAAACGTCCCTCACCGCCAACCCACCTCACCGTCCTCGCTTAATCCACTCCATCAAAAGCCTCAAATTTCCGACCTCGAGCAAAAATTCACCCTCTGACCCAAACTGTGAATAAAGCATCAGATGATGTTTTAAAAATAAAGCAAAATTAGCCGCACCTCCCAAGGCAAGCCAGGGACATACGAAGGATTGGCCAGACGTTTAACCCTATGGACGCTGAACGGTAGTCAAGAATCATAGGCAGCCCACGCGATTGGAAACGCTTTTAATACAGTATTTCGCATAACTAGATTATATATATGGTAAAATCATACTCGCATATGAGTGGCTAGGGATATCAACAACTTCATTTGATCTTCGCCAAATTATATCTTAGTCTTTGAAATAATTAATGCGACCAATTCCTTTTTTAAACATTTAAACGAACAAACTTTTCATACCATGTTGAGCGTACCGTGGATGTAAAGTCTGTCTCATATGATATACCAGTCCTCTTCTCTAGAAGAGCCAAATGTTTCCCAGCATAATTAATCCAAAACCAAAATACACGCGCGCACAGAAATGGAGAGTCTTTGAGCTCCTCAATTTCATTCTCATCAACTCTCATCAATATACCTCCACAACTTGAAACAAAACACGAGCATCAACTCCTCATATTCTCGCGCGCGACTTGATAGATATATTGGGTGAACGTCGCTCACAACTCCGCTGAGCGCCTTTGAGAAAGATTCCACCACGGAGCACTCCGCCATTGCGACTTAGACCAACAAACGATTCAAAAAGATAATGGCTCGATACTTCACAGTTACTCGCACAATAAATAAGAAGATCCCCAGGCCAGCAGATGCTCTGGCTGTCGCAGATAGATCGATCGAATGCGAGTAAATCCGAAATATCGATGGAGGAGGTTGGCTTGAGTTGGCTAGTTGAAGATACTAAGACCGGCATAGATATATTTTGGTTTCTGCAGAGTCATCGGTATGATTCTGGTACGGTATGAAGATCTACAACATTCACTAAAGCCATAGAGAACCGGTACCCAAAACCCAAACTCCGAAGAACAGCTACAACATCCAAGCAGTTCCTAAATATCCAAAGCTCATTGAGAAGGGCGACTTTAATTCATGGGTGAAGGTATTTATTCATAGATGAGAAGATATAAACCACAGTTCTTTGGAAAGAGGATAGTTATATATCCTAGATTCCTCGAAGGGCTCGGCATTCCATCTAAGTTCATGGGCGTGGGTGGAGGGAGGATTGTATGGAGGAGGTCCCATACTAGGTTCGACTAAAATCCCAAACGCAATATTGAAGGGAGGCAGCGCATATGCTAAATGCAGAGAGGCTGTAAGAGATGCAAAACAAGGTGTAATCCCCTGATGTGACACATGGACTACTGGCGTCTTTCTTGCACCGTTGGTCCTATATTTTTGGCTACTACTATGCCATTATCCGGATGCTGGGCACCCTGAAGTGGACCATTTTACTCTTCGCCACAATCACGCTCTTGACTTCTTTTCCGCTTTTCAAGGTATTCTATGACCCCTCACTTGTGGAAGTGGACGAGTTAACTATGCCTCGGGGCGGGCAGTGGAGCGAGCGAGCTGTATTGCGTCGGGAACAACTCGTAGGAGCCGGAAAAAATCCATTAATAACCAATGCCTTTATTACCATGTATTTCAGGAGCACTTTCAAGTCTTTATTCTTCTTCTAAATGTACCACATTATCATCGCAAACGAATAGGGAGGATTATGGAATGAGGAGATCGGCGGTGCATTGTATCATGCAGGGACTTACACCAAACCTATTGATTCGGTATTTTCAATATTATAAAACTTTGCGCCGGCTATACATCGCCCAAAAAAGTAATACATCATTTGTTGCTTTCTTGAGGCTGGCTATAATACATCTTTACACCTTGAAGGCGGCTTCTTACCAAAGATCAACCTCTAAAAGTAGGTGGGGTACTTCAGTCGATCCTGCTGGCATTCCGAAAGTCACATTCCAATACTCAAAGTCATTAATAAGAGTATCCGCACCGCCGTACTCTCCCGCATATGATAGCGTATAGTTCATATCGATTGTTCCAGAGACCTGCAGAGTCAAACCTTGGATATCCTCAAGACTTGAAATGGTCCTTTTCGCGGCGAATGGAGAGAGCAGGAAGGTAAATATCGAGGTATCATTGCCGTCTGGATAAGTCAAGTTCAATGAACCAGTACCAGCTTCGGCAATGACATGCATTTCCGTAGCATAGAGCGTAAGCCATCCGATCCCATCACCGGTATTCCATTGCATCATAGCCGGGTTGAAAGTGCCTTGATTTTTAGCAGGCCCACCTAAGACATTTTCATTAAATGCTTCAGCACCAATGCTAATATTGTTTGCAAGCCATGCTGTAATATTGCGAGGGTATAGGTCGAAAGGCGGAGAGTATGTGGAAGAATTGAATGTATGCTCGCCTTTGAAGCTTTCAAGGGCATCCATAACATTCGCTGGTATCAAACTATTGTGAAATTCAGACAATATTGCGAACAATGGACCATATGCGAAATCAGCATTGTGGGACATGATATACGGCTTGTCGATGATTGAGGATTTGGTTTTCCCAATGGCATTCCAGATGTGAAGTGCCAGCAAGCTAAGATATTTCGTCATATCAAAGCCGTATGAGCGATCCCAAGGACCTCCGACATTTAGGAGTTGAGGATGCCATAAGTTTGACACTGCCTCCCAAGTATATTGGATCATTGAGGCGCCTCTTTGCTTCATCAAAGAATCATCTGGCAAGTACTTAGCCCATAAAGTCATGGAAAATAACGATACACCAGTGTAAGTGCCGGAATTAAACTCCGAAAGAGTATTGGCCCGGTCAAACAAGTGAATGATTTCCTGAGCATAGTTCTCGCCAGAAGTTGTCATATTGCTATCGTTCAGGCGGCGACCAGTCCATCCAGCAACAAAAGCACGCATTATTGACTGTTGTTTCGTTAGTAGACGGTATGGAAGGATTAATGCGACACTTACAGGATTGCTATAAGCAGGATAGAGGTTATCACCGTCTACACCACCAACGCGATAGCTGTCACCGACGGTGGAGTTATACAAAGATTGCAGCATCAGGCTAGTAACTTCTGGGGAAATGAGGGTTCCAAATTCCTCCAGACCAACAATGAACGCTGTTGATATGAATCCACGCCAATTTGGATCCCAGGAATTGTATATGTTTGGCGCGTAATACGAGCTTCCCACTTCTGGCTCCTCTGGTTCTTTCTGATAGTCCCCATACCTGTAGCTGTCAATACTTGATGAATAACAACATACAATGACTAAACTCACCACTGGTCTTGAGGGTCCTTGAATTGGCCACCGATTACGTTTGAAATTATCTTCTCCGCCTCAAACAGATCCGAGCCTTGATTTCTTGCCAAAAGGCCAATGGCGTACCAGGCCGAGCTTCTAGTTTCGTGTCTCAGAGCAGCAGCTCCACTCGTTTCATAGAGATAGCCAATTGAGTCATCGTAGGCTCTATCTAAATAGTCCATAGATTCATTGAAAAGACCTTGAGCATTATATGGCAGGGTAGAAACATAGGAGCCAGCTCGAGCAGTTGTACTCACAATGAGAAACACTGCAGCAACCTTTGAGAAGCCCATCTCGGAAAGCACAATAAGGATGGGTGCTCATCGATGGGAGGTCACTGCATATTAATACTGGAGATAGTTGTGGATAGATGCAAGGTTGAGATATCGCGCCGCGGGGTAAATTGAGGGGTTGAAAACCCTGCATTGATACGCAGTTAAGATCCCGTTTAGGTTTTAGATCCGAAATTGTGGATCAACTAGTTGAAGGTTTTTATCTGTCGGTGAACATTTTAAATTGCGGATCATCAAGTAACGTTGTACTTAGATGAAGCTATGTATCGAAGTAACTTATCATTAAAGATTGTTCAAAGGAAAAACTGCCGTCGATAAGTGAAGTCTTATCATCATACATATGGATGGATAGAGTGTTCGAAGGAATGCAACAAGTTGTGAGTTGTCAATAGTAAGAGATAGGAGACGATAATCCAGGAGACATTCGTGATAGCAGCCCACTCAGCCCACTCTTGGAGGAGGCCTTGAGCATTGTCTCATATCTCGATGATAAATGGCCAAGGGCTTGTGAAATGAATCAATCCGGAAAGTCTTCGATACCTTCCTTCCTTTATCAAATCCATATGTGTTTCTTGGGGGAAATGTAAACGGGATGGTATCCAACCAGTGGACTTCTTTTCCAAGGTGGAATGAAGCATTGCGCATTAGGTACGATCTCAGCCTCATATGATTACTTCCTTCGTGGTTCTGGGATTTCCTCCTGCTGGCTCATCTTCGGATGAGTATGTAAGCCACTCTGCGCACGGATCGACCAATCAAAACGCGTTTGATACAATATCAACCACCCCTTCATCATCGTCGCCAAATTCTATTCATTTAACGTTTGAAAGGCTCTTTGTCATCAGCCTCATATATACGGAGGAAGTACTGCAATCACGATAGACTCCGCGAGGTTCCAACATTCGGATTTGTTAAGACCACTGCATTTTGAACGAGGGTTTTCGAAAACCAGCATGTAATAATACTCACCACACGATGGGTCTAAGGGAGAACAAACCCGCCACCAGGATACTTTTGGCACTTGCTGTGAAGGTGGCATGCTTGAAATGGTAATATGGTGCTCATCAGTATTCTTGGAAGATGCTTACCAGTATAACGCAGTTGTGCTGAACGCACCTGATGCAACGGTAAAACACCTTATGCAAATGTAAATGGGTTTTAAGAGATTTAAAAATACAGGCACTACTTAATTACACTAGTACGCAAATCAAGGTTGTGATTGCTTCTATGCAGAATGCAAGAGAGATGGTGCAAGAAGACGCAAGAAAGCTACGAATAGTCAAGGGAGTATTGAACAATCGTCACCAAGTAAACTTTGTATGTCAGCAGAACAATTTCTAGACCGTCTTCTAACGTCACACTAGTTACAGTTCTAGCTCTAGTGATTTCATTGGGTAGGTCTGGCCGCTGGTGTTCTCCTAAGAGATGAGCAATTGGACTTTCATATGGATTTTGGTTTTGATCCAAGTTTCATGGGAAACAGAGCCTCTAGCGATGAACTCTTTCTTGCCAAAATCCATGGTGGAAGACGCCTCCGAAATAAACCTAGAGAACTTTATAATAAGGACTTGCGCTCATGATGAGGATATGCAACCAAACCCGCTGCGGAAAAAAAAACTAATCCCTTAACATTGGAGTTAAAGAGCTAGCTAAGAGTTAAGAAGCACCAGAGCATCAAGGGGTAAACTATGTCCATGTTGGGAATAAAGAAAAGGACTTATGTATGTAATTATTTGTACAGCCGTAATGTATCTTCTTCTAAAACATTCATCTGACTCACTTCAAAATGGAAAAACTTCTTCCCGATGTTCATGGATACTGCTAGGCTTGAGGAGTTGGAGGCTGTAAGTTTGTCAAAAGAACCATTGGCAATATAAGAACGCACCTAAGTAAGACTGAGAGCGTTAATACCCTTTTCTACGTAATCCTAATAACGCTGCTAATCCTGCCATCCCTCCCCCGGCCCAACTTTTTGCTCCCATGCAGTCATTCAATACATTTTCCTAAAATTTGAATCAGGCTTTAGGAAACCTGACTCCCACCAGCCTCCCTCTCGTCTTTGTGCCAGAATCCATCGTAGAATTTTAACTGCACTGTGTTGTCGATCAGTGAATGGGCGTGACACGTGTGACCAAGCATGTAGTACGCTTGATCTTACTAACCAACAGTTTCTTGAGCTAGGCGTCATTCTTCATCTCATTATCAAGTCTTCGTCATTACTCGAGTGTCATCCTTGTTCATCTTCCCCTTTCTTACGCCCTCGATACCAATTTGTTCCTCTACACAAGACATATCCAACCTCGGTCGTCATGCATCATTCACTTCTGATACCCGAAATGTTTGCTGCAATTAAGCCGGAGAGCGAATCTCACGACTTCTTGCGCGCGTGTCTGTTCATCTCAAAGACGTTCTCCCTAAAAGCTTGTCGAATTCTGCGGCACGAATGCGGAGCTCGGAATTTCGCAGACCAAAATCAATCCGGTATCAAATACCTCTTCCAAACTGTTATTCAAGATCCTTCCCAGGCTCAATACTCGCAAATTTTATACACGAACTTGGCTTTTACCAGTAAAAAGACGATGATGTGTATCCCCACAAGGCCCGGCGGCATAAAGATCTCGTTTCCTTGCCTTTTCTCGGCTGGAAGACTCTACTATTATGAAGTAGATGGTGTCAAGGCGATTGAAATATATACCGGGGACATGATTTCTCACTGCGCATAACCTAAAATAGAAAACTAGAGGGTCTCCCAAGGAAGCGGTCTTTCCGATTCTCTTTTAGAAAGATCAATACACTGCTGCCCAGGAATGAATCTCCTTGAGCTAATCCTACAGTAGCAAAATAACAGTGATACCTGCTCTAAGCACTAAAATGTACTATGACTTATAGTGAAACTGTTTTCTGAGATTTTATTGATATCAAAGTAGCAACATGCAAAAAAACTAGTAATTGGTTGGAAAACTAATAATTAGCCCCTTTTTGAAAAATCGAGGAGTCGTTTCACTTTCCTTTTCCATTCTAACTTCAACTCTTTAAAGGTAAGTAATATATAATTTCAATCAAAGTAAGTGGTACTAAGTAAATTTCTTTGCTTTTTTTATTCGTTTTTTCCTTTCTTCTATCTCTGTTTCTTCCTCCCAGTAGTATATCTTCTACCATCACTGACGGGCCAGCTTTGTTTACACGGCAGTCCATTCTTTGTCTCGCTCACTATCGAAACAATCTCGACACTTTGGAGAGATCTTACAAATTCAGCATAGCCCCTTTGGGACGCTGGCACACGTTTTCCCCGTGCTGAAAATTTTGGCTTTTGTTTTCGATACGGATGTGAGGTAATCACAAAATGCGTACCTATGCTTTGATGAAGAGATGCTATAGAGCTGTGTTTAGAAGATGATAACCTTTACACCATAATTTTCGAGCTTTTGAATTTGATGATGGAAAAGAGGGCGACGAATCTTGGCGATGGACTTGTACGAAGATTGTAGAATACTAATATCATGACAGGCACATAATCAATCGACCTTGGTCTCAAGACTCACTCGTGACTTTAGGTGAGCCCTGAAGTCAGATGCGGAGCGTACCTATATACTACAAGGATATGCAGCTACTCGTCCGACGGAGTGCTAGAGAGTACTACGTGAATAGTGGAATCAGTGCGATCAATCGCCGAATTGAATGATCTAGCTGATCGAAGATCAGTCTGTTAATTCATCAATCTAATTATATTTGGAATATATAAAGCTATGAACAAATCTAGTGAAGGTGCTTCCCTCCCAACACCAATAGATCACCGCGACAATATCCGAAATTACATTTCTATCAATACACATTTTTCCTTTCTTCACTGAGGAAAAGATTCTCTGGGCCTTCCTCTGGAACTCTTAGCCACATCGGAATTCATATTTGACGAGGATGAAAAATCCACCTCATCTCCATTCATGTTCTCTCCTTGATCCCCAAAAGCAAAAGGCGAGCGTAGATGGGAAATCTGCCCATTCATAACCTCCATTCTACTTTCTAAATCAAACACCCTCTTAGTAATCTCATCATCATTTCTATCCCCCTGATCCGCTCTCACTTTTAACAACGGAATCTGACGTTTGAGATCGGCGAGTTCCGGTTCTCGCTGTTCATCTTTCTTTTCTAGTGCTTGCACTCGGAGGATGAGATCTTTAATGACAGATTGATGAGTATTGCCGACTTGTTGCTGGGTGCGAATTTTGTTTTGTAGCACGGATATTACGCGTTCTTGCGCGATATTCTCTTGTTCTAGGCCGTGAAGGCGGCATTCCAGTTGTTGCATGCTAGGAGGGGCTAATCCGGCGCGGGGAAGCTCTTCGACGATTAGTGGGGGGCTAGGCGGCGTGCCGCTGGGGCTATCTAGCTCGTATTCTTGTCGACTATTTTGTGTGCTGTGGCCTGGTATGGGAGATTGTTGGTAATACCCATTTGGTCGAATTTGTTGGGACATCTCTCTTAGTAGAGATGCATTCCATGTAGCGCCTGGATGTTGTGATGTTGAATTTTTGGGGACAACTGGCTGTATTGAGGTCACAGGTCTAGGCTGCGGCCTTCGAAACCTATGCGGAGCATTCTTTTTGGCAGCTTCGAGAGCTTCTCGTCTCTTCTTCACCCCTTCAGTCAGCGTTGCTTGACCTCCCGTTTCGGCAATCCTTCTTTCCACCCTATCGGCATGTAAAGTTGATTTTGCATGCCATTCCATGTTCGAAACGTCACAGTTTTGATAGTGAACCTTGTAGAGCCGTCCTATGCAGTCATGACATCTGATCTGAAGTAACTCATTTTCGTAAACAAGTTCGTACTGATCGTCAGGGTATCTTTCGCTCAATCCTTGGAGCCCCTGGGTGAGCCAAGGAAGATTGGCAACCTGAGAATGTTAGGACGATGCATCAATAGCGCCAAGAGTACTTGCCTCATTTGCAAGCTTTTCGGCATTTGACTGGATTTCATTTGGACCAGCAACCTCGTAAGTTCGTGAATGTGGTCCCCCTTGATGATGTCTGGGTGCCGATGAAACTGTATTTGACGACCGTGAGCTGACCTCGTTTTCTTTCCCACTTCTTGATGGTTCCACACCATACGAACCATCTATGACACCGGATATTCGACGCCGTTTGTTGCTTGAAACTTCTGCTGAAGAGCCAAGGATGTTTGTATTGGTCGGGGAGAAAAATCGTGCCGCATTTGGTTCAAGCTCACTCATAGAGACATACTCCCGGCCTATGTTATTTGGTGGCGCAAGGCTTGAAGCAAGTACTACTTGATTCGACCCAAAAATTGCTGAGCTGAGCTGATCATCACATGATTCGCCCGGTTTACAACTTTCAGTCTCGCAATTAGAGTCCAGAATGTAACTTTGATCTCTCGTTGCGGGCAGATTTCTTGCGGAAGGTGTATCTGTTTGAGGTACTTTCAACAGCATTTGTGCCTAAATTCTTAGATATGACTTAAGTAACGAAAAATAAGATTTTAAGTATGCTCACCTCGATCATCTGATTTAGAACCTTTCTTACAAAATCTTCTTTCTGTAATTGAGCATATGATTGTGCTTTAGGTGGCCATTTATGTCTAAGTCGATAACACGAAATTATGACTTGCGGACATAACCCTTCTTTGGAGGCATTGGCTCGATGGGAACGTATCATGCTTGCTAGACATCTTGATACTCTAATGTACGTTGAAGAGTGAACATCAAGGTTACTAGCCATTGGTTCCATCGACGAAAAAAAAAAGACAAGCCGAATGTGAGATTTCCCTGACCGTTTTTTCTCTTCTGTTAAGACTGTAAATAAATCGTAATTTGGTCGGAGGCAGCCCTTTTGACTCGCCTAAGTTTCTCAGATAGGAGGACGAATTCGAACGAGTAGGAAATTCACGTTGCGACGCGTTCAGATATTGTTTTTGATAATGGGACGTGTCAAAGTTGAGCTAAGGTTTCTTATCTTCACGTGATAGGTTACTTATCAAGCTGTTTGGCGTTGTTAGGGTGATTATGGATCAATATGGAGGTGCGACTTTAGTGGGTCTATAACCTTATATAGCTTTACCTCAGATCATATTAATAAAGACACCCCCCACCCATACTTATCCCCCCTTTTCCCCCTTTTCAGTCGAGAAGGGAAAAGTAACTCGGTCTTCTATCCTACCTTTCACTTAAACTGGAACTAAACTACTTATACTTATGAAGAACCGTTGTAGGCCAAGATGTGCCGTTCAATAACACATGTCTTTATGTCTTGTCGTACGAGTATATATCATGGAATTCCTATTCTTCGAGAAGAACTAGGTACTATTTTTACCTGCCTGGATTTTACAAGAACTCTCCGCCAGGTACTTTCTCGTTTGACTCTCAAATTCTCCCAGTCTAGTACTACAGTATACAGTATATACTTTGTTTCATGCCATCACATTCTCCATCCATGGATACACTGCCGAATTGGCCATCGGGTAACCCATATGTAGAGCGCCAGGAAAGAATCTAAAACGGTTAACAAACTATTAACTGATATGCGAATATTTTTCTAGCTTACCGAGCCTCTTTTGGTGTTCCGTGTTCAAACAATAATTGTGAGTCCTCGATTGGCATCAATCCGTCCAAGGTCCCCTTTTAGTGGGATTGTTAGCCATATATAAACTTCAGCTGACGAGAGTACAAACATTAATGAGCAAAAGCCTTGTCGAAGGCTTATCAATTATTCCAGTTTTCAGTAGGGAAAACTTTTCCTGTACGTTGTTCCTGAATTCTTCAATGGACGTATAACCATGTTTTAATGCCATAGCTGGACCTAGTCTAAGGAATGTCAGCATTTGCTTCTAGACTCCTACAGAGGAACGACTCACTGGAAAGGATACTCATGCCCTTCAGCCTTCTCGAGCCAATCTTTACCGAAAAAGTAATGAACTCCAGCTCCTTGTGCAACAACTCCCCTCAATCGATCCTTATGTGTATGAGCCAATCTTACAGCATAATATCCACCGGCACTCAAGCCCCAGACCATCACATGGCTCATGTCAAACTTCCCTCTCAGTTTCATCCAGTCTAGAATGCTTGTCCACAGTCTATCAGGGGCTGAAGGATCACTTGGATCAGAAGGGCAATCAGCTGTTCCCGGAATCTCAGCAATCACACATGCCCATCCACGATTAATGAATTCATCGCTCCGAACCGTGTTATCTGGTCGATATCCATCGAGTCCGGTCAATAGAAGCACCACAGGGATCTCCAGGCCTTTAGAATCAGCTGGATATCTTACATAGAGTGGAATTTCGACTTGATCTCCCCCCTCTGCATGTGTATGCTCAATTGAAACTTCCTCGAACGGACAGTTCCATTTCGTGGCAGCTTTCATATAGACCACTTTTTGAGCTTCCCATGCATTCCATTTAACTCGAGAGCTTATCTTCGGGAATTTACCGATGTATGGAAATCGTGCAATCCGGTAAACACAAGCTGCTCGGAGATAGAGTTCGGAAGCTAAGGCTTGTTTTCCAGAATTTGCGGCTTCATCCCCCTGTGTGGTGAGCTTTTCAGCAACTGGAAGGAAAGCTTCAGTATATGCATCTCCGTATCCGTCGTTAATGTTGTTCTAAAATCAGTTAATTGCTGAAAATGAGTACGATGAAAAGACTCACAGTAATGAGATGATCAAATATTGGTTCAAAATCTTCGAATTTTCCATCATGGAAAGGATACACACTTTTTGTGCACTATCAACTTTGTCAATATCACTCTCACGGAGGTTTTCGTAAATACCTACGGGAAATTTCCATTTTGTCTCCCACAATGCCTCCACTCCGTCATGATGAGGCAACTTTGCTGCAAATTTATCACCCAATGTCCACGTTCTCCCGTTACCAAGTTCCGTGACTTGAGATGCCATCTTTATTATGTTTCAACAGGTATACTATAACGGGTCTGATGTTGTTGCTGTTACCGCTGCTTTGCTCTTAAATCCCTTAATCCGATTTGAAAGTTATAGAGATTTCAACAAAGCAGTATTTCACAGTAGTTCAGCTTCACATAGGATGGAATCGTAAGAATTAAAGCTGCCAAAATAGACAAAGGATAAATGTTACGTTCGGACTGGACACCACATATGTCCGTGGGGAAGTCCGTGACCTTGGCTGTCATTTCAGTCTTACACCGTTACACGTTAACTGTCGCTCTGCATAAACGGATACGATTGAGTGGTATCACGGATAAGGATAAAGGGCTCATGATCTTCCATAATCTCGATCTATCAAATTCTTGTTGGAGAGACCAATGCAATTTTTCTCGACGTTTATACTCGAACTATGATCAATGGATTAGGGAGTTGGATGGAGACTTGATATCTAACCAGTTAATCATAATAACCCATCGAGATTCAAAATGTTCAAATCTTTGAGGCTGATTTCATGTAAACTTACCTAGTATCTTAACAAACTCAAACAACCTTAGAATCTCGATCTTATGCCTCAGTGGCCTCAATCCTCAAATTTATAAAAATCCATCCAACCATATTCAAACCTTTCAACCCATCGATATCAAGGCTTTGGACCTATACTAGATCTTTAGTTAGTACGGCTCGTGATTTCTATATCCAAAGTACAAAGTAGCACCCCTTATATTTCCTACTAGATCTTTAACCGAACCAGCCGAGGGGTATATGTTACTAAAACCAGTAACCGAATCATGGGTATTTTCTATGACCTCATTAAAACTATTGTCGATACCAAGTAAAGCTAAACAATACATACCATACAGTGTAGACCAGTGTCGCGTTCTTCCATGTTGGCAAATTCTTCTCATGAAATATTGTATGAGGCATCTAATATAACCGTTCATTCGAACATTTCGTTTTCATGCATTTGGCACCGATTCCTTCCGAGGTCTGGGAATATGATGGCTCGAGATGGTCGGAAGAGGCAAACAAACTGTGAGGATAGAGGGGGTGCTTAGGTATCTTTCAAATCGGATGATCATGCAATCTCTTGACATGGCGTAGAACACATGCGTGCAAATCACGTTGAAAATTGCTCAACTTGCTTCCATGAACAACATTAAGGTTCAATAACCGATCACTAATGGATCTTGTGAGACTAGATGAATGCTTTAGACGGCGTCAGAGCCTAGAGGAGACGGATCTAAATTATGATACTGAAACTAAAGGACACGGTGTTGAACGGGTATTGATATTTTGAATGCAAAACACCTGACCTCCCGCCGATTCGTATCAATATTCTCTACCGCATCCTATTCTTTCAATCGAATCGAACGCAAGACACGGTGGGGACTTGTTCATATTCCCGCAGTCCGGACTATTGGAAGCACTGTATTCCCGTGACTGAGCATACTTAATTGCTAATACTTCATTGAACAACCGACGACATGCAGAATTCCTATAATCTGTGCAGTAAAGATTTAAAGTCAACCGAACTGCCTAAGGAAAAGTTGACCATCAGTTTGAAGAGAAATATGGAGCGCGAGTCTCCACCAATGGCCCGCCCATGGACCTTTCTGATGACGAGACCATCGTTGGCTCGGATGACGAGACTATCAGCGACTGCCATTCAATTCCAGTGGCGACACTACCGACAACGAGGCCGACGATGACAAGATCTTCAATAGTACAATCTAAGGGCTATCAATATCAGGCACCATAATACTAATTTCGACTACTCCCATTACTAATGCAAAGTATATTGAATATTTCAAAGACTTTCAGATATTCATATTACGTAGTGTGATCAAAGTATTAGCAATACTGAAAAGCACTTTGTATACTTAAAAGATTGAAAATTTATAGCGATTGAGATACTTATGATCGTGTTGACATTCAATAATCATTCGTACAGATCATGTTCCACCAACGCGAATTTTAGAAATCTCTGAAAGGTTATTCCCCTAGTAATCGTATCTTCATTTCCAAACGTGCTCAAGGTCCACTTTCCTCAAGCCATGTCTGAAAGGTTATTCCCCTAGTAATCGTATCTTCATTTCCAAACGTGCTCAAATCCACTTTCCTCAAGCCATCGCATCAAATGGTCCTCTCATCATCTCATCATAAGCCTCATAATAGACACCTGGATTTTTCCAAACTTGTCTCATATACTCATTCCTTTCCTCCATTTTTTCCGGCGCCACGACTCTCCTCTCTCCTTGTGCTCGAGCACTTGCTACTAACAAGGCTGTCTTTGGTTGTCTCAATCCTGCGAATTCGGCGAAGATTTTAGTAAGATCTTCTTTGGAGATGTTGGGGCCAGCGTCGGGAAGAAGTCGTTGAAGGTGATAGCAATCTTCCCTGTAAGGATGTCAGTCATGTCTCTCAAAGGTTAAAATAAGGATCCAGCATACATAGCTTGATTGGCACCCTGTCCCAAATGCGGGCTTGTGGGGTGGGAGGCATCGCCAATAAGAATACATCTTCCATCATACCACTGTTCGGCCTTCAAGCCCGGCCTATCGAAGATTCCATATTTGAGTAATCTTTCTGCGCCATCAAGGAGTTCTGGAACAGGGGAAGCCCAATCTCCGAATTGTTTGAGGAGATTGGCTTTTTGAGCGGCGATTTGTTCAGGTGTGGCTAGGAGCCAACTTTCTCTTTCTTCTTCACTTTGGCGCTGCGTAAGTGCCCATGATGAATGTGTAGGCGAGACTGGGTAGTGAATCAGATGAGCGGCGGGGCCGAAAACGTTTAACATGGTGTTTTGGAGGGATTTTGGTGTGGGGGAAAATCCATTGGTCTGAAATGTGTTAAGAAGTTTGTTTGAAAGTTTGTTCAAAAGTGGAGTGTGGAATATTAACCTGCACCAGTCCTGTGTACGTAGCTTCGGGTTCATCGTATCCTTTACGTCCGAGTAGAATTTGTCTCGATGCAGCTTTGATACCATCACAACCAATAAGAAACGACCCCTTGATCCTCTGACCATCTTCCGATACAGCTACTACACTGATCTCACTCTCTTCAATATTGGCCAATTTCCAACCCGAATGAAACTCGATACCTGCATTCACAACGGCCCTTTCAAGAGCCAAATTGAATGCTGTTCTTTTGGTTCCACAAGCAGGCTGACCATATGTTTCCTTGAGTGTTCCAAAGAAGTCGCCACCTCCTATAACCTCACCTGTATGAGTCTTGTCCCAGAAGTTTTCTACCCATGGAGCGTTATCAGTTACTGCTGTAGCAAGGCCCACTAAATTGAGTACTTTGAGTCTATCACGTGATCAGCCATTTCGATTGGAAGTAAATGGTTCATAAAGAACATACCCGTTAGGTTGCAGAAATAGAGATCCACCTGCGTCACCTAATTTTCTGACCTTTTCCACGACGACTGGAGTATATCCTTTTTTCTGGAGTAGGATTGCGAGTACTGGACCAGCAATACCACAGCCAATGATGATGACTCTTTTAGAATTTTCTTGAGACATACTGGAGGACGTTTGAAACGATGAAGAGATTGTTCAATGGATCTTTAGTTCAATAGACATTTATATGTCTTCAAATCACCTCCCCCTTCTTCAAAACTTCCACGTTGGAGCTCGGAATGCCCATGACGATAGCATGATGACTGTACCAGCCACAACTACCCTTTATGCGGGCAATTTGCAGAAACATGCAAAATCTGCATCAAACGGCCGAGAATGGCTGATCAAAGTCTGAGGCGTGGACGAAATGATGCGTGTTAATGTTCGAACTTCGAAGCAAAAGAATCAACCAATCCGGCGGGTGATGATGTTCTGCAACAGTATGTATTATAATTTCCCCGCAAAATAACTTTAGGTACATAGGTAGCTACAGAGTGTGATGGGGGCCATAAAAGCAGGCTGAACTGCATAAGTAGAACGCCGTCCATCAACTGGAATATTTATCTCTCAAACAATCAAACAGAATGAACACAAACGAATATTTCCCGAATATCAACGCACGAAATGTAAGTCTTACATAGCAATCATTGATCCATAAGTAAGAAATGACTTGATAAAAAAATATAAATAATGCATGTTGGCAGGCATGTTATATTTGGTGTAACGAAAGCATCGAGCTGATAGGTAGGAACTTCATAAATCAGAGGGGGAGGGGCAGTGATGATCACTTATCCCACTTCCGATAAGATATTTCTTGTCCTATGGATTTCTCGATTTGTTGATTAATGTATGAAGCGACAGGAATGGTGTAACTTTTCGACCTACCTTGGGGAACTTCACAAATGGTAGCACTATCAATGATTACTAGTGATTGGAATGTATTAAAGTGCACGTGATCCCGATGGGCAACAGTAAGCTGAACCAAATTGAGCCAAGAAAGTTAGTGATACATCGTGAAAGCTATAGTTAGATCAAATCGATTATGAATTTACTACTACTGCCACTACATCGTAAAAATGTGAAGCATTGGACATCTTATATAACAAAATCTATCTATAGACGTTCTTGAATAGGGGTTTTCAATCCCTACTACGATTAGGCGACCAACGTTTGAGGACAACTTCCCTCACCTTATACTTCTGTAGTAATTCATCAACGCTATCTTCCTTGCTGCTTCCATCAATAGGTGCGGGTATATCCACGTAAACCAAAATCAAAGTCTTCTTGACCTGTGTGATAACTCGGTTAATGCAATGCATCCATGACCAACTTCTTTCTTGCTTTCCTTTCACGTAATTTTGTAAAAACGGTCCACTCGACCAGTAAGGATCACTGTATGATGGAAGAATCAAAACAGCAAATTCAGCATGACTGAAAACTGGTCCGCGATTATAGAGGAGATAGTCAACGGAGAACTTGGTTCCACCACGCACAACCCAACCTAAAGAACGGAAATGATGATAAACAACATAATTGACCAGGAATGGGTCATCCGTTGACAAACCAGGATTTGAAACAGGTGGGAAGTAAGAGGTCTTTCTGAAAAGACTAAATAAATCCTGATTTGAAATGGAGGACTTGGTGACAGGGTCAAGGACTGTAAGAGCTCCTAATCCGTAAGAAAGAAAGAAAGCTTCCTCCAATGTCAATTGGAAATGTTCCCGATCTTCGATGACCATATCTTCATCCATAGTAAGTTCAGAAACTGGATCAGGTTTCTCTTCGGTACTTGTAACAGTTCGTCCAGGACTGGGTGGCTGTGATGGCAAAAAGGTTGTTTGTTCCACAGTTGGAGAAAATCGAACGCTCTTCTGACGTTCAATCGCGGATGTCGATGGACCATTCTCAGGTATGTCAATATCGGATCCACTGTTCTGAGCGGAAGTAGCTGACACTGGAGTCATTGGAGCGAAAGCTTTTCCATCCAAGACTTGGTTGATGAATGAAGTGTCATTGATTACATCCCTCTTAATGGGCAACGTATGTTCTTGTGTTGCTACTTCGTTACTCGCAGGTAAAGAGAGAGAGCTGAGATCCAATTCAACAGATTTAGGAGGAGATGTAGGAGGAGTAATGTATCCATCCAAGGCAGCATTATCCCCCTCAAAACCAACATTCAATGCAGCACATATTGTAGGGGCATCAGTGGCGGAGTTTGGTAAGGCTAGCAATTCCAATGGACCCACCGGGGCTGAGGGTGGATTTAAGATGGGTTCTGCCACTGTTGCCACAAATGTTGAAGGGGCCGGAGAGTTTGTACCATTTAAAATTCCGGAAGAATCTAGTTCGACGATAGAATTTGGCAGAGAAAGAATTGCCATGGGGCTGGTAGGTGCAATGAATGATGCGATGTGAGGCGAAACAAGCTCTTTGGCATTAACTACATATTGGGACGATGGCTCCTCAATTATTTCTCTCTTGATGACCTCAGTGGATGAGTTTTGTGGAGCAAGGAGTTGCATTGGACCGGTAGGCGCATTAGGTAATGCGATACTGGATGAAGTAACGTCAGAACCAGCTAAGCAACTGGACAATTGCTCTTCAACAGCTTCAACCTTCTGTCCTCTCTCAGCAAGAGCGGGGAGATTTTCAACTTGTACTATGGTATCCTCTTCAGGTGCAACAATAATATTTGTATTTGATAATTCATTTGCCTGGGCTTCTGCCAATAGAGTCTGATCAATAGCTTCTCTTTCTTTTCTCGCCCGCTCCCACTTGGTTTGTTGACGATCGGCCCGTCGTTTCCTTGTTACATCTTCGCTTGCAATTGCTTTTGAAACACCTCTTCGCTTCTTCTCTCGCGTCAGCCAACTAGGTTCACTACGACTCAGACTTCCTTTCCCATAGAAACCTTGCTCCCAGAGACCTCTGATAGACCGAGAATCTGTAATGTGAATGGATCGCGTCTCGGGCGAGAACCATCCATGGTAAAGGCTATCAAAATGTGAGGAAGGGGGGTTGATTGCTTGAGACAGCCAAACATAAATAATATGGAAGAGTGAAAGTGGATTATGAGGTATGAGAGTAGGAAGAGGAAATGTGCGTATGGGAGCAGGAAGCCCGTAGATTTTGTTCAATTGTTGAAACTTAGATGGTGGTCTGGGTCCAACATGCTTGGGTTTTGTAGGCGTCGAAACCTCGATGGAAGGACCAGCCGGAACTACCACATCTGTATTTGCCATGATTAAAAGATGAGGCTATCTTGAGGTCATTGCGATTCCCTATATGGACCAAATGGTTAGTCACTGCTGGAAACAATTTTTGTGCCAATTGAAACAAGAATATATAATTATTTGCAATGCTCAGATACCGTTGTAGTCTTCTCCGAAGAGAATTGAGCTTACAGAGAGGACGAACAAAGTCAGAGCCGTCACTCTAAGCATCGAATTGAGTCATCACCACATTGCATGACAGCCAAAGTTGAATTGAGCTATCGGGATGGTATATACCATGAAGAATTCAACTTGTAGATAGAAAAGGATGAATAACTTACAAAGTACCAAAACTCTTCTCCTATCGGTGGGGAGAAGATGTTATGGTGGGTGGAAGAAATTGAAGAAGTTGAAGAAGATGAGAATACCTATGTTGTTGTTTTTTTCAAGAGGAAGAAATTTCAGGTTTTGATTATTGTGTGGACAAAAAATATTTTCTCGGTAAGTTCCGCTTAGACCAAGCTCAAGCTCTTATGTATCCAACCCACCTGATGCATCATGGGTGTATGAGCGTTTCTCTACAATTTATCATGTAACTCCTTTTATAAAACACGCAAATCCTTACTATTGTATTGTCGTGGACATTATCATCGATGGAACTGGAACTGGAAGGAGAAGAAGATCTCTTTACTCGAAAGTGTTTGGTGTTAATGCCAGTCCTGGAAACTCTCATAATACTTTGAAATGGAAAAGGAAACTTTTATATATATTATAGCCTTGGCATGTTGGACTTGGTATTTCTTCATCCTACTCGTACAAGCGATAGGCTCTACTCAATTGTAAGCTTCCCATTGATACGGTTCTAACCATATTGAATCCTAACATATCTCAAGGTTTCGTCACTACTCTTCGAATCCAAAGCCAGCCATTTCACCAAATTTAAACAGCGATGAAATTCCTCATGTTACGATTCTAAGACCAGTCAAAGGATTAGAGCCACAATTATATGAATGCCTCGCGGCCACGTTTAGACAGACATACCCGACCGAAAAGTTAACGATATACTTCTGTATTGGTTCATCCATTGACCCTGCGTACCCGGTCCTTCAACGTCTGCTGGCAGACTTTCCACAATTCGATGTGAAGATTCTGATAGAAGAGGAGGATCCAAATTTGAGTGGCCATGGAGGGGAGGTTGGCAACCTTGGTCCCAATCCCAAGATTCGAAATATGAGTCGCGGATACAGGGAAGCAAAAGGAGATATTGTGTGGATAATTGATTGCAATGTCTGGATTGGAACTGGTACCGCTGGACGAATGGTAGACAAATTATGCGGCTTCAAGGCGGATGGCACAAGGGTCACTCCCTACAAATTTGTGCACTTGCTACCATTAGTTGTAGACACCGTTGGAACCAGTACGGGTGACGAGACTGAAGGACTTCTCACCGCCGGACAGCAAGTCTCGTCTACCAATTCCTCGACCACCAATATTTCAACTGTGCCAAAACACGAGTCTAATTTTGATGCAAGCGCAAGGATTGGCGGAGGTCGCCTCGAAGAATCTTTCATGGCATCCTCACACGCGAAATTCTACACCGCAATCAACACAGTATCAATTGCACCTTGCATCGTTGGTAAATCAAACATGTTTAGACGATCTCATCTAAATTATCTCACTTCAACATCTTCTGCTTATGCTCCGGGAATCGATTTCTTCTCTGAAAACATCTGCGAAGACCATTTAATTGGAGACTTACTGTGGCGAAAAGGAATACCAGAAGAAAAAGCGGGAGAAAAATGGAACAAGCATGGCTTGGTTCTTGGAGATTTGGCTATTCAGCCAATGGCCGGTATGTCAGTTCGTGAATACATCGCACGTCGAGTACGTTGGCTTAGGGTCCGAAAATGGACTGTTACACTGGCCACATTTGTCGAGCCTGGTGTTGAACCCCTATTATGCTCAGCTTATGGCTCCTTTGCAATTACAACTTTACCTTGGTTTCATGAAAACCTAGGCGTGCCTCAAACGTGGCTTGCCTTTACCGTTGTTTGGTTGTCAAATGTTGCTTCGTGGATGACACTTGATTGGTTTGTCTATGCCAATCTTCATTCTGGTGCTTCTATTGAGCTGGATTCAAATACGCCTTCCTTCGCACAACCTCCGCGGACGAGGTCTAGAAGACCCTTCAAAGAGTGGGCCTCTGCATGGCTCGGTAGAGAAATTCTTGCATTACCTGTATGGGCATGGGCTTGTCTCGGTGGGACAACAGTGATGTGGAGAGGCAAAAAATTTCGCGTTAACCTCGATATGAGAGTGGTTGAAATTAAAAATGGAAAAAATTCGACTCCTGAGATCGAAAATGGCCGAGCACTCAGTAAAGATAGGCAAGATTAAACGTCATTGTACAAAAATTAGCCAATACCCAATAATAACATAATATATCGTTACGATGCTGTACCATATCTGCATTTGGCGTCGTCTAAACCGCGTAACGGGACTAATCAAGGGCCAGTGACATCTTGGTACATATGCCGGCACAAGTGTGAATCCGGGGTCCCCTCATATGCAAAATAGGACCGATCGGAATCATCGGAATTATCTCTTTTACTTTCCTGCACTCCAATCCTTTCAAAGTCCAATCAAATTATCCCTCGGATCTTGACAAGATTGCCTACCATTTGCCTAGCTATAAGGCTTCGCGAACCATTAGCAGCCTTATCGTATATGCCACCTGCGTATTTTTCCATCTATATTTCAATTGGGTTTTTGTTTGGGCATCAACCACATAGTCCCCTCAAAGCCCTGCATATACCCCTATCTGCAGTCATACGTGTCATCCAATCTCGTTTCTTTCCTATGATATACCGTACCTTGGTGTATTATTCTCTCTTTTCAAAGTTCTATCTGCTTGACAATGGCGTTGTTTACTTTCACCATGGCGGAATTTCCCTTCATTCTTCCTTGCAAAATCCGTAAACATATTGGGCCGCATCACGTATCTCAATTTATAATCAGGCTCGGCTCCCTTCCAACATCTATTATGTATCTCGCCTACACCGTGCGGGTATGTTTCTCCTTTCCCATATCGCTTTAGTGGAGCATTCGATCGCATCGTATCGTATCGTACCGTGAATTCAGCATCTGAAACTAAGGCTGTGCCGTGATTTGCTGACCTGTGTGACATTTTCGCTCAAGCTGCTGTACGTACCTATTGAGGTGATACGACGCGAGGCTCAACGAGCATTTACTTGATTGAGGAAGATGGGCAGCATAAAGTCTGCGAGGGGAAGAAAAATGCATCGAAAGGGAGTGAGAAGTCGAATTCTTCTTCTAGGAAATGTTACAGGCGCAAAATCAGATTTGAGACTTGTATTGTCGAGATACCAGATTCGAAGTCAAATCGACGAAGAGGAATTTGGTCCATGGTCAGATTGGTTCTGGAGTGAAGATTATCAGGTTTTTATAGAAGAAGAAAAGATATGAATGGTGGGACTCTCATACCTCCACATACTTCCCCTTGCATTCGCGAGTCCGATAATCACAGTCATCTCTTTTCGTGATGCGGTTATGGCGATACACTGAGACTCAGCTGATGTTCGGGGGAATGATAGATATGTGGGACTACGAATGCGACTTCAAAGTTCCCAAGCGCGAAATCCCGCGTTTCGTGCCCGCGATCAAAATTGAATTTGTCGAAAGCGGAAAAGTTGACTTTGAGCTCGCGCAGCCGGAGATTGATGATGGCGATGTTAAATATACGTTTGTGGTTAGGGGAGACTGGGAGAATGTGACAATGGATGCGGCTCAAATAGAAGGAGAAGGAGAAGAGAGTCTTAAGGTGTGTCTATAACTAATTTTCTTTGGTGTCAGCTTGGGATGGATCTCACGAGGTATAGGATCGGGATTCGAATGAGAAGGATGGAGGGAGGCAGGAGGTGAAGAAGGTTAGAAAAGAAGGTATGTGAATGGTTTGGATGGAATCTGCTGGGGGGATGTGAGGACTGACAAAGAACAGCAGATAAGGAGTCTAGTGTTAATAGGCAAGAAAAGACGAAGCACAGTGGGAGGAATTATTAAATTGTGCCATTAGGCGTTTGATCGGGGAGTGGGCCGTGGTAGCTTGGTAGCTTGGTTTGTGTCTGGTACTGGCATTTACTGGGTCAATGCTAGACTTGGATCTGGAAAATCGACGTTGATGAAGTATGTCTTCGATGATCCTCGAACATTATCCTTTCTCGCAAAGGGTGGGAAAGTGATCCAGTAATAATCGTACCAGCTTTAAAGACTACAGGCAAGCAAAAGGGAAAATTCCTCTTAGAGTAGCTTCTTTCTTCTTTTGGCATGGTGGTAGCCCGGAGCAAAAATCTCAAATTGGGAGTCTTCGTTCAATCCTCTTCCAAGTTCTCGAATAATATCCTCATCTGATTCAGGTATTGCTTCTAACCATATGGTCAAAGCAATCACGGCGCCTCTACTAATCTTTAAAATTCTTTCAAGACCCATAGATATAGGTGCGGGATGCCGCCTTCCCTGGCGCTTCGGGGAATGCAATAGATATTCAACTACCTTTTTCGACTCTACCTCCAGTCGCCACCGAAAATGATCGTAAGCAAATTAAGAAGGCGCAAAACTTCGTTCTCAAAACCCTCGAGTCAAGACCAGGAAGCTAATAGATCGCTATCAGCCCTTGCTAGATCACTTTCACCTCGAAATAGCTTAGACCAAACCACCTGCAACAACGACAACCCGTCGACCCCCTATTTTACTGACTCCATCCACTGTTATGAAAAGCCCAGTCCTAGCTTAAAGGACTAGACAAGCAAAAGCAGCCTCTGCACCCACCAATATTTCACACATGACACCATTGCGATCCCTCCAACTCGTGTTTACACAAGGCCACCTGACCATTAGTCAAGAACATGTTACTACGAGGAAGCCAATCTATCACCATTTTCTGTCGGTATACTCGAGGGCTATATTCATATACACTTCAATGTGTCGAGTTTTAAAGCCTATATCAGACTGCTTTGTTGCAACCACGACGTATAACAAAATGTTTCCTTTGAAGTCGTCTGCCTCGGCCACCAGAAACACTCAACAGCAACTCGCGTCGGCATCACAGGCAACCATCTCTCCATCTACCCCTCTCTCACTGGTGATTTCAATCCCAGCCTCCGAATTCATTTTTTCCCAATACTCTTGCCTTGATACGGGCCACAAATCATGTGACGATGAAGAGAGCATCACGTTTCCAGGTTTCGGCTCGTCATTGGACCGAAACGAATGGAGGTCTCTCGTACCTCAAATTTCATCTGCATTTTACGACAAACATTCCACGCCTTCGTCAGAGCGCTACAAGACAAATTGACTTTCGATTGCTGGTTCTAAATTCATGTGGATCATATACCTTTTCTTTGCCATGTTATCGTTCTATATACTGGTTCTCCAGATTTTCCGTCCGGTGATCAACACATTTCCAACATTTGGTTTGATACGTAGTACAGGTTCCAAAAATGGATCTTCTTTGATAAAAGAAGCCTTACGAGTCAATTCAGAAAACGAATTTCAAATCACAGTCTTCGCAGATTTACATTATGGCGAGGAAGAGGATGGGTGGGGCATCGATCAAGATACCAACACTTCACGTGTAATACGAGATGTTATATCCCACGAGAAGTCTGATCTGGTGATATTTAATGGTTAGTCCATAGCATCAAGATGATCGAGAAAGAATATTCATCGTAAAAAGGGGATCTTATAACGGGTGAAAATACATTCCTCGAGAATTCTACAAATTATATGGATGTGGTCGTCCAAGATCTCGTGAAAAATCATCTGGTTCGAATACACCGCTCTATAGCCATCCAAGTTCTTCGATAACCACATAAAGCTAATAAATAGTCAGAAATGGGCAAGCACATATGGCAATCACGACACACAATACAATCTCTCCCGCGAAGCCCTCTTCCTCGCCGATTCCAAATACTCCCTGTCCTACACCCAACACTCACCTGTCGGTATCGATGGCGTCACAAATTACTGTCTCCCAATTTACTCTCCTATAGACTCCAATTCTAGTTCTAATGGCCCAGAAAAACCTCTAGCAATCCTATACTTCTTCGATTCCCAAGGCGGAGCCCCTTTTCAGGCCCCGGGAACACCAAATCTAATTCCAAATTACGTCACTCCATCCATCGTCTCTTGGTTTCTTTCCACGCGCACCCATCTTTCCTCAAAGTACGGAGACGGAATCCCGAGTTTAGCGTTCGTTCATATACCGCCTTCTTCGTTTCTCGAAGTGCAATCTGAAATTTTCACTAACCCCAGTATCTCTCTACCAAATTATCCCGGTTTAAATGCAGATTTTCCACTTGCGGCGGAAGGGAATGGGGTTCAAGATGTACCTTTTATGCAAGCGTTAGTGGCTACAAAGGGATTACATAGTGTGCATAGTGGGCATGATCATGGGGATGCTTGGTGCGGTACTTGGCCTGTGAATGGTAGTGTAGCAGGAAGAGGGAAGGGAAAAGGACCATTCTTGTGTTTTGGGAAACATAGTGGGTATGGGGGGTATGGGAATTGGAAGAGAGGAGCAAGGGTTTTGAAGTTGAGATTTGAAGAGAATAGGAATATGGATGTGGAGACTTGGGTTAGGATGGAGGGCGGAGGAGTGGTGCAGAGGGTGGTTTTAAATGGGACGTACGGTGAGGATATTTATCCGGTTGATGATGGGGAGAAAATGACTTGTCGAGTATAGTTTTTATATTGCTCGCAACTTAAGTTGTATAGCACAATTTGAAAATCCGATTCAAAGCGAACAAACTACACATGCTTGGGCTACTTTTACAATCAGACTTCTCAAAGGGCTCAAAAATTGCTCAATTTTGTTCATTATCTAGTATAGTAAGAATCAGCGAACTTTCAGCTCGATGATATTCACGAATTTATATACTTGTTTGTTGATCCATGGACTACGTTTGTCAGTTTCCCTCATCACTTCCTGGGGAGAGTAAATGAGCAAAACATGATGTATCGCCATCCTTCAAAGGACCAGTTCTAATGATACACCTAAGGGGTAATCCATATAAATGGAGATGCGGTAGGAAGGATTAGTCAGCATCCGTAACCTCTCATAGTCAAGTTCATACATCAGACCTTCGCCCCCCTATAATGTGGGGTTGTAGCCGAAAACTCGGAACTCATAACTCTCCTCGAGAATTTCGAGAGGAATAATGTCTTTTGACTTGCGATTGATTTCTTGTAATGTATACTCTACCCATCTTATTCTTCACTTAATTCACTTAATTCACCTACCAAACCTCCTCTTCTTTTAATTAACACGGTAATAAATCGTCCAAGATATGTCTTTGGTTTTATAGATGCCCTAAACGCCAAATCTGTTGATTTTAACTATCCACGAGAACTCCTTCAAATACCAAATAATTCTTACTACTTTCATTTCATCCATATATATCCTCTCTACTGAAACTCCATTGAGCTATCCCTCTGCACATGGAAGTCACCACCCACCTAAGAAGAAGAGAAAGCGAATTAAGATCCCCAATCCTTAGTCTCGAAACAAACGAGCTCTCCACGTAGAGATAAGAATGGACATACAAAGGATATACGTAAAATTTATATTAACTACCAGAATAATTATGCAAACCACCCTTCTCTCCTCCCCATTCTCTTAAACTAACCTAGCAGCTTAATGGTGTTGGCGTTCTGGCATTTCGCTCCCTCAAGAATGCAAACTTCAAATTTTCATCTCAGCGACCATACCATGCCATAAACCGACACTCAGAACCACATGCAGAGCGAGCGACACGATAATGCTGCGTACAGATGAATGGCTCTCTAGAGAGCGAGTATGTCGAGGATGCCATGGGGATTGCTGCAGCGCAATATATATATATATATATATCGGACTTCATTTTCAAAACAAGAAGTGCTTACGTGCATGAGGTTAAGACTTGAAGAATACTATTCGAACGAATACTAAGTATTGAAGATTGATATCACAACGACATGCACATTATCGCTACTAACTAGGTCATCATATGCTTTATCTGTATTCAGAAACACAATAATGATTCTCATACAAGATACCATACTCTAGATGGCAAAATATCGAAATTTATAAGAACATCTTGATGTTATGTATTGAGTATCTACCTAATATTTTTATTTAGCAAAGCCAACGCCATAGTATGATTCCTCAATCCTGGACTCCGTAAGCCGGCTAATATGATGATCGACCTTAAACCAAAGTCCTCTCTTATTCCTCCCCTATTCCTTTACCATTTCTTTGCTTCCACTCCCTCAGGTGGATTTGTCTCGACCGGACCCTTGCTAACATCGGCCCAGTTGGTACTCAAAGCAGTACCGTTACTTTCCTGGAAACTCTTCATCATAGCTCTCTTGGTATCTGGATCGGCATCTTTGTAAAGTTTCTTAAAAAAGGCACTCATTGGGTCACCATCTTCATCATTGTCTCCGGTGATTTCATTATCTCCTTCTTTCTTTTCAGATTCGAGGGCGGAAGATGCGAGAGCATCCCAGTCCTTGGGTCCATTGCGAGATGATGTTGGGTAGGAGGGGGCTTTATTGGCTGTGGGATTTAGGATGGCAGCTGGAATTTCCGACTTCTTTTCCTCGGTGGTTTTGCTGACGATGGGCTCGATTCCTTCCAAACTAGACCATTTGAGTCCTTGCTTTGATTTGTATAGATCGATCTCGACTTTGTTGGGTGTAACATTAAACTTGCTTTGCGTAGGATCGATTTGTGCGAAGAGTGGTGAGGCTGTGAAGTCGTATGTAGTGCCAGTTTGTCCGATTGGAAATGAAACTTCAAGCTATAACGTATTAGTTTGTGGTTAATTTTGATCTTGGAATCTTAACGTACTTGGCCCTCTTCTATGTTAATCTGTGCAGCATCCTTCGCGACACCCTTAGCAAAAATAGTAATCGTCACCTTCGAGTTTGATTGAAACCATCTGAAGTTTGTTAGCATTCTGCCTGTAACTCGGAAAACCGGTATACATACTCATGTCTAATCTTTTCCTTTGGTGTAGATGCTGGAGCAGATGCAGGTGCAGTTGGATTTTCTGGTGCTTTGCCCTTGTCGACCTTGGCAGCAGCTTGTTTCTCAGGAATTTCCTTCACATTACATTTATTACATTCTGCCTCCTCACCACCGGCATTATCGTAATCTGCCTTGATCTTTGCCTGCCAAATAGTCAAGCCCTTCTCCTTCTCATTCTTCTTGCTGCACCAATTCAAACACAATCTCGCATCACCAAATCTGCCCAAACCATGAAGAGCGATTGCGCGACGAAAATGCGCAGTACCGATGAGTTCACGACGAGAACGAGCAATAGCTGCGAGGACAGCGGCATCGGCATCTGCGAGAGCTGCTTCGTGATTTCCGGCGCGCTGGTATGCTGTGGAACGAAGAATGAGGTAATTTGGGGAGGTAGAGGTTTCGGCGAGAGCTTTGGTGAAATGCTTAATGGCCGCGGGGTAATCTTTCTTATCCATCGCGGCAGAGCCAAGGGCTGCGTGAGTTGACATGATGGGTATACTGTATATCTTTGGGTGTATCTTTTGATCTGTATATGTTGGAGATGTTTTGTGGTAAATATTCAAATGCAATGAAAAGAATACCGGTAATGTAGAGAAATATTGTACTCGTAGAGAAATGCTGAGAGTGCCAGCTTTTATGTATTCGAACTGGATTTTTTGACGGGTTCAATTCAGCGTTACCGACCGATAGCTCGGAACCAATGAGAGAGCTTCATTGATATGGAGTTGGGGATTAAGTTTGAGTATCACTTTCTTCTTCTATTTCTACTGTGAAGGATTTGAATGAATGAATCATATCATGAGACATGAGAAAAGATGATGTGGGCGTTAAGAAGTGAATCATTCATTTAGTATTACATTATGGTATTATATCAAAGTCATAATCATACGCCATCCCAAAGTAGTCCTTCACTCCTCACTTCAACTTGTCATTAGAGGAGTTTAACATCACCATATCGCTTGGCGAACATTCCCAAAGCTTTCATCGGAAAGATGAACTTGTAATTTGGGTATGAAATCATGCAGCTTTTGTTGAATACACCTTCGATAGCTTCTTGTAGCCACTCTCCGTTGGCCTGCTGTCTGCTCATGATAAGCCTCAAGCCCTTTTCGATTGGTTCACGATCTGGATAGTTGGCCTCGAGTAAAGCAATGCATGCCCAAGCTGTTTGTACGACTTGAGAGCCGGATGGATGCTCGATATATTCTGCTTGTTCACATGACTAAAATATTGTTAGAAAGTGGAATGCAAACAAGAATGGGGCATCAATATACCTTGTAGCTTTCAGACCATCCACCATCTGTTCTTTGCTTGGAAATGAAGAAGTCACATCCCTTCCTCACATGTTCGCTGTTCTCATAGGTCTCTCCGATACTTGCAAGACTCTCAAGAGCGAACATTCCTGCATATGTGAAACAAATACCCCAGCTGCCATACCAACTACCATTAGCATATTGTGCCCTTCTTATATACTCAATAGCTCGACCTTTGAAAGCTTTGATCTCCGAGGCACGATAATCCGGATAGTATTTGGTGAATAAAGATAATGCAGTAACCACGGCAGTTGTACATTCAGGGTAGTCATATTCGATCATGATTCTACCGAAGACTTCTGCTGCATTTAACATCTCCAATCTCTCTGAGCCCCGAGTTGGTTCATACGATGCACACCCGCCAGATTTATTCTGGTAGGTAAGAAGTGTGTCAATTGCATCGAAAATGCGCTGATCCTCAAGCAAAGTTGGATAGCCCGGAGTTCGTTGCAGAAGTATAACCGCTTTCAACGCCTCAGAGATACAATCGCTGACAGCATATCCTTGATCTTTGTTACTGAAGCCCCAAGCCCCTTTGCGTTGTTGGCGATAACAAATATCTTGATCATCGACATTCTCTCGGATTTGTTGATCTTCAAGAAATTCGAGTGCTTTAGTCAACATTGGTCTCCATCTTGGATCTTCAGCTAAACCGGCATCCATTACGGCTTGGATCAAGAATGCCGTGTCCCAGCATTGTACCCCATTCGTTCCATTCATCAGCATACCTTCATCCTTAACCCACATAAAGTCGGCCATTCGCTCTCGGTGCCTCTGTACAGAGTATGCATTAGGCCCTTCTTGGATATAACATGCAAGAAAGTTCATGGGTCCATTAACTGGTCCAAGATTAGAGAAATCTGTATTCTTATCCTCCATTTGAATTAATTTGAATACCCAATCTTCGGCTTGCTTAGCCAACGCATCTGTTCGGAGATATGGGTTGTAAATGTTAACAAGCAACCAGTTCGCCGTATTCAGCAACCAGGACTTTGGATGATAATTATCTTTTGGATGAATACTGTTTCGATTCCCAGCCCAATTGATAGCCGTATATGGCTCTACGAAGAGCTCTTGTCGTAGCTGCTCAACAATGGGAGTCGTTTTGTACGTGAACTTCTTAGACCAAATGAATGACATTGGTGCGTAGACTTGACGCATATGGATCCACCATCTCCAAGGATGAAAAGGTACCCAGTCAGGCAACAGCCAAAACTCTGGCGGTACAGGGTTGACAATATCCCATTGACATACACCGAGCACGCTCAGCCAGAACTTTGCCCAATGCGGTCCATTCTTAGCACCACCAAGCTTGTGTAATGTTCCTCTAGCCTTGATCATTCGCTCGTCCTCTTCGCTGACTCCAATCAATCGAAGAACGGTATAGTTCATAGCAGTTCCAAAAACGGTACTCTCTCCCTCAATATGCAGTCCCCATCCTCCATCATCTGGATGTGCTCGTGCAAACAGGTAATTCTTAATTTCGGTAGCAATATGATCGGGGATTGGAGTTTCGGTGACAGTCCAAGTGATAACCAGGCCAGGAAGTAAAAACATTGGGCCACCATATTCACATGCCCAGTTTCCAGGAGGGAGTTGAAGGTGTTGAAAGAACTCAAGGGAATTGTTGACCGAATCAAGAGGACTTTTCGCCTTGGGGAGATCGGGTAAATCCTGTTCACATCATTAGTAACTTTGCTAGACCTGGTTACAATGTCCCTACAGTTGGTAGCCCAAGGAAATACTTGTCTGCAGTTGTTTGAGGCCATTCTGCAGCATCTTCATCATTCTCAAGATAATGCCACGTCTGCCTACCTCTTTCGTCAAGTAAACGCCATCGAGAATAATCAGTACGTTCTTGCAACTTTGGTCGTTTTGCAGACTGTGTAGTTGTTAAAGAATCGAGTGATCTCTTCTCTCCTGTCTTTGCCTGATTTTCGGTGCCACCCAAACCATTAAAATTTGTTCGAGCCATTGCGGAGAATGTTGAATCAGAATTTGTAGCACTGTCAAAAAATGAATTGTTTGACCGAAGCTATGAAGCTGGCTGTGAGCTTCAATCCAGGGGCAGAGGCGGTCAGAGATGGCAGTTCAAGTTCGGGATCATCCGCGTTTAGCGTGGTCCACCTTTTCTGGACTATCGTCTCCCCGCATCTTCAAATGTTCCAAATTTAGACGTCAATCATTTCAACTATTACATACATCATGTGAAAACCCCTCAAGATATCTACAAGCGATGAAGATATAATTTCAGCCGATGTATTTCAATTCAATCTCGAGGATGCCATGGACTTTGATCTTTTACCGGATATCTTGAGGGAGGCGCCGTCTTCATCAAACCAATTGCTTCATGATTTACCTTCCAGTCGACTAACAAGTGGAACTCATTTGACAGATCACAGTGATTACCAGCAATCTGGGCTGCGTCACCACGCTCCTCATAGTAATAGTACCAGTTTGCCGACGTTGCCGATATCAACGTTTGTGAAAAGTGAACAACTTGATCCTGGGAACACTTCCATACTATCTTACCAAACAGGGTCAGCGATATCCAAAATCGAAGAAATCTGCGAGGAAATGACGGATTGCATTATCGGACGAAGGAAACAGTTTTCAATCTGTCTGAAGTCTCGAGCATCGAATGTCAAAACCAAAGGATCGACGGAAGACAGCAAAGAAACTTCTAATTCGAAGGGTAGAGTTGTGCGGTTTCCAAATTCCTCACCTCGAGAAGCTTGGAAATTCAGTAAGTATGAAGGCTCCTGCTGATACCTCATGTTAACGTCAATGTAGGTGCCTTGTTGCGAATACTTGAACTTTCACATGAGGCACTTGTCACTGGCAATATCATTACTAAGAGGTATGCTTCTGTTCCCTGGTAACGCAAGATCTCTGTTGAACTGACAGGAAGTTACTAGAGATATGTATTATCGAGATCCGGAGCTCTTCACGAGGCAAGTTGTCGTCGATCGTTTTGTAGATGACATCGCATATACTCTTGGATTCAAGCGTGATGCTCTTAATGTGGTTAGTAGATCCACTTCAAAAGGGAATCAATCCACATCTCATTCGTAATTTCCAGATGGCGGCAGCCAAAGGGTTAATCGCAGGCTCTTTCATTATCAAAAGAAAGAACAATTCCATCATGGACTATTCGACAGCGGCAGATGTTGGCTCTCCCCCCCCAGCGTCTCGTATCATTTGATCTAACAATTTCAGTTACAGTTAGTGCCATGGGTGCGAGAAATCGAAGAAATCAACATTTTGGACATCAGATGGATACTGGTGATTGAAAAAGAGGTCAAACGGATATTTTTGCGAGATTGGAACGTCTCTAACTGTCTATAGGCGACCTTCCGTACGTTGGCGGACAAGCGATATTGGGATTGTTCGACTGCTGGGAAAGGAATGTTACTTACAGTATGCGATCTGATTTTATCCTCTAGTCTTTCCGTTTCCCTAATATTCGCAGGCCAAAGGTTATCCTGATATCCAAAGTCGACAATTTCTTCACTATTTAGGGAAAAACCATCCATTGATACCGGTATATGCTCTTGTAGACTTCGATCCCGATGGCATAGGCATTATGTCTACATACAAACACGGCTCTGCCTCACTTGCACATGAAAACGAAGATCTGTCCGTTCCTTCCATATGTTGGCTCGGACTTAGAAGCACAGATATGATGCAAGGGGGGAAAGACAACGAGGGCCTACTCAAACTGACTAAACGCGATAGGCGACTTGCAGTGAAGATGCTGCACAGAGATGTATGTCAGGAGAATGGGGTTGAAGAAGAATGGAGAAGAGAACTCCAGACTATGTTGATGCTGAATAAGAAAGCGGAGATACAGATCATTGGGAACGGCGAAGCGTTAGAGGACTGGCTCAATAGAAGGCTAGGGGAACAAAAAGAGAGAGCGGGGATATTATGAAAACACACCCTTCAAACATCTTTTCCCTTCGGTAAACAAAAAGATTGAGTGTCCAAGCGAGTCCACAAATAATACATTGAGCGAAAGATTAATCTTCATCAAAAGCCCCATTGCCGCATCAAAGGAGCAGCCTCTCCACATTGTTTCCATGGGCAAAAAAATAAATGAAAACATATACTGGAACCCTCATGCGCTTTTGGTGGCTTCTCGCGAGTAACTCTGTAATCCACAGTGTGGACCCAACAAGCTGATCTTTCACATACCGAAGTAGGTGTCAGGTGTAAGCATCCTACCAACTCGGCCATGCGACTGCGTTGGTGGATTTATATGTTGGACAGTCGCTTGTTTGGAGCTTAGTACCGCGGAAGAGTGTTGTAAATTTGGAGATAGATGATGGTTTGTGGATCTCAGGCGAATTTCAAGTCAAGGCGGTGAGTTTGTGGATGTTGTGAGTGATACTACTTGATGCCAATCAATACGTTTCTTGGGCAATGTGTTTCTATCTGGGGATTTAAAAACTGATGGGCTATGCTTGCTTCGGTAGGTAGAAGATAAGTTTCTATTGTACTGTTTGCGATTGGGAGACAGAAGGGGAGAGTCGGAGAAGGCAATTGGAGGAGGATGGTCATTTTTAATGAAAAAAAATTACATTCAGTATCTTATAATCAAGAATATCCTAGTGGAAATCAAAATCCAGACGTTTTATGTTTTCTTTTTTTTGGCATGCGTTGAATATTTCTTTCTATAATAGTAATGAGAGAGAAAGTAGTATATTAAGGTGATGCTCATTGCCTTCCAAGTTTTTACTCCAGCTTTGGACTCGCCATATATATTTAAGGGTAAATTGGAAAGACGCTTTTCTATACCTAGGACGGTGAAAAAGAAGACAACGATATGGCAAGAACACTCCCTCACAGCCTCTAGGGTTATAAATAGAATGCGGGTACCAGTCGTGCCTTGTTTAAAACATAGCAAGAAGATCTCGTTTTAATTAGAAGATTACTGACTTAAAGTGTTGATTTGTTTGGGCCAATAGAATTTTCCTGGTTCGGCCTATATGTACAGTCATAGAGTACAACAGAATTCAAGGGAAACCCGTGATTGCTTGTTGCAGTACTAGTATGTCTACGGGATATCAACATGTGATTTGCTCCGGCTCTGCCGTATCAGTCTGCCCTTCCATATAAATGCGCCTTCCTCGAGGAACTATCTTGCTTCTATGCTTAATCCATCTCTGCCATCTCTATAGGCGTTTGAATCACAACAAATATCTTCGCTTAGTTGAGCCTTCTCAGTTCTTCCTTATTATACTCTTCCTCTTTTATAGGAATTGCCATTAAAGAATCTTCGAGGCACCCCTTCGCACAAACCCGCCACAATCATGAGCGCGAAAGCAAGCCAAGCTCAGAAACTCACCCCAGAGAAATTTCAGGTGGTAGCTCGCGAACGTTCGACAGATGTTTTAGCCAAATGGGCTAAGTTACGGGCGATTACAATTAGACACGAGCCACTAATCCGAAAACGATGGATCAAAAAGACGAAGATCCAACGCACTGCCATATTGAAGAAAGTATATCCTACAATATCGTCAAAACATCGACCAGATATCGTGGCCTCTTACACCGAGATTGGATATACAGAGAATCCTACGAAATTCAGAGACGCCCTCCTCCTCCCCTATATCAGTGTCGACGACCTGATTAAGGCCGAGTCTTTACTTCTCCTCCTCAATACTAGAGCTCGAAATCACCCACGTTTCTTCGAGCATGCAGATCGCCAATCAATGGAAGTAGGCATTGGCACGGGGAATTTTGTACCCTTTGTCATCCCGTACTATTTTATGTCATTTGCGGGCGAGACCCCAGAAACTTTCGGTTGTCTCGTCCCGTTGCATTACTGGGATTCTCAAGCTAACGAGAACGTGGAAATGGGTCTTCTTACTCAACCCTGCCAAGGGTTTTTGGTTTTGGAAGCCCAGCAGAAACTTTTGGGATTTCTGTTACTATTTTGTGAAACAATTCTCCACGATTTGGATATTACATCCCTAAAGCCCTTGGAAACGCTGTCGCAGGATCCGCAACAACTCAAAAAAGGCTCAGACTGTCCTTCTTTGGCAGCTCTTTGTGCGGAAGCACCTTATCGACTTCCTACCCTGCTTAGCTTCGATCGGCTGAAGCAATTGGTTGAAGCCAAGGTTACCAGTGCAGAGGACTATATATGGGACTTACGTGAAGATCCTGCAGTCTTTGCGGATGCCTTAATGCAGGGGAGAGAGCATCGATATGAAGTTGTGCGAGACCAGCTGGGTGCCCTTCATCGCGACTTGGATACATCAAAGTTTTGGGGGAAAGTCATCAATTCTGTCGTATTCGAGGCTCATGCGGACCTCATGATCTGGAGCTACTTTAGCAGACAGCTTAACCATTTAACTGTCCTACAGAAAAAGTACTTTGATACTATCGATCCACAAAAACAGCTCCCTTTAGAATATCTAGAAGCAATACTCAAGTTTATGTATTGTGTAGATCAAATAAAGGTCTTGTTAATGGACAGGGTTTCTAGGGGTATTCCTTGTGAGCCTGCATATCGATCTAACTTCTGTCGAAAAACCGATAAATCTGACCGTCTTCCTCCTTCCGAGCTTGATATCAACAGAATAGTAGCAAAATCCAAGGACGTGAATGAGTTCTTAGAACTTATCGAACATCTTTGGTCACGAAAGCAGATATTCCTCATTCTAGGGTTTCCTACTGTGTTCGATGAGCTCGATCATTTTATTGAGAACCATCCGATAGAAAAAGCTAAGCTCTCCTCCTGGATAATGAATCGGCTCTCCGATCTCGGTCTTTTCGCGCAGTTGTTCAAAGAGGTGAGCATCTATTACCCATGGTCTATTACCTTCAAATGGGAAGCGCAGAAACGTCGCCAGGATTTCTGGAACGACTGGGACCGCGATCTATTGAACCCGATAGACAATTTAAATGGTGTTCTTGAGTCAGTATCTGCATCTCCACGAGTGATAGACCTTGGTACGCCGGCTCCAGGAAAATTTGACTACCCTTGCAACAAGAAGCCAACAAAGACATCCACGGAGAGAATGCGTAAAGCAGAACAGTCGCTAGACGCATTCTGGCAGAAAGTCGACCATGAGATTCGAAAGGCAACAGGAAGCTCACTCAGTCAGCGGGTGCAAGAAATCTGTGGTAGTGTTCGTCAGCTAGAGAGAACTTCCGAGTGGATTGAACCGTTTAAGGCCCCTAAAGAAAAGCCCAAAATCCATGTCGAAACCTCCTCCATCCCAGAATTTGACCCTCAAGATCAAGCCACAAAGTTCGTTCCCCCTGAGATCAGAACTAAAACGAAGACCCAAGGCGTCGCAAACAGTTCCCTGTCTGAGTACCATCCAAAGCAATTGGCAGACTACCCTCCCATGCGCTCTGAGCTCAAATTGGAACTTGAAGCATGCGATTACCAAGTGTTTGAGGTTCTTTTCCATCAACCTTCTCAATCCGACATCCCTGGCGAGGTTTCCTGGACTCATTTTCTTCATGCAATGGCTGCAACTGGTTTCAGAAGTCAAAAGCTTCGTGGTTCGATATGGCATTTTACACCACCATCAGCTGATATGGGACATGCGATACAATTTCATGAACCTCATGCCTCAGGAAAATCGCCAAAGATCTCGTTTTGGATTGCGAGGAAATTTGGCAGAAGATTGGAGAGGACTTATGGATGGCATGGTGGTATGTTTGTACGGAATTCGTGATTTACTTGAGTTTGATGCTGGTAATATGGCTGAAGTATTCTCTGTCTCTAGTTCAGTCGCCAGCCGCAGTTGGCCTGTATGGGTGAGCAACACGGGGGGAGGAAGCTTCTTGTCACCCTATGCTGTGAAAAGGTAGCTTTTTGGTATATACTAGTATGCTGACGAGGAACAAATATTGTTTTTACAAATGAAAAGTTTACTCTCATTTCCTTGCCTATTTTCAAGTGATGATTACCTGATTGCTTTTTCTAGTAGAACTCTTGACACGATGCGAATTGAACATAATATTGAAGTGATGGTTCCGTTGAGCTACTTAAAATTACGGAAGCTCGCTTCGATTAGTGGTAGAGCTCTGATATAGTCAGAGTTATTCATTTCCTGTATTCATTTCTTTAGCCAGCATAAAAAAGTTTCTAATTGCTTTCAGTTTCTGCCCAATGCTTCCTATTTTGTAGTATCTATTTATTCACTTGCAATTAACTAACTAATCACCGCAATTCCTCACTTATCCGAGGCCAATTGAAAATGTCGGTTTTGCGGAGAGAGTATTTATTACCAGTGGTAGTATAGGTGAATTACCTAACTATCTTGTATAGCAGAACTAGGTAGGCTTTTGTCGGTCCGGCTTAGTACAGTCGATAACCGCAGCGGAATTCATAATACACCTTAAATACCCTTGATTAGGTTAACCACAACTATCTTCTTTAATCTTGTACAAGTATCCCTTTGGAGAAAAATTGTTTGCAAAAATCACAAGACAGATTAGGATACATCTTGACCATAATTATTTTCACTACTTTCGCAGCATCCTTCTTTCGACAGCTAAATCATTTACAAAAATGCCTCTAACATTTATCGATAGGCTGAAACTAGCCGATCTGATAAAGAGACGTAATCCTTTGAGCCATGATGCCACACATACGGAAGTACGGAGCCAAGCACGAGAAAAGTCGGGTCATATTCTGTCACATTACAAGAAATTAGAGCAGATCCTCGATCGAAAGGAAGATCTTATTAGAAAACGGTGGACAAAAAAGTCAAATACACAGCGAAAGAGGATCATCTTGAGCTGTTGGCCAGGATTGTCCGCCAAGCATCGCCCGGACTTTACAGAGTTCTTTCGAATGCAGAATATAAGTCATAATCACCTTTCTTATCACTGGCAAGAACACAGAGACGCCTTCATCTGCCCACACTTCAACGTCGAAGATCTGATTACTGGAAAGACTATGCTCCTCCTGTTGAACTCTCGAGGTCGTCACTCCCCCCATCTTTTCGTTGAAGGGGACCTCAGAGCAGCAATGTTAGGCGTTTTGAGCGGATTCACAGCTTACAAATTCCTAAAAGATTACATAATGCTTTTCAAGGGAGACGAATCCGAGACATATGGACGATTGATTCCGTGGATCGATGAAGGACCCAAGACGGGAGTGCAGGCGTGTCTTGAATATCTGCCATACGAGGGCTTGCTGATTCTAGAAATACAAGAAAAGATATATCGCTTTCTTTTCCAATGGTGCGGTGTGATGCTCCACGACACTGATCTATCCACTATTAGTACCTATCCGACAGAACTGGAGCCGCCAGTGCTTGCAGACAGCCCCGAGTATATATCAATAGCTTCCGTGGCTGCAGAGGCTCCATACCGGTTACCCTCTCGAATTGATTTTAGTCGCCTCCAAGCAATAGTTGATGCAAAACGCTCTAATGCCGAAGATCACATTCAAGATTTGAGGCAAGATCCAGGTCTGTTTTTGGATACTTTGATTGAGACGAGTGAACATAGTCCAGAGCGAGTACTAGACTCTACAGGCTATCATCATCCAATAGTCGAAACACCACAATTTTGGGACCGAGTGATTTCCAGCGTTATTGGCAATGCCTATTATAATATGATTAACTGGGGTGTCATCAGCAAGCAACTCGATCATCTAGCTATACTTCAAAGAAAATATGCTGCATCTATCAATCCCCAGGAGCCTCTCCCAGAGGAGTTCTTGAAGGAATTATTGATCTTCAAATACATACTCAACGTAGCGAAGATGGGTCCGATGGATGACCTGATAAGAGGAATTCCGGCTTCGTTACCATTTCGTTCTACCTTTATTCGGCTGCCGGAAATTCCTGATTCAGATCACATCAGGACTGAAACTATCGATGACGATGATGACTTGATGTGGCTCTTAAAAATCATCTGGGACGAGCAAACGCAAAAGTATTTGGGTCTACATACACTAATGGACGAGCTTGAAATTATGATTGAACGCGATCCCAAATTGGAAGCGAAGTTCACTCCTTGGGTATCCCGCGGCTTCTCTGGCCTAGGGCTGATTGCTAGACTCCAAAATGAGCTTGATCTCTATCAGCCGTGGGCAAAGAGCTTCCAAACGGACATGGAGACACATAAAGACTGGATCGAAGAGAATCTTCGAGGGCGATTTAACTTGCTACTGGAAATGGAGCGACACCTTGTGCCTGCCCTCAACTCTATTGGACCATTGGGAGAACCTACAGATGGCCGATTTCATTATCCATGCGATGTCCGAAGAACCAAGAATACCACAGACGCAATGAGAAGAGCTGAGAACAAGTTGAATCATTTCTGGGCTAAGGTAGATTACGAGTACCGTCGAGTATCTGGCCAATCTTTGAAACAGACCGTCGCACAAATATGTACAGATATCAGGGAGGGGGAACAAACGCCCGAATGGGTTGAGCCGCCAGTTAGGAGATCTAAAAACGCCGAGAAGAACAAGAAGAGCGAGAAGAATTTCCAACCTCTCTACATACCAACCTTTGAGTCTGCCGACCCTAGATCCAATTTTGTAGTCCCTCAACCAAAGATCAAGCAAAAGACCCGAGGTGTTGCCGCCTCCTCCGCAAGTTTCTCGCAGCCCGAGGAAATACCTGCAGGGCTTCCTGCAACCAAACCAGTTTATAAACTGAAACCACGCGCGTTGAAGCCCTTTAGAGTACTATTTTTTCAACCATCGGAAAGCGATATTCCCGGAGAACTCCATTGGACGGAGTTCAAATACGCAATGAGTGCTTTGGGATTCACGATTCAGAAACTAGACGGCTCAGCTTGGCAATTCACGCCTCCTTCAACGATTGAGTTTGAAGGTAAACATGCTATTCAGTTTCATGAGCCACACTCTCGTGGTTCTGTCGCTAAGATCCATTTCCATGTTGCTAGGAGTATGGGGAGGAGACTAGCTAGGACTTTTGGATGGCATGGGTCAATGTTTGTGAGTGAGTGATCGGGTTGAAACAAAATCCGGGATGTAGGATCAAAGCTAGGAATAATAGTGGGCGGAGAGGTGTACCAGGAAACTATTATTCATGGAGATGTAAGGATAATTTCAATTTTGCGGAACAAATTGAGTGTATTTTGATAGTTTGGTCCAGCGGAAATAACATGATATCTTAGATAGAGAGTATTGATATCAACTATTTGCAACGGAACGAACGCTCAAATACGTGTTGTAGATGATTGTAGTGCGAACCTACTCCTCCTCAAGTAAACTTCAAGTGTGCCCCACGCGAAGTACAATTCATCGCATACCCCTCTCATAACCAGATAATCTTGACATTGTTAGATTAGTGTTCAATTTATAACCAGAGATTCCAGTATCAAATGGTTGCTCAGGCTTGGATGCCTCATCACTCTTGAACATCCGAACCTAGGCTTGACAATCAAATAGCCTGTCGAGCCTAAAGGGTTTAAACATGTATAATTCCGTGTACCATATATTTTATCTATCACGCGGCCCCAAAAATGACCATTAAAATCTTTAAATATATATTATTTACACTCCCCCTTTCCACCCCCCTTTCCACCCCCCCACAAGGTATACGTTAATCTTATCCAACACTTGTTCTTTTAGCTCAACAGTTGCGGCTACTCATAGTAACAGCGCTAACATTATCTTAAAAATCTAAAGACTTAAAATCAATGTTCTTGATTTCCCCTCCTTTATCTTCCCCTTTTCCGGAATTCCTTTTCTATCCTATTCCTAATAATCATGGGTGGCCCCACTTCTCGCTCTCTTTTAAATTGAAACTTACGCTTTAGTAAGCGTACATTAACTTACGCTTATATACGAACTTATATTTCAACTTTTTAAAAGTAAAATTATTCGCAACTTTTGAAAGCTATAGTATAGTTATAATAATTTTTAATATATAAAATTAAAAAGGCTTTTTGTATAAATTTAATAATATAATTTTTATTATAATATAATATTTAGTTCAAAAATTATTAATAATATAATATTATAGATTTTGATATGTTTTAATTAAAATGTAAATTAAAATTTTTATATTTTTTAATAATATTTTATAATAACTTTTTAATTTAATATAAAATTAT
>NGKJ01000050.1:48291-65521 GCA_002162495.1 Myriosclerotinia curreyana | reverse complement strand
TAATTTGATCAAAAAATTATTAAATTTAAAGCTATATTAGTTGAAATATAAGTAATATAAAATAAAAAATTATATTTAAATGTTTTCCACGAAATACTTTAAATCACGTTTTTTTTGGACACACGTTATTAAACTAGGTGTATCTGTTCAGCTTCGCGAAACATTGCCATTCCCAACTATTACCTCGTTGGCACTGATCCCCGCAGGGTCGACCCTGAAGGCGATAATGATCTTCCCTCTGATCAAGACTCTGAAAGTGACGATGATCTTCCATCTGATCAAGACTCTGAAAGCGACGATGATTTTCAATTTGATGAATACTTTGAAGGCACCCGAGGCTTTTACATTAACCCCGACGTCGATATCTTATACTTCACACCGCATCTCGAAACCCACAATCTCGAATTCCACACTTTTCACGATGAAGATGGATCTAAGACCTTGAATGAATGCGCATTCTGTGAACATCTCCAATTTCCGCTGAATAGAGCACTGATGATGTTAATCGGGTCTTATGAGATTAGGGAATTGATCAGAAATATAGCGCTTAATATTGAGCTGCCAGGGTTGGGGCATAATCTTTTACGACGAGAATTGGATCTGGAGACGGGGGAGGGTTGGATAGGGGTGCGTAGTTTATTTTTTTGTTTAGAGGGGGAGGGTATTATTGAAGATACCGTCAAAGAAAATAAGTTGCCGAATGACATAAGAGGGAAATGGAAAGGGAAAGGGAAAGAAATTATTGCTAAAGAGCGGCATGCTATAGCCAGATACGTCGACCTCCTAAAAGAATTAAAACTCTACGGCATTCGCGAATCCTTCACCGGTCCCTCCGCTGGAAAGGGCAACGCCCTCTTCAAAAAATGCATGTCCAAATTCTCCTCGATCTTCCCGCAATCACGCTCCCAGGTCGAATCATGGGAAGAATGTATAAAGCCCTCTGGAAGTCTTGATGTCGATGGTCGACCTGCTTTTATGGGCAGGTGGTATCTTAAAGGAAATGGAAGGTTAGGAGGGGATGATTTATCCCTACCTGATTTGCGTTTTGGTGTTGTGAGAAACTTTGATAATGAAGAGGGGTTAGAATGTGTGGGGTTGGACGAAGATCCACTTACGATGGGACGATTTGATCGATATGCCTCATGTGGGATGGCTGGATCTGCTGAGCGTGAGATGGATGAGGCGAATGATCATAGTGCTTTTGGGTTCTCTATAGTTATGAGTGAAAATCAAAGCTGGACACTCCCCGCCCTGGATTATTGGATGGTGAAAACTAATGACTTTATTTATTAGTTATTTTACAGAGTAATTATTATTAAAACTATTATATTTATTTTACTTTATAGAGGTAGAACCGGATGTTTACTTTTATAGATTTACCTCGAGCTACCTGGGGAATGCCCTATCTCGTGCTTAGCCCTGGTGAAGATTAAATGCTAGACTGTAAGTCATTTCACCCAGCTCAGAACATGTTACAAGTAATATAAGATACACAGTGAAACTATGAACTGCATCAAAAGCGAACCCAACTCCAGCTCATGCAAATTGTGATGTGACTTGGAGTTAAATTGGGGCAACAGACTAGAAGACAAACGGTGGAAAAGCGAGCTTCGCCAATATAGACTGGTCGAATTCTATCCTGTTAGACCATTAACACAATTGATAGAAGTAGAAGCTGATATACAAGCATGATATTGTTGTAAGTAGCGTTCTAAATCTAACCCATAATCTAGTACACTTCATAGTCTAGCACGTAAATTTTCTCAAAAAAATAATGAATATCATCGAAAAATGTTCTGTTGCACGTCTGAGTTTGAAAAAGACTCTGTCTTGAAATACCCACAGCTAGTTCAAATGTTGAGTAGAAACACTAAGAAATATATTATTAGAAAGAAAAGAAGCAGAGTCAGTATGTCGCGACCGTAAATATATATGTATACTGGGTGGTTGATTTGTTGTTCTATTTTGATTATAAACTTTGAGTTTTGGTGTTTTGGAAGGGGTAAAAATAGTATGAAGATGCGGAACAGATCAATTCTTACTTATGCTCTATGCTCCGCGTCTCAGAAAGCATGAATAACAAGGAGTGAAAAGCATTGCTGAAAAATTAGACATTGATAAGATGGAAGCGCTCTTTCGTTTGAAGGTAGATTCGTAGATGATGCAATACTACGAGGTGAAACTATCGTATCGGATTGGCTGCTTGGACGGTTTATGCTTTGAGATTGAATAGCCAATGTTTCATGCCTAGAAAGTAACTCTCTCCTACTTTCTGCGGTGAATAGGGTTCTTCTTTTTATCACCGTACGTAGCGGATGGTGAAGGATAGCCCAAATAATTAGGTTTCCCTTGGAACAATAGCTACAGTAGGCTCTAGTGTGAGAGCTAAAGCTTCTCTTCTTTTGTTACAAATGAAGTTCATAAACATAGTCACAATAACCTCAATGAGAGTTGTCTGATGATGAGACTGTCTGGGTGAATTTTACTTCTAAATATCATAGTTCATGTCCCAATAAAACCTTCGTAGGAATATGGCACTCAAATAGATACATCCACCATTTATATGAGATACCAAATGCGCAACTTTAAAGGATACGCGAGGTATTGAGGGACGGAGGTAAAAATCCACGCTAAACAATTAGCAGCAACATATAAGAACTCATGAAAACATCGACGGGCTTGTATGTAGTACGGCAAGAACTAAGATGGTATTAAAATGTAAGCAGAATCACACACCAGTCAGAGACTCCTGAGCAAATTACATAAACTGATTATTAATTCTCTCTTAACCGCAAACACAGCTCACTTCTCCCTCTGACAAAGCTTTGCATTCAAAATAAGTTCACATCAAATACAAGTAAAAGAGGTCAAAGGTGTGCAACAAGTCTGTTGTATTTGAAGTCAAATATTAAGCTAAACTAGCAAAATACTTCAAGCCTTTCTATCTGCTAGCCAAAAGGCTAGCTATAATGGCCATACTCGTAGTCCGGTATGTTCCATTGCCTATATTTATTCAATTATCAATGATTGATCACAAAGAAAATGTTCCGCGATGAAGATCTATCCGTAGTGCCACCATAGCAGACATCCATCCATCCAGCGGCAAGTAGACGGATACCCCTATTTGCCACTCCTAGTGGAGATCTAGAAAGGAGAATAGGTATAAACATTACCCAAAGTGGTAAGGGAACCATCGGCGTTGCACAGAGAGCCTTGGGGTTCCTGATTAGTGCTGTGATCGCCGGTGCACATCCACCAGGAGTAGCGGGAGATGTAGGAGATGTTGTCCATCCAGGGCATTACTTGGCCGAGAAAATTTTCTTGGTCGGCTTCGCTGGCGGGGTTCATGAAGGCGAACTGTGGGGAAATTTGTTAGTTGAGTTGAAAAATTGTGCGCGGGAGGATTTTTGAGGTAGCAGGGGAGGAGAATGGGGAGGGAAGAATGTATAAGATGATGGGAGAGAAGGAGGGAGGTTTAATGCATGAATTAAAATGGAGGAATGCAGAGAGAAAAGTGTCTGGAATAAGATAGGAGAAAAGAGCATACCTCAGTGAACCAAATTGGACGGTTTCCTCCAGCCGCATACGCACTAGCCGCATATTTTTCAAAATCGTTCACGGCGTTTTGACCACCGTTACCCTCATACCAATGAGCTGGCACAAAGTCGATCTGGCAGCCAGTGCACAAGCTCAAGAAAGACTGCAACCAAGGTAAACCACTAGGACCATTAGTAACCTGAGGCGCACCCAAGGAAACACGACCAGCAAAAGGTTGAATGTAGTTCTTCCAGGCGTTGACAGCTTGCTGAGGACTCATACAAGATTGGCCAGCTCCACATCCGTCTGGTTCGTTGAATGCCATAATGTGTCCGGTACCACGAGTGATGGCGGCGTTGACATTGTTGACCCAGTTGGTGGTGTGATCGGAAGAATCAGACCAGAGACAGGGGACAAATTCCAATGAGGTGGGGAAGGTGGATGGCATGTACGAATCCCAGTTCCAGGCCCAGTTGACTTGAGAACCACTGCCGCTGAAATGTTGAATGAGCCCGACATCGTTGAAGGGGACTCCTCGCTTAGGCCAGGATGCAAGGGTGGTGGGGGTGAGGAAGGTAAGGAGGAAGAGGGAGAGGTGCATGATGAAATTCATGGTGTATATACTATGACGAGAGTTAGCTTGAGGTCAGAGCATATATGTTGAACAGTGGAGGGACGGGTTGGCTGGGGGTCGGAGAACTTACACTTAAGAACTCGAGTAGAACTCAGGAACTGATATCGTTGTTGAGATTGATGATGAACTTAGTTCGATCTGCGAATTTTTATAGAGCAATGACAAACAGAGTCAGGAGAAGAGCTAGCCCAACGATCGTGGAGTGAACTGAGGAAGTACTTGAGGAGTGAGAATCGTTGTGCAGAGCAAGACAGACGTAATGCAAGGGTTTTGTTGTTAGAGTAAAGGAGCAAGAGGAGGAACAGGGGAGAGAATGGAACCCTTTTATGCTCCATGAGAGCTAGAGATCTCTCTCACAGATCGAATTCGACAGAAGAATAGGTATACGAAGCAAAAAAAATTGCGTGATTGAAATTTTCAAATTAAAATTGCATAAAAGTGGTTCTCAACATTCTCACACAGCTTAAAGTAGAGTGAATGACTGACTGAAAGGGGGTATTTGCAGTCTCTTGCTAATCATTCACAGACTTACAGTCTGATAGCGTTTACTACATTAATCTTTAATTAAACTTTGTATAGATATATTTCAAAACGTAATAATCAATATTCTAACATTTTTATATTGATAAAGAATCGAGGTTAGTATGTGTTCTATAAGGCTTTAAGACTATATATAGTAACTTTCAAAGTAAAATGAATAATTAACTGAAAAGGTTTTACATAGTTTCTCGCTAATCATCTACATTCTTTTGACGTTTACTACATTAATCTTTAATTAAAACTTGTTAATTGATGTTCTAACATTTAATATTAATAAACAATCAAGATTATCAAAGCTAATATATCTTTAGCATATATGAACGAAGCTAACATGTTTAAAGAAGTAATAAAAGTTTTTGAAAATAATTGAAAATGAAGATTTAGTTGACATGTTTCTCAATAGTACCAAAAAGTTGCTATCAACTACTATTACATAAGAGAATGTTCACACATTGCTAGTTTATTAATACTGTTGGAAACACGTGTTCAGGGCTAGGGCACTGTGCTAGGTGGTGGAGCATCTCCACTAGCCAGCCGCTCACAGTATATATACAACAGACCTCACCTCTATAGACAGTTAGTTCAACATATCCGTACACACTTCTCTCTTCATATTCTAATAAATATATTAGATTCAATATTTTATGAATTTCAAAATTGCGTTTAGCAAATACAAATATTAGACTTAAAACATATTGAATATAATATTGTGTTCAGTGAACGCTATGTTAGCTCCAATATCTCTAATATATTGAGCCTAATATGAGAAAAAGTCGATCCGAACGTATACTAAGGCCCCAGGACTACATCATGTAAACTTTCACCGCTTTTGAAAGCACGTCTTCGATGGTCAATGGTAAGGCTAGAGTGATGTCGGGCCTCTAGATCGATCAATAACTTTTTTCTTTCACTCTATAACCCTAACTTTTATAATGTTATTTAGGTTAGTGAATTTTGTTATTATTAGCTTGTAGATAAATTTGATGTCTTGGGCTTCTAAGCTCCATGTATCTGATTTGATGTTGGGAGGAGGGAAACGAATCATATGACATAGCTTCTGTACATCCACCAGCTATACCCTCAAGGAAATGTACAGTCAATTATTGACAAGATACATTCAGAAAGAAGATGAAGACTATGAATTGTCTGATGGGCTATGTAAAAATTGACATGATAGTGCAAGTTATAAAAGGAAAAATAACGGTTTGTCACACAAACACAGTAAGCTTTACTTGGCCCTGGTATCTCACGTTCTCTCACTCCATATGGTCACGGTTATGGTCGCCAAAAGTGATTTTGATATCTATAATCTAATGATCTCGGGGGTTACAAAATGACTGTAATTGATAGCACTTGGCACTTCAAGTATGTTTTGCGAGTCGCAAGGAGTCCCCAAAGAATAGCAACATACAAACAGTGAATTTACTCTCAAGGTATATCAATCATGTGACCGTAGACGGACCGTCCAAGCTAGCGAGGCACTAGGGCTAGCCTTCTGTAGACTTGGGAATATCAAGGATTGTTACATGCATAGATATAAGTACTGACACTTTACACAAAATAACCACCAAGTTGATACCAATAACTATATACCAGCAAAAACAGCTATATCTAAAAATTGGAGTACACCACAATATGTCTACCAATCTTGTCAACTAAACAGACTGAATTACTTGTAGTTCTGGGAAGCCTAGCTGAAATGATGATAGGAAATGAAACCGTAACAGATAGAAGAGAAGATTATCCATGAGAGATGTTTAACAGAAAAACTCAACAAAAGGACTCTATAGACACTGGGTCCAACACTGACTACAGGATATTTGTGCCTCAACGTAAATCATGTGATAGATGGTCACGTGAATATGATGATGGGCTTCCACATTCATGAAGGGGCATCCAATAGTGTTTGAGATACCCGTCGCTTATGAAGAGGGAGATCAAAGCATTCAGCCGAACTCCTATGCAGAGATAGTATACTAAATCGACTAGCTAGCACCCCCTGAACCACTTCCTCCCTCTCTTAACCAAATTTTTCAATAGGCTTTAAAAGAGAATGCTTCTTCTCCCCTCCAGCGATATATCAGAGCTTGAAATCAATCATATGACGAAATCAATCAGAATACTTCGTATAGCCCAACTTAGGAGGTATCGGACATGGGTTTGACCGCCAAACCTACCCAACCTATAAATAAAGCACGATGCTCCAAGTTGACATAAAGGGGTAACGGAACATGGGTACATCAAGGACTAAATGAATAGTTTCGGCCCCCTTCGTTATGTAATATGAATGTTGGTGAGATTGGATTGAAAGAAATCATCTCGTTCATCTTATTCATCTCATTCATTCATAATTGCCAGAGCAGAGTAGATTACAAAAATTATAACTCGATATTGGTTACGAAGTACTGGTTACCCAAATTACGTAATGCATAACACAGAACAAAAGCCCAGCTTATGTCTATGAAGTCATTCCCCTTGTCAGCCAATCGGGATTATGTAAGGCTAAAAATGTCAACCCCCACTTTTTTGATAGAACATCAAAATCTAAAATTGATAAATTCATATAATTTCGTAGATTATTGCTCTGGCACCATTTCTAGTTTTTGGCTTGTACCAAAAATTTAACTGATCAATCACAACTACGAGTCAGTCAACAGAAGAATGCTTACGCAGTTCTCATGAGATGACTATGCATTGTCTTAAAGCCATTTGGATAGGATGGTGAGACAGGGACATACAAAGAGATATATCTTGTCCAACAGCACACAAGATTGACACGAAACCAAGAACCTGTCCTACCATCCATTGTTTAAAGTTACCATGAAGTTCGCAAAGGAACTCGAGCAGAACCTTGTGCCTGGTAAGAACTTCACCATGTCTTGGGTATATTGCACTTTCAAAACTTACTAATTGTCACATAGAATGGCGTGTAAAGTATCTTGATTACAAGCAAGGCAAGAAGAAGGTCAAGGCAGTTGCTCGTGCCGCGAATCGTATAAATACAACCCCTCCAACTGATGCGCGATCGAATCTGAATACTCAAAGTGGTAGTTTATATGGTGCTACATCTCCTCTCGTCCCAAGAAAACTACAATATTCTCGAACATTTGATGGTATTGCAGAATCGACCGAAGGAAGACAGAATGGAGCATCGCGTGAAACTGCGGAGGAAACGGCACCATCGAAGCAGACTTCGACAATACCAATCGCGAAAAGGCCTGCACCAATAGAACATACAAATAATGGAATGTACGGCAGTTTTGTGCCGACCCCTCCCGCGGTGGACATGCATACGTTTGAACTTCCAGATCCAGCGATAAGACCGGATTCCCCAGTCGAAAATGAACTCATCAAGTCAACAGTGACCAGTCGAAGACCCTCTCTCGAGATTGAAGTACCTGAAAGAACCCCTGAAAGAACCCCAGAAAGGACCCCTGCGACTCCTCCTCAGAATGCATATGAAGTTGGGACAACATCGAGTCCCACAAGACCTAAATTTGCTTCATTGAGACACCCAGGCTCGCATGCTATTGATGGACGGCCAATCTTGAAACGGATATTCACAGTTGGCACCCCTATGTCTAAACCTAACAGTCGCCCGGACATGGATATGGTTGCCTTTGATCATATACGAATACGACAGCAAGAATTCTTCTCGTGGATGGATAAAGAGCTGGAAAAGATCGAAGCATTCTATAGGTCCAAGGAGGACGAGGCGGGAATCCGGCTACAAGTTTTGAGAGAACAACTACATGAGATGCGCAACCGCAGAATTCAAGAAGTAGCAGATGCAGAACAGGCAAAAGCGATACGTAAGGATGACGAACGTTTAGCAATCGGGAGAGTCTCTCGTGGACATTCTAGAGATGAAAATTCAAACGGACATTCTTCTAAAGACCATCGAAATGCTTGGCTAGCGCCACTTGGGAGATTGGTAGGCAACGCAAAGGCCACAGCTTTGGGGCCACATCCAGGATCCAACTCAAGGGCATTAGCAAGCATGAAGAATTCACCGGAATTGCAATTCAAGTCTCAGCCAGACGACTTAAATACAACGAATGACAACCGCGATTATGTAAGACGGCCCCACGAGAACGACGTATCTTATCGAACGGCAAAACGAAAACTGAAGACCGCGCTCCAAGAATATTATCGAGGTATGGAACTATTGAAGTCCTACGCGCTTTTGAACCGCACAGCGTTTCGTAAGATCAACAAGAAATATGACAAAGCTGTCAACGCGCATCCGCCCCTTCGATTCATGTCGGAAAAAGTCAGCAAAGCGTGGTTTGTCAACAGTGATGTACTCGATGGACATATACATGCTGTTGAAGATCTATATTCGAGATATTTTGAAAGAGGCAATCATAAAATTGCCGTTGGAAAATTGCGGAAGACCATGGGGAAGTCAGAGGACCAGTCTGGCAGTGCATTCAGGAATGGAGTTCTCATTGGAATTGGTGCTGTATTTTCGGTTCAAGGGATCATCTACGGCACAGAATATCTGAGTCATCCAGATCCTACTATCAAATTCCAAACGGGCTACCTTCTTCAAATATATGGTGGTTACTTTCTTGCTTTATATCTATTTTCTTTGTTCTGTTTCGATTGTAGTGTCTGGACTCGCAACAAAATTAATTACAAATTCGTCTTCGAATTCGATCCTCGACATGATTTGGATTGGCGGCAACTCAGCGAGTTTCCAGCATTTCTTATCCTTCTATTCGGATTGTTTTTATGGCTCAATTTCTCCGGCTATGGGACACCAGAGATGTTTATATACTATCCCATCATTTTGATCTTCGTCACAGTCCTGATAATATTTTTGCCTGCTCCTATACTTTTTCATAGGAGCAGGAAATGGTTTGTGTATTCTCATGTAGGTGTCTTTTATGACTTTTCTACTTGAACTCATGCTGACTGATGACAGTGGCGTTTACTTCTGGCCGGATTATACCCAGTGGAGTTTAGAGATTTCTTCTTGGGTGATATGTATTGCTCCCTCACCTATTGCATGAGTGTAAGCTCCCTATAATTTGATATCTATACTTTTATCCTGACACATCGAATAGAATATAGAGCTCTTTTTTTGTCTTTACGCAACATCTTGGCACAATCCTACAAAATGTAATTCTACCCATTCTCGACTTCTCGGCTTCTTTACCACTCTACCAGCTATATGGCGTTTACTTCAATGCCTCCGACGTTATCACGATACAAGAAACATGTTCCCACATTTAGGTAAATATATACTCTGCAAAATTTCCCATGTAGGAATTCGTGTTAATAGATATCATAGTTAATGGTGCTAAATATGCTTTGACCATTGTATATTATGTGACATTGAGCATCTACAGAATTGATACGGACAGGACTAATTTGATTGCATTCAGTTTTTTTGCTGCACTTAATGCAGTATACGTCAGTGAGTCGTACATGTGTGATGGGTCATGATTTTCACTAAGCAAATCCAGGTATCTGGGATCTCCTGATGGATTGGTCTCTGCTTCAACCTGGAGCGAACAAGCCATTTCTTCGCGATGTTCGTGGCTTCAAAACCACTTGGTGGTATTATGCAGCCATGATTATCGACCCTATTCTTCGTTTCAATTGGATATTTTACTCAATATATACCCATGATCTACAACACAGTAGCTCTGTATCGTTTTATGTTGCATTTTCCGAAATTAGTCGTAGAGGGATGTGGACACTTTTCCGTGTCGAGAACGAACATTGCTCCAATGTTGTTCGTTTCAAGGCATTTCGTGATGTGGCTCTGCCATATGATCTCGAATCTGGCGAGTCGGAGCATTCTCAACCTATCACTCCTGCTGAACCAAACGAAGAATCCCCGGCTCTCGAAAGAACCCGTACTCACACCAGCGGTCTTTCACGACAACAATCCAATACCAGTTCCGTACGTCGTCGCCCGCAAAGAACTTTTACCAAAGTCTTGGCGGATGCTCATACTCAAGATTTTCAAAAGAAGAGGAGACCTACTATGGATAATGGGAAGGATTTGAAGGGACTGAATGAGAATGATGCAGATATGGGTCGTGCCACCAGTAGTGAAGATGATGATGACGATGACGACGAACAGGATGCACAGGATCGTTTGGATGTGGATAACTTGGTTAGTACTGGACGTGGTGAAGGAGGAAGAAAGTGGAGTAGAAGGGGGGTTTGATTTTACTGAGCTGAAAAGCCAATTTTGAGATATTTGTCTGTGTGATGAGCTATGATGGAGTCACCTTTAGTGCGAAGTTATATGATTGCATTTTTTTGTAGATGAGATTGCCATTTTTAAGCCTGTATGTAGAACTTTTGCTCAGACCCATTTCGGTGATTACATAATTTTTAAATGATGACATAATACTAAAATCTATAAAATCTAACTTGATAAAAACACCAATCTGGCCGACTATTAATCGACGATTATAAAGCGTAGCTTATTATTGGCTCATAATTAAAAAGAATATATGCTTAAACATAAAAAAAGCATTTGCTTAAACATATTATCAGATTGGTGTCCTTATTATTTTTCACTAGTCGCACTGTTACACAAGCACGTGGTGCCCCGTTCCAATAATTGTGCCGCTCGCTAAATTACCCAGGCTGTCATATTATAAGTACTGCATCTCCTCGCCATTATTCATATTCTCTCTCATCAACATCTATATTTGTTTTACAAACTTACCTCTCTACAATTTTTTCTGAGATGGCAAGATCAAGACAAACAATCCACAGATCAACAGGGGGGGGCTGCACCTCGCAAACAGCTAGCAGGTAAAAGCTGTGGTAACTGGAGGCGCAACCCACCGAAACAGCGTGTGCAATATAGTCGATTGCCAATCGCGAATTGTGACCAATGCAAGGCTTTACATAAACGAAGCACTCCAGCCTCAGATCCAAAATCAACCATATGCCCAACAATATTCCAGCACGCATGCCGCGGAAGACTGGCACGAGCTAAACTTTGCGGAACCCGAACGGGACCTCTGTAGTCCCTGTTCATACCTCACCTTCCCGGTAGGCGATGCCCTTCGTCTGGTGATCGGAGATCTTAGTATAAGGAAGGAGTTGAGGAGCTTAGGATTTGGGTTTGCGGTTCCGGGGTTAAAGAGGGACGCGTTTCAGGGGGAGGGATTGGACAAAGATTTAGTGTCATTGAGAAGGATTGTTTTTGGTTTGGAGGAAACGCGGGTAAGAAATACATTGCGGAATGGGAAGGCACATGGCAAGATGCTCGGTTCTGCACGTTCTGACTGCCTAACCCCCCTCATTCTCAACACTCCCTCGACAGAAATACACAAACTGTGTTTCGAAACCTACAAAAGCCGATTTCACAGATCTGGAATGTTCATCCAGAATGGGAGGGAATACATGATGATTGATATCCGCGAACAGTTCTACCAACCGTTGATTAATACACCAGTGGGGCCACATCCGACGGGGCCCGGCACTGGAAGAAGTTGGTTGCAGTGGAGAAAAGAGGGATTAGTACCTGATGATTGGAAGGGCACCTGGGCAGGGGACGAGTGGGATGATGATGGAGGGGAGCAATGGACTGCACACTATATGGGACCGAGGGTGGAGTTTTTGGTTATGGGGAATGGGAAATAGTGGGATCGGGTGATTGAGGAAAAGCTCTTTGAGTTACGAAAATAGTAGTGACTATTTGTTTTCGAATTTCACTGAAAATGTTTGGGGATCGAGAAGTGATGAAATAAAGAATTCATACTATTTATATTGTGCTACTTACAAGGATCTCTGAATTTGCCACCAAATATATGCTGTATGCCATATTAATGTATTATGGCTGTGCATTCAATGAGAAGCATCATTAATATCAAAATCGCCGAATGTCCCCCTTTTTCAACCCACGCAAGGCTTTGGGAAGTCAATGGGCCGGCCAGTCATTATTGTCTAAAGTTCAAGATTTAAATTATTCTAGACCCTTCCATTTTCCGAACGTTAGCCCACAATAATGTCACCTCACGCCTGTCTTTTCATTCAATTTTTTCCCGAGATAATATGAACACTATTCTTCTTTATCCAGCTATCATTCCTCATTCCCAGACATCCCAAATACTCACTCATATACTCAAACAATCTCCATTCCGTAAAGTCGGAGATTCCCATTATCTGTAGTCTGTCATTAGATCTCGTGGTTGTGGTAGATCAGTTTCGCATCATCCTCCACCCAGAAAAATATCCTATAATATTGTTGGAAACACGTGTTATACACCTTAAGGGTACTAGCGTAGGGCTAGGGTACCATGTTAGCCGACTAGCTTATCTACGAAGTGTACCATAGATTAGTAGTTACACACACTCTAATATACACACAGTTCCACTTCCAACAAATATATCCCATTATCCGAGATTTCATATCAAGAAGAGGAATATAAAGCCTTATCTGCCATGGGAAACATCTTAAATTGACTGCTTTGAGTGGGCATTTGAATGCTTTACAATGGCACATTACATTCAATCATTAGAGACTGGTGAGGTCGTGGCTCACATAGATCATATGCTATGCACAGGAAAGGGGTACAAAGATTTGTCTGACACTAAACTTTTCCATGATTTCAATCTTTAAGTTTGTTCCGGAGTCCGTATATTCTCGTAAACAACTGCCTGCACTACTGACTGCACCCCCGGGAAATACAATAGAGATTGAATGAAAAACTATATCTTTCAAAATTTACACACAAAATTCTCTACAAAACTCATAAACAATCTCAGTTCCTTCCCTTTCAATACGATATCAGCTTGGTGTCCCGGTGTCAAAACTAGCTAAAAGTAAATGCCACCAAGCACTTAAGTCACTCAGTTATTTTGTCAGTAAAAGCTACGCTATGTTACATCTACTTAACTTTTATGAATGCAAGTCCTCGAGTTGGTTGTAAGTACCTTTGAATCGTGTTATTCACCTGCGTTGTAGCGCCTGGGATCGAATACAGTGAATGCCAAACTTCCGCGATTACGAATTCGTATGTTTTGTGGAAACCGATGCAAGTTTAGTCACTTCGAGGGACTGGGAATTATTTTATCTACATGTTGCTGCGAGGATAGGAGGGAAAGGTATCGATATAGTAAGATGCTTCTGTTATGGAATGTGTATCAAGTACCAAACATTTAATTTGTTGAGAACTGCAAACATTGCCATATCAATATTCGTTAAAAGTGACGGTAAGACACAACGGTTATTGCTTGTCACACATTATATCGGCGTTTTATCCGTGGATTTCTTATTAGGATAGTATTGGGATTTTATGATCAAATCGCAATCACCATCCTTACTTCTAAAAATAATTGAAAAATCCAAAACTAGTGAAAATGAGTAGGTCATATGTATTTGGAATTGGGTGTTGAATTTCGATATTGGGGGGTGAGGCTGATGTCACAATTCAAATACTGTATCCTGTATTTCAGAGAGTGATGATTTCAATATTACTCCTTTGGTAGATACAAACTTCGAACTGGTCAAGAGGTGTACTAAGTCAATCCATATGATTTCAGGTTGCAAATCTGACTCATCCTCCCATGAATCGACTTCTTTTGCTAGTGGCTTGATGCATAATTGGATTTGTTCATAAGCTATTTGGTTCATCAGTGAATTGGATCAAAATCTGCATCAACACTTTCATGGATGTCTGAACACAAAGAATTATTCATATTATGTAGAAACAGCCATGATTTCATGAAAGTAGTAGGTTGTTTACATTGGTAAACCGTTGTTTGAAACATGGAGCTACGAATTCATGATTATTTCTTCAGTATTAAGTATGATATATTATATAATAGAGTATGGGTGAATAGGTGAGACAATAGCTAGATGGAGGATCTTGTATTAGGTTAGATAGTGTTAGTCATCGTACTAGTAGTGGTGGTGATGACTACAACGAGACCTTACGAAAAATCTGCAGCAAGTGAAGCGTGAGGAACTTGGGAACTTTGCTGAACTTCACTATGCGATTTGCAACAAAATTGATGCCCATAGTATGTATTTTTTGGTAAGTTCGTACTTAGGGTTGGGAAATTATGATAAGGCGAGAAGCTTATAGTGGAATAGTCTAGTAGGTGCGGGTGTGAGAAGAACGAGTACAAATATAACTGAAGCTATTTACGGAATTCATACTTATTCTTATATCATTCCGCATGCGCAGCTGCATTCATAAAAGTACGCCAAGTTACTCTAGGTCCCAGAGTAGGGTTTGTCAATACACGCACACAACTCGTACAAGACATTAACTTGATGCTTATCAGCCACTCTACACATACAGATTGGTTTAAAGCAACATTAGTGAACTACGATACAGAATTATTAGCAGTTTATAAATCAAGGAATTGGTAAATGATGATATGGTAAACCAGAACCCAACTTCATGCCTAGTGCATGTGTATTGCAGCCTCTAGTTGCGTAGAACGGATCAATCAACTACCATATCAACCTCGAAGAACTAGCTTTCGCACCACTAATGCCAGTACACACTTGCGTAGAGGTACATTTGTATCTTCTCGTCTATAGTTACAATAAAATGCTCTCTCATATTCTACCGCTATCTTCAAATACCAAGTATTTTGCTTCTAACCAGGGATACTGAACTGAGGAACCAAATATCTATTATGTGAAGTCAGTTTATTCATAAGCAAGCTGTCTAGTTTATGGCTGACAAAACTAATTCACTTATTCATCATCAAATCACACATTACAAACTAACTCAATTAATTGATGAGTCAACTGGTTTGTGAAATGGAAAACTTAATGTACTGTATTCAAATTGTGCTGAAATTGTACCCCTTACACGTGATACAATTACCCGAGATATTGAGTCCAAGATGGAAAGATAGAAAAACATCAAAAGGCGAAAAACAACCATTCTAAACTTCCTTCAACCTAATACAGCTCAGTTAAAGCTTAGTTTTATCTAATTTACCTACATAGCCTGTCATTCACCTTTGTAAAAACCTATCCAATGAAAAATAATCTCAAATCCAATATCCCATCATCTTTGACACTAGGCGCCGACTTATATGTACTCCACGCCAACTTTTTGGCACCAAACCCATTATTCCAAACACGAACGACCTCATACCTCAAAGTAACCAATCTTAACCAGCTCAGCCTCGATTAGGTAATAGCTAAGCCGTTTTCCACACAATGGATACTTTTGTCAAAAATAATTCTGTTGAGAAAATTTCCTTTCTCTTTCAAGCAACACCACCTAGTTTTTAAGCACCAATTCTTGCCCTCTTCTATTGCTCTTGCGCCACTTCTTAAAGGTTGTTCTTCTTGGTTGTTTGACCTTGCGGTCGCTGTTTTTTGTCCTGCTCCCTGGCTTGGGCAGTTTTTTTTTGTGAGTTTTTACCCTATTCTACTTGGTACTTCCCCCATTTACCACCTTGCTCTTTCACTGCAGTTTTTCGTACTTGTTTGCTTTTGTTCTTTGCTCTTTTGCACTGTTTACTGGAGTTTATAGATTATAGCTTGTTTTGCCTTTATTTCATCAGGTACTTTGGACTTTACAGTTGATTGTACTTCGACGAGAGTAGAAGCATTGCTTGTTCTTATTCTGTGGCTTCTGATACATCTTGTTAGATTGAACGGTTGGTTGTGAGGGTTTTCCTTGTTCAAATTTGGACTCTGGCATTTCAATCTCACTATAGCTGGACCATAAATGGTACTTTGGAGTTTCAATCTCATCATATCTCGAGGATATTAGCATCATTTCCTGTCCTTTCCTTGTGCCTTATGGTGCATCTGGCCAGTGCATCTAGAAGGATGTGGCTTTCTACCTCTATTGACCTGATGCTTTGGACTTTCCAACCCACGTAGCTCGACGAGAGTAGCATTATTATCAGGCCTGGTCATCTTGCTTTTGGCATTGCTAGCTAGAATGGCTAGATAGTATAAGTTTTTACCTGTCTAGGAATGGTACTTTGGGCTCTCCAACTCAATATACCTTGATGAGAGTAGCCCTATTGCTTACCCTAATTTCTTGCTTTTTTGCAATTCTAGCTAGTATGGCTAGATAGCTGTATGATTCGAACTATCTTGCTTTGGTACTTTGAATTTTCCAACCCACTATACTTTGACGAAAGTACTATGGTTTCTTGTTCCTTTCCTTTGTTTTTTAGCTCTTGTAGCTGAATCACACAGATGGATGTCAGGGTTTTGACTTGTTCCATTCTGTAATTTATCTCTTCTAATCCATCATGTCTCGACGAGAGTGACTTTAGTGTCAAATCTACTTGAGTGCTAACTTACTATAACAGCAAGATGTCCTGGAAACCATCAACAAGTATGTAACTCCATTTGAACAATCAACTCCCTTCAAGCACTAACATCCCGCTAGATTCATCCCATCCCTTATCTCCCCGCCGCTCTCCTCCCCCAGCTCCCACCCGACCTCCTCCTCCACCCCCAATGGTTGTCGTAACGCCAAACATTGAGGCGCGGCTGGACGTTATCGCCGAAGAAGAGGAAGAAGAAGAGACTCGCTTCCCGGAGTG
>NGKJ01000050.1:0-48249 GCA_002162495.1 Myriosclerotinia curreyana | reverse complement strand
TATTTAAGAAATTCGCCCTCCGTCAACTCGTTGGTCCGCAGACAACGAGTTGCAACCATGCGACCCTCCCGCCAACTTCCCCGCTCGGCCACCTCTCCCGATCTAAAACCTTCCTCATCTGCTCCCTCTATCTCCGAACCACGCGAAAACATACCAAATCGAGATGGAGCCATCAGCCGTGTAGATCGATACTCTCGAATTATACCTACAGCCCCACCTGCTCCCACTGTCGTCGGCCCTTCTCGCCCTAGTGGCCTCAGAATGGTCACATTTGCCTCAGATATGTCAGATACCCCCGAAAGCGACCCATCCAACCCCTCCACCTCCTCCACCTCCAACCCCTCCAAAACCCCACAAAAGCGACGATTCGGCTTCAATGTTGCCCGTCAAGGCATGCATAAAGCCCTCTCTAACATGCGCCCACCCACCACCTTCGCCAATCTTCGAAACCGCAAGGATACAGCTACGGCTGGTCCTTCTAATACTGCGAATACACCGATTGCGAAGAACAAAATTGAGATAGGAGCACCTACAGGGGTGATCAAGAAGACGCCTGAGGAGATACAGGAGATGTTGAGAGGAATGGGAATGAAGATTGAGGATCTACCTCACTCTTCCAATAGTGGTGGTGGTTCTAGCTCGCCTATTAGGGCTAGAACTGCCGCTGCTGCTGAGGGTATGGAGATCGCTGTTGCTGCTGGCGCAGACGGAGAGAGTGAGGTAAAGAGGGGAAAGAGAGCCGATTCTGCGGCTTCTGGATCTACAATTGCCTCTACATCTACATCCACCACTACGAACACCGCAACCCCAATCGCAACCCTGAGCGCAAACCAACGCGGCAAACTTCCCGCCAGACCCGATTCCATATCCTCCACGAGCGATACACCAACTTTGGTACAAGACCCAGAAGAAAAGCCATTAGGATGGTACACTACAGCCACTCTCGACCAAATCCGCGCTACGCTCCCGAAGGTCAAGAAAGAGGATTTAATTCCTGAAGCAGAGATACCTGATTATTTAGAGCAATTAATGAAGGATTTTAAGGTTTTGAAGGAGGCTTCGAATTGGAGAAGTGAACAGCTGGATCGGGAGATTGCGGAGGTGGCAGAAGCGCATTTGAAGAAAATTTCTAGTGTTGAGGAAGATGGCGATGCTGGAGAGGGTGGAGAGGATGAGGGTGGAGTTAATGATAACGACGAAGATGATTTTGTTTGGGGAGAAGGAGGGGAGCCAGATCCTCGCTATGTTGATAGCGGATGGTGCCAAGAAGAAGTCAGTTCTGCGGGTGTAGGCAAGCGCTGGTTTATGTTCAGTGATGCCGAGGATATTCTTGGAGGTCCAAAGTGTCCTATTACGCATCCGGGTGATGGTGTTGAGTTTGATGAGGATGTTGTTGTGACCGAAGGAGGTACGACTGAAGAAGGTACGACTGAAGTAGCTACGACTGTGCAAGAACAGCAGATCGACGATACTGAGATGGCTCCACCCACTATCCGCCTGGTTAATGACGAGACCGATGATCGATTCGCAGATGCCGAGGAGGATTTCGATGAAGATCATCGTCAGCTCACACCAGTTGAGATTCTTCGCAGGGAAGGTCTGTTGTAAGAGAGCGATGGATTGGGTACTTCTCTCTCTGGATTCTGGGGTCTGATGCATTGCGCTTGGGAGTATGGGTGGATGGATGGATTGATACACAATTTTACAGTCAATTTTCGTGATACCAGGACGGTTCGGGCTTCATTTCTGCATTGGATCGGGATTATGGATGGATTTCGCCAGTCAGTTTTCACATTGGCTTAGCTGGGCTTCAGTCAATGAATTGGGATTAAGATGAAGGATGAATACGCAGGGCGTGGTCATTTACTTCTGCATTGAATAGGATTGGAGTTGCGGATACATTTCACCAGTCTGTTCTCTCGACCTTGGGCAATTCGAGCTTCCATCGCATTCATTCGAATTGAGATGAACGACAGCAGGGAAGCTTCATCCGTACCCCTCAATATTCCCCATCTCAACAATCTCCTCTTTCATCCAACACATCGAATCTGCTCTGACACACAATGAAGTGTGGCCGACACGCTTTCGATACTAGGATGATTTGGGCGTCTAATGAACATTTGAGAACCTTGCGTGGATACACAGTAGGGATTCAGCAATCTTGCTTCTGGGATTGGGATATTTTCTTTAGGAGATTCAATGGATAGTCGGTTTAGTCAATAAATAGTTTGCCTCTGCGAACTTGGCGGTTGAGAATTTTCTTAGTTAATTTACTTTCTCCTTTTCAATTTGTTGAATGTTTGTGAAAGTCATCGATTCATATGAAGATGAAGTTATGAAAGTGACTTGCATTGTGTGATATATTTACCATCCATATTCATCTATTGTCTGAGTATCTGGGTTTTTTGATCTAGAATCGATAAATATCAAGCCAACTATCTAGCATCAAACCTCCAGGTAAAATAACTCCATGTAAAATATCCATCCATTCACCTCGCAAACTCCATCCAGCGCAACTCAGCATCTATCGAAACCCCAGGATATCTTCCTCCCTAACTCCCTCGCTGAAGAAATTTCCCATTGTATATCATATCCCATAATTGTGGAAGCCCGCCACCAAGCCATTACTCCTCCCCCCATATCACTTCCTCCTACTCCCCACAACCCTAAACTCCCTTCCGCCCGACTTCTCCCCATTAGCCATGCCCTCCCCATTCACTCCTCCCCCATCAATATCCACAAATCTCAATTGCGTCTTTAGAACCCAGTCTGGTAAAGGAATCTTCCCCCTCACACCCCCCGGCAACAATCTGCCAAACGCCGAGTCCCTCGTCGCTGCAAGTATTGCCGAAAATGATCTATTGTGTGAGCGGCCGTTTATATGGTATGCGTACGCGCCGAGTGCGTTTGCAGCGAGTGAGACAAGAATTGCGAGACCGTAGGAGAGGAGAAGGGTGGAGGAATGATATGCGTAGATGTTTATTGATGTCGTGGTGAGAACCTGGGTTTTAAGGGAGGGTCTGGAAGAGAGTGTTAGGTTTTTCGATAGATAGAAGGAGAAAATTTGCATAAGAAAGAAAAGAAGAAGAAAACACTTACGATAATAAACCACTATTCATAAGACTACACGTAACATTCCACCCCAATTCTTCAATTAAATTCTCCAGTGTCGTATTTCCGGCAAGACTAATATCCTGTGCCCTCTGATCACTTACATTCGTCTTATTCGTGCCCATGGGATCGTTTGATCTCCTCTCAAAAAATGCATCGAGATCGGAACTCCCGAGCAATGATGTATGAGCAATCTGCGTAGTGATTTCGGAGAAGTAGGTGCTCGGGAGACCTGGAGATGAAGGAGCGGCTTGGAAAATCCCCATGGATCCAACGATTAAATCGCTCAGGGACCACATATAAGCAGAGTATGCATGTTGAATCATGAGATTGTTCGAGAGTGGTGTATTGACATCTGGATAAGCAACGATATTCAAAAGGTCCAGGGATATTTTGGTGACGGTTTGAATGCCTTGTTCGAAGGAAATGTTAAGATTATAAGATGCATTGTAGAGTGTACAAACAGTGTGATGATCCTCGGTTTGAAATGAATTCGAATGGGTATAACGTGTGTAGGCCATCCATAGTTGATTTGATGCGTTTTGAGGTTGCTGGAGGCGCATTTGAGGAATTGTTGTGACGCCGCTATTGAGTAGCGAGGTACTGCCATGGTTACTTAGATTTGGAACGAAGGCGTAATAATAGTTTGATACTTCCACTACTGGCGCGGTGAAATTAGCAATGGACTCCTTTCGAAAGTTTTGTATAATTTTGGCTGTAGCTGTATCGGCTTCATAACATTTAACGGCCGGTGCGTAGAATCGTACATTGTAGGTTGCGTTGGAGAATGGGGCTTTAATCGGTAGGATTTGGCCTTGGGTTGCGGTGGCGGTGGATAATCGAGTGACAATTGTTCGTGGTCCGAGAAACAATTTGTTTTGTATGTTCTCGGTAAGGTTCACTGGAGCCGAATATGTAAATCTTGAGGCTTGATTGGGACCATACATGTTGAGAGAGGAAACGTTGGCCTCTGTGTGGATGAGTTTAGTGCTGGGCAGAACAAAAAGTGTACCGGGAGTAAGTAGAGACGCAATTGGTAATATCCTATAGGATAGTGAGTATAAGAGCCTCAAGATATTATAGATATACAGCTTTCAACTTTGCTGTTTAACTCTATGTTGGGCATAGTTATGAAGGCTCATAAAAGCAAAATTTCGAGTAATATCAGAAAATTGAAAAGCATCCCATAGGAGAATAGACTGACCATGCAACTATGGCAAGTAATGATCCAAGTTTAAGCTTCCAAAGCATTTCCGTATTCAAGATCGATGAAACAGCTGTGTCAGCAACGAATGCGGCATCAAGACAGTCAACAGAAACTTTAGTATCTTTATGATATAAAGATTTCCAAAGCCATTGGGTATAAGCAAACCCAACAGAGCTAACAAGGCATAATTGAGAAACGAAAGCAAGAGTAGTCCCATATCTATAACATAGAATTAGATAATCCGTGATGTAGGAAACGGGAAGTATCTAGGAAGAAGTTACCTCAAACTCCACTGTTGCGCATAATCATCACCAACTTGTTTCCCAACCAAAGAGTTGTAATACAAATGATGTGAAACACTAGCAATAATTCCAACCAAAAGATTTGCTCCCATCGAAATTGGTGAGCGCCAAAAAATTCCATCATGGTGATGGCTTGGTTCCGAACTTTGCATTAAATCCTCCGCTGGTATATTGAAAGGTCTTATTGTTGAATGACTTCTCTCCCCGTCTGAATTTTTGGATTTCGTCGAGAGAGTTGATTGAATTGAATCCTCCTGAATGGGATGCGACCTCTTTTCTTGGCTCATCTTGTTCGTATTTGGGAGATTTGATGCTTCTTGATGGCTAAATGTAGTAAAATAATGTATCCTATTTTCTTGTTCTTCTATTTCAATCATTTCTGGTGCATCTGAATCTTCTTGACTGTGATGTGACATCAAAATATACTGAATCGAATTTATGGCATAAGAGTACCTTCGGCCTTCCATAAAGACCGAATAGAAAAGTGTTGGGCCATGAAAAAGAGGACTTTTTCAAGTGAATTATAATCTGCAACCATGGCAGTTTTAAAGCAAAGGGTCGTCGAGAGAGCTTCTCGGGTACTAAATGTATATAGATTTAAGGGATTGATCTTGAGTATATCTACTATTGATATATTCAAAATACATGGGAGTTTCGACTTTGAACCATCACCCACTTTCGAAAACTCTAGGTACGCGGTTGTAACTTATGACCAAAATATGGAGGTGGCGTAGACCCAGAAAACTATGATGATATATCAATCATAACTTAACCATTGGTTCACTCGAACTCTTGGAAACAAACTATAGAATATGCTTCCTGTGGATGTAACGCCGCTGGCCGGAGAGATTTGTCGAAGTGAAGGTACTGTGGTGCCCACAAGGTACCTCTCCCGGTATGCCTTGGATGTATGAACATTTTTGAGACAATGATCATGAGCAGATAATTATTCTACAAGCCATGAATCATTTGAAGTCCATAAATTCGTTGAATCCTATAGACTTATGGTTTGGCCTCTTTCCGTTGTCAGAGTCGGGCCCAAAGTTTCAGCTGGGCGTTGTAACAAGGATGTAATGTATGTGAGGCTCCGAACGATGATTTCTTGAAATGCAGAAGCGTGCAGAGTAAGTACATGATATATATGTATTTCGCCAGCAGTAGAAACCGTGTCGCATGGGTCGGACATTTTGACTATGTACTACTAGTTAGGTAGACAATACGATGCGGTTGTCGAGACAAAGTGCAACGCAATTTCATATTTGTTTCCACCCCCCCTCCCCCCCTGCCCTGCTCCTCGAATGATTAGGTTAACCATCCATTTTCGAGACTTACCCATGGCATCAATCAACCATAATCTGATCACAATATAGAGCCTCCAGAATCTCCATTGAGACCAATCCCAATCCCAATCCCAATCCCTCTCCCAATCCCTCTCATTTCTCATTGCTCCTCTTAAACATCCATCATTCAAAACCACATATTCAATACGTCCCATCACCATCCCACCATCCCATCTCTCAACTCTATCTTATTTTCCTCCCTCTCACAACAAACACCGGATCTTCATAACCCCCCGTCCCCCAAACTCCCTTCCCACCACCCTCCTTCAAAACCACCCCTTCAACATCCTCCCACCCCCCACTAGCCCAAAAATAACCTCCCACCCATTTCCTCCTCTCCTCATCACCCATCCTCATCCATTTCCCCACAACCTTTGTAGGAAAACAACGATTACTAAAAGCCATATGAGCTTCGCCCCCATCCTTCAATACTCTTCTCATTTCCTCAAACACTTTAACTGGTTGCGTCAAATAATCCACAGATACATTACACATGACCACATCCATCGATGCATCATCAATTCCCTCAAATTTCGGATCGGTATTTAAATCTTTGACAAAATGATTGGTAAGATGTTCATTTCGGCGTAATTCTGCTTCGTTCATACCTATTCCTATCATGATGGCTGGTTTGAGCGAAGATGGTAGGTGTGAAACCCATGATGAACAGACGTCGAGAACGGATGAATTTGGGGTGATGATATTGGAATAGTAATATTTTAAGATGGATATGGCGCCTTCGTCAATATGTTGAACGAATCGAGGTTGAGAGTACCATTCCGTATCTGGTGATTCATCTAGTCGGCGGAAATCTGCTGGATTGAAATTGAAGGGAGTTGGGTAAAGGGAGCGGGGAAGTGGTGTAATTTTTGAGAGGGGGGGTGTTGGTGGAGATTGGCTGGTCATGCTCATGGTTCTGGTACCGGTATATGTAAAATGTCGTGTAACGAAAGGACTGATAATACTTCGATAGAATGCTGATTTCATGAGAGGCAACACATTGATATTATAACAAAGGAATTTAAATGGTTTATGCTTTGTTTCGAGCTTCACGTTGATGAAGAAGATCTAGTGGCGATATTGAGGGAAGGAAAGTTTTACAGTACATATCATCATGAAGCTACGTAAGTTTCTAGGGCCTCAAGCGAGAAATGAGAAAATTCACCCACCTCGATCCATTTCAACTCATACAATTCTTCTTTATTCCATCTCTTCATGATTTTTTATATGAAGTGACATTCTATATATTTTCATTCTTCTCATCGACGTTCTACTTTTCCAACAGGAATAGAAATGGAAATGGAAACTATCCAATTCAATGACGGGAAACGCTCCCCATTACATTGATTCTCTAAAACTTTGTTATTTCTTCATCTCAAACCTTTTTATTCACAATTCAAACTCAACTGAAAAGCTCTCATCGATTCCAAACAACTTTAACCCATTAAACCTTTCAGGCCAATCGCTAAACCAGTAATTTAGTTATTCCAAGAAACATCGTGAGGATTAGAGCCAGTGTTCTAAAACGAGCATATTCAACATTCCAGAACTTCCTTTTTTATTTCGCCAGTTCAGGAATAACAATACAGTATGAAATTTCATGGCATGAGTACTGTAAGTAAGGCCTAATTTTCTACAAAATTCTGAGCGTCCGGAACTCTTCTACTGAAAATCTGAAACGATACGATGCGATTCTCGCGCTGATGTTTCATAAGGAGCTAGATTTAATTTTCAGCCCCGTGAGAATGATGGAATGAACTTTCAGATTTGTTCAAGAATAGTGTTTTTTCGGATATGGTCGAGGGGAGTGGGTTTGATGTTTGATAGATGGATGTATGGTGTGGCCTTCTTTGTGTTGAGCTTCTTCTTTTCTCTTGCTTCGTTAATCATTCATATACAAAATGCAGTTCTCATCAATTGTTGCGACGAGATCATTAGAAAGACGTGCTAGTGCAATGCAAAGCACAGAATATATCAAATTCGATCGTGGTCACTTTCCTTGACACTTACTCTCAAATATCCATTCATGAATGACCTCACAGAAAACCGAAACGAGTCCATCTAGTTACAGAGTCTCTATTGACTTATCATGCATGATCCAGTCTAATCTGTTGGATTTATATCAAAGCCTGTCTATTTACATGGCTATAGTACATAGTATCTACCATCTTCTAACCAAACCCAAAAACTCCTTAGTCTTTTATCCCAATAATAACATCGACCACCCCTCACGAAGCAAATCCAAAGCACCGCCTCCATAAACCAAACGTTTCAAAACAGCACCCTCCAAGAACAAGTTAGCAAACCATATCAACAAAACATGAATCAGTTTCTCCTTCCACCTAATCATCACAATCTAGACCCCGCACTCGCACCGACTTCATTCTCCATCACCACTTCCGCCGGCTGCATATCCATCGATTTCTTAACTTCGCCCTCGAATTCATCACCTCCCTTCCCAACCTCGACCTGCTTTTCATCCAACTTCTGATCAGCAATCTCGGATTCCTCGCCCTCATCCACATTTACCCCACTCCCACCTCCACTTTCGGAAATACTCAACCAATTCCAACCCCTAACTCCTCCATCCCTTCCAAAGATTTTCAAATCATCATTACTTTCCCCATCATCTCCCTCTAATTCCAAATCTTCCTTACAAGTTTTACCAACTTCTACTCCTCTTTCCCTAAGTAATTGCATTACAGCTCTAACATTTAATCGCATAATCCTCTCTGGTTCCTCTGCCGCAAAGACTTTTTTCGTAACCCATGGGAAAAGAACGCCGAAATCCGATTGACTCAAATGTGCACTTGACGTAGGATAATAAAAATGAGGTTCTGATTTCCCATTGCTAGAAGGCTTGTGCGAAGATGGATCTGCGGAAAGAAGACGTTTGGTAGCATGGAAATGTTCAGTCCATTTATAGAATGATTGAGATTCGACTGCGAGAATCGCAGAGCCACCAGGACCAGAGGGTGCGTACGAAGGGAGAGGACGATCCCAGAGCCAGCGAGTTGCTTGGGAGCGGAGGGGGAAACACCAACAATCCAGTAGTACAATTGGATTATTAGGAGTAATTTGTGAGTAGATAGGGGATTCTAGAGAGGGTGTATAAATCGGTTTATAAGACTTGGGGGCTGAAGAGGCCTCTGGTGCGTAAAAGACTGATTTTATGAACTGAACTACGGTTGCTGCTCCAAAAGAATGTCCAGCAAAAGTGATTTTTCCAGGTTCATGGACATTCATTTGATCTTTGAATACAGATAATGAAGTCGACGATGTATTGAGATTGGTGATTAGCTTCCCTTCATCCATCTTTACCAAACTGTCATGAATCAAACCCATTTCCCACAATCGAATCTTCAATTGTTCATTTCTCCCTTCCTCGACCTCTGGACTTGGTGTATGTGATAACCTGATATAGTCGATCGTCTTCTTGGCATGCTTCTTTGAATGTTTCTCTTTTTCCGTCGTGGAAGCTTCGGAAGGTGGTTGTCGAATATAGGATATAGGTGTTGAGCCATCTCGATGTTCTGGTGCAATAACTATCATTCCATGACTTGCTACAGATCCTACTATATGCGAATATGCATTTCTTGAACCACCCAGACCATGCGAGAATATCATAACGGGCCAACGATTATTTCTTGTCTTTGGCTGGAGGAGGGGCGCATTCTTTCGGACGGGTATTGTAACATAATGAAGGAGTCTAGGGAAATATCTATCACATCGTATATATTAGCCTTTGCCCTTTTCCTCAAGAATATATCTCAGACTTACGAGATAACCTCTGCCAATGTACTCCCGGCTCCTAAAAACCTCGAATATGCACTTATATAATCTCTCTGCGGCGCAGGTATCCAATTCACGCTCTTCCCCTTATGTTTCAATTCTGCTTCACAAGGGTAGAAAATTCGGTATTGAATTGTTGGAATGTTTTCCGCATTACTCGGTACTTGGGATGGTGAATCGAGTTCTGAGATGGGGATTTCGACATCAATTGTTCCTACTTGATATGGGCCAGTGTATTCTGGAAAGCCTGGTATTGGACTTAGTCGTGAAAGGTAGGATGTCATTGGTGGTGCCGGTGATATTTTTGTGTTTAGGTGCAGTTGGCAATTGTAGTCGCAAAGGGAGTTTGGTGATGTAGGTAATTATAATGAAGAATGTTGGACGAAATGGAAGACACAAATGCGATTTTAGTAACTAGAAGATAAAGATAAATATGAATCTGGTATATGAAGTACGAAGTAAGAAAAAAATCTTATGGGAAAGTTTTTTTTTGGATAATGGACATGGACATGGACATTTATTTAGAACGGGCCTAGATGAGGTCTCGTGTGCCACTGCCTGAAACGTCATAGTAAATGTGGCGTAACGTGATATAGATATTGATCCACGCCACATCTTCAGCCACATTTCAAAATATGCAGGTGTGGAGACAATGGGTTGACTAGAATGATAATGATAATGACCTCATCTATCTATTCATATAATATAACCGTTTTACTCGAATAATCGATCTCTATCAATGACAATGACAATGACAATGACAATACGGTACCTCGGTAGTTTTACCAATTAGACGTTTTTCCATATTGTCAAATACCTACACTACCTACCTACATCCGAAGGATCTTACCTAGTAGTTACATTGTTGTTTTTCTTACATTATCATTCACTCTATCCAGGACCAGGACCAGGACCAGGACCAGGACCAGGACCAGGACCAGGACCAGGACCATTCCCTCAAGTACCGACCATCGACGACACAAGGTGTCAGCCAAAATTTATGAGATGCCAATGACTATTCGTTATGTTTTCGCGTTGTCCCTGTATCTCACGGTATAACAAGATTCACGTTGGCTTGACAGTCAGCAAGAAGTGACATCATGCATGTATGTTCCATCACCAATCAAAAATCAAGGTCAACAGAGTTCAACTGTCTGTAAGTAAGTAATTGAGGGAATCATAACTTCAATATTTGAATAGCAATCAATTCTTGGTAAATATATCGTTTGATTTTCTTATTTCTATCTTTTTCTTATCTTCATCCGTGGTGTCAATATAATCAATTCAGCAATGGCAGGTCATCGAAATTGGGCGAGTGGCAATGGCAATGGCAATGGCAATGGCAATGGCAATAACGTCAAAAAAAGTACATATCTTCGCACAGATTTGGAAGAAGGAAACCCATCAAAAGATAGAAAGTACAGATTTCGAGATCATGGACCTTTGGAACCGGACGATCGAAGACGTATGGAATTCAAGAAGAAATTGTTAGACAATGTGAAGAATTCGAGTTTAGAAGAGTTCCGCAAAAAAGATAATGAAGTATTTTATCTTCCCATTATGTCCACGAAGATTTAACATATCACTAATTCAATTTACAGCTAAAAGAAATGTCCAAATGTGTTCGCGGTTTCTACGAAGAACAAAATGATCGACTAGACGATTGGCTTGAAGTAAATGCTATCGTCCAAGCTCTTGCAGATGATATCCTCGAATCCTTCGATCCTAGAGATGACAATGGTGACGGAGTAGCAGAAGAAGGTGGAGCTTTACAAGATACACAAGGATTCGTTGAACCATTTTTACCAGATGCAGAACAGGAGAAACGTCGAAAGGCCCGTAGGAGTGCGAAATGGGCTATCAATATAAATGTTATCGCCAATATTATTCTTCTTGTCGCCAAGGGGGTTGCAGCATCTTATTCCTCCTCACTCTCTCTCATCGCATCTCTTGTTGATTCTGCACTCGATCTCCTATGTACCGTCATAGTATTCACAACAAATCGATTAGTACAGTGGCGATTAATGAGTCTGAAACGGAAATTTCCCGTGGGAAGAAAGAGATTGGAACCAATTGGAATTTTGGTATTCTCCATCATAATGATTGTTTCGTTCATACAAATTCTTCAAGAATCAGCACAGAAACTCATGTCCAAGGGTCCACATGAGGCAAAAGAGTTGCCAATAATTGCCATCGCATCTATGGCTGGTACAATTGGACTTAAAGGTATCATCTGGTTCGGATGTATTAGGATTAAGACGACGCAGGTACAAGCTCTGGCTCAAGGTATGTAGATTTTCCATAATGGAACTCTCGGATCTTTACAGGCTAACACCATCAATCAAAGACTGCAAGACCGACGTAATCTTCAACACTCTCTCCTTAATTTTCCCCTACGTCGGCCATGTCGCCAACATCTGGTGGCTAGATCCCCTCGGCGCCGGTCTCCTCTCCCTCTTCATAATCTACGACTGGGCCAGCACCTGTCTCGAAAACATCTTCCGTCTCACAGGCGCAGCAGTAGATGATCGGCTCCAACAAAAACTCACATTTCTCGCTTGGCGCTTTAGCCCGTTGGTCAATGGTTACAAGAGTATTACGGCTTATCATGCGGGCGATGGTGTTTGGGTTGAAGTGGATATCCTGTTGGGCGAGGGCACAACACTCGAGGAGGCGCATGATGTGGCTGAGACGCTACAGTATTGTTGTGAGGGATTACCGGAGGTGGATAGGGCGTTTGTTACGTGTGATTATGCGGTTCATGGACCTACGGGGCATGCTATGGAGGGGCTTAATTAGAGATATGTGGTGTGAGTGAGGTGGATTGAGAAGAAAGAGATGAATGGGTAGATGAGGATGGAGGACATACAAAAATTGATCATGACGATCATTTCTTATTGGCAAAATTGGTTATCGGGTAAACATGGTGTACATTAGATGATTATTAAGCTTTAAGGCGCAATCTATAACGATGGGAATATGCATGGCGTTAGATGTGTTCTACAGCATATAACTATCTAGTCTACAGGAAAATCAACAAATTTTATATTTTCACAAAAACGCAAGATTAACAACACTTCAAGCTATTCTACACATTGCTTAGTAGAGAAAGTGCTATACCTTTAGAAGTATATGTGATTTCATATCACTCCTGGTTTTAATCTGTAATATCGAGCTCCTTAGCTATCGACGAGTTGTAGTTGTTGTTATTGAGGAGGGAATGGGATGCTGCGATGGTAAGGTGAGATGGGATGGGATGGGATGGGATGAGATGAAATGTAGGATGTGGGAGGAAGTATGGTACATAACATCACATCACCCATCCTTTCCATACAGTATGGAAAGGATGATTGATACGGGGTATGGATGCGCAGTCAGTGTATTTTATCATTGGGTCGTTGCAATAGATGAAAAATAACGAATGGGAAATGTGAGATGATGAGATACAAAATACAAAGTGAAACATACAAGAATATGGTAAATATCGGATGAGTAAAAGTTCATGATGACTAGGAATATCTAGGAGTAGGGTTAGGGTTATAAGGGCTATAAGGGTTAAGATTATAAGATGGTGCATTGACTCTGTAAGGGTAAGGTAGGTGGGTGGTATGAGGGTAGATTTCTTTGGTGGAAGATTTTCGATGCATATATTATTTTATATTAATTATTATATTTATATTTTGATGTTTATTTATTAGTAATTATTTGAGAGGTATGAGTTGGAAAAAGAAAGGGAAAATGGGGGAGAGGGAAGGGAGGGGGGAAGGGGAGATTGATGAGGCGCTGGGGAAGAATGCTGGGTGTTGGTTTTGAGGTTGAGATTGAGATTGAGATTGAGATGGAGATTGGAAAAGTTTTGATTTGAGTGATGGAAAGAGGGATCCTGAGACCCTGATAAATGATAACGAGAGAAAAAAGAGAAAGCGTGAGAAGATAAGCTGCGTATTCGAACTCCCAACGTATCCCTACAGTTGGGATAGGAAGGAGAGGCTTTTTGAAGACGGGGCAGGATGAGAGGTCAATGATATTCGAAAGGATATATTAGGGTTAGGGTTAGCACATTCATATATCAAAATAAAATAGAAGAGAAAGAGATAATGGCATTCTCATATGATATATCACATTTAATTGAGATCATTTGAATCATACAACATTCCAAGTAAAGAATCAAATCATACAACTTCTACTAGATCCTCCTATCAGAATGAAAATGAAGACACAAAGTGATATAGACAAGTATTCGTTTGCGGAATACCTTTTATTGTAGGATATGATTATTGTTATTCTTGTTCTTGTTGTTGTTACAGAAGTTATTAAAGTTGTAGTGAGTTAGATTTTGTGAGAGAGGGGTGGGGAGACGGAATGAAAAGGAACAAGATGGAGGAAGTGAGAAAAGATGGCCCAAAGGATTTGGCTGCCTGGCCGATGATTGATTGAAAAGTGCGTGAAAGGTCCTGATATCCTGTTGGAGAATGTCTGGAGTCTGAAATATTTCTAGAGCAGTGCTGTCGACTGATGGTCAATCCCAATTTTTCACCACTGCTCATGGGTTGGGCATTTTGGTCCCCATCACCAAGCCATTTCACAAAATCGCGATCTTTCCCCATGGTTACCCATAAAAGATTAAAAAGAGGGTGGGGATCAGCCCAAGAAAACTTGAATTTGAGGCTTAAAGTTCGATCGATGTCTATTAGATAAAGCCTCAAATTCTTATCGAGAAATACTTATCTAACCCATCTAACTCATAACAATCTAACCCTTAAACAAACCCAAACCATCGAATTATAGAGCACAATATTTCAATCCCCAGCCCAATTCAATCCATATTCGACCATAAACATCCGTCATACCTAAACCACCTGTCGATAGCATTTTTCAACAAAGATAGGAAAGGTGCAATTGCGACCAAATAAGGTTTTACACCTATCCCCTTTGTTTCTCGCTTATCAACTAGCCCGATGCGCTAAGCCCTATCGGCATTTCGGCATTCTAATATGCTTGGCAAGCAACCGAGGGGATGGCACGGGGATAATATTTTTGTGGATCATCCGAGGAGATGGGGTAGAGCTTGAGTATTTGGGTATAGTGATAATTCGTCATGTGGTTTTGAAATTTATAGGGATGAAAGGATGGGTTCCTGGGGATTTTTTGGCAGCAGGATCGAATTTTGATGGAAAACTAATTACGACGTCTGCAATAGGGGGTAGAATTGGAAGGGATTTTATAATCATAAGCGGGTATTGATATCGATTCAGAGATGGAGAAATGAAAAATCGTGCGAGAAAAGTAAATTTTGGGGTTAGAAGTGTGATTTGCTGATGGGCCCTTGTAAGATCGAAATTGGGAAAGAACGATGAGGCATAAAGTATCCAGATTGGAATCTTATGTTCATTGATTTTCGTTAGTGCAGGTAATTTATGATGCAAAATGGAAGGAATAAAGAACGGGGGAGGAAGTACCAGTTTGGAAAGGTAAAGAGCAGGGTTACGGTGACGAAATCGGAGTTCGATGCAAACATGATGTGTATTAGACGAATACGAGAAGTCGTGAGAGTGAAACTATTGGTTTTAGGTATAAATGGTAGAAAGTAGTGATTAGAGACGATAAACAGATAAGTGTAGTGTTGACGATCAACATAACGTATCAGGCTGGTTGGGTACAATCAAGACGCATGTCACGGAAGGCAGAACAAGTCATGAATTCCAAAAGAAGCAAAGTGGTGTCCGGAAATAAATCCATGGCGTGAATATCTTCATATAGTAATGTTTAGATTGACATGATACTTGGTATTTCCTGCTCTAGCCCCAGCCTTTCCGATCACTGCGTCAACTTCCAACTCTAGTGCCAAACTGAATATCCGACTAGAGACTCTAGTGCCAATCCCAGCATCGAAAAACTGACCACAATCATTGAATCACCAATTTCCAAGGCAGAATTGACCTATTTCTCTAAATTAGCTTCGATCTCAGAAATGTTGCGCGCAAAAATTCGATGATTCAAGGAACACATACCAAGTGTAGATCAGCTCGGTCTTCCCAGTACCAACACCATCACCCGACATTTTCCTAGCCCAAGCCATGGCCACCTTTTCGTACTTGTCGAAGATATCGAAGGTCGGAAGGTCAGCGTTTAAGCTGTGATCACTCTGTCTTCCCTCATTTGAGGTTCCCCAGGTAGCACGCAACAAGGACGTGTGATCAAGGCTACCCGCCCTATAGACGAATTAGCTGTTAGACGAGTGGTACTTGCCTATAATGATAGTGGTGTCCAGGGAGCTTTTTTTGGGTTTTCTGAAAAAAAAAAAAAGAGTAAGGTATGTAAATATCGCTAATGGAAAGAAAGTCCATGAAATAGAAAAGTTGACAGAAAAAGGAAAGACGCTGAATGGAACAAAGTCCAAGAAAGGAAAGGTTAAGTGGTGTAAATATCGATAATGGAAGGGATCCATGGTCCGATTTGTTGGGGGGGTGTTTTGGAAAAGTTGGAACAAGAGTGAAAAAAACAAGAAATAACACCAGGAACTCCAGTAACTCCAGGAAAAGCCGGAAAGAAAAGCCGAAAGAAGAGTACTAAAGTTAAAAAACGCCTAGAAGAACCCCGAAAGGAAAGTACTAAAGTAGAAATAACGCCTAAAAACGCCTAAAATAACATGTAAGCAAAAAGTCATTTTTTTTTGGATTTTGTGGGTGTTAAAGTTTTTTTGGTATTTATTAGTTTCCAGAATGAAAAGTTCAAAGGAACACCAGCGCCGAACTCCGGAAAGAAAGAAAAAAAAGATAAGGAAAAGTCGCAAAATGTTTTTGTGGATTTTGTATTTTAAAATGTTTTTGGTGTCCGGAGACTTGGTAGAGTTGAAAGAAAAGAAAAGAAAAGAACAAAAGAAAAAGCCCCCAAAACCCCAAAGAAAGCGCCCAGATAAAAAGCCCCCAAACCCCAAAGATAGCCCCCAAAGACAAAGTGAGGAGTGTTCGCCCTCTGAAACTACTAATCCTCGGCCTAAAAGCCAGATAAGAAAAACCAAAACTCTATCTGTAGCAACGTGGGAAGTATCGCAAGACATGAGAGTGGTTGATCTAAAGCCCTCGTGATTCCCCACTATGCAGGATGAAGAACTCATCCGCATTTCTAGCCAAAGCCCCAAATCAAAAGCCGAAATTCCAAACCCACAAGTCCAAAGCCAAACCCAAAGCCCACGAGTCAATGCCCACAAGTCCAAAGCCAAACCAAACGCCCACTATTCAATGCCCACAAGTTAAATCTCAAAGCCCACAAGTAGAAATTCAAAAGCCCACGAGTCAATGCCCACAAGTCCAAAGCCAAACCAAACGCCCACTATTCAATGCCCACAAGTCAAATCTCAAAGCCCACAAGTAGAAATTCAAAAGCCCACAAGTCAAAATCCCCAAAGCCCACGAGTCAAAAGCCACAAGTTAAAAGTCAAAAGCCCACTAGTCAAAATCCCCAAAGCCCATGAGTCAAAACCCACAAGTCCAAAGTCAAAAGCCCACTAGTCAAAAGCCACTAGAGCATGCAAAACGTCATGCCTCGTTCGCATTAAAAGCCCTCTGTCCCCACAGTGTCTGTCCCCAGTGCCCACAATGATTGGGTAAGGTGCTCAATCTTACTTGAGGTGCTCAAACTCAATTTTCCAATCTTCCTCGTCAGAGTCATCTGCCCACGAAAACTTTCCTAACCCCTTCCCAGATACGGAAGGAACGACCAGTGCCATTCCATCCGAGTTAGGATCGCATTCGTCAGCTGACGAGTATCCGTCTTCCAGCGTGGCAAAGACTACTTCCTCAGAATCTTCAAGAAATTCTGAGTTTTCATCCTCTAACTGAGCCTCTACTAGATCGTCCAAAAGGTCGATTGGTTCGGTAAACTCTTGCCTCATGGCCTCTCTTTGTCGATCAGACCATCGATTGAGCGGACCAATAGCGTTAGGACCAAAGACGGGCGGCATCTCAAAATCTGCGTCAAAAGGTGGGTCAAAGCAGCAAAGTGGACAAGAATTGAACACATGTCGCCACTCATGACCTTCCCAATTTTCATCAAGAGCATATGACTGCTGACTCACAGCATAATACTCCTGATTGCACAGCCCACAATTCTTCTGACCACTGGGCTCATAATTGACATTGCAACAAGGCTGAATTAATTCAGCCTCGTCCAAGGGCAGAAGGAGTGAGACTGGACCCACATCATCATCTGCCGCATTGACATCATAAGCTCTGACCTCATGAAGTTGCCAAGTTCCATGTTGGTCAGAGTGAGCCGGAAAGAACGAAACCTTCTTCCTAGCCCCCTCGGGCATTCGGAATTGCGGAATACTGACCTCGTCAGAGGACGAGGACCAATAAACCAAGGTTTTTGGGAGCCCCCAGACCCACAATCCCTCTGAACCACTATGGGGGCGGAGTCCCAAAGGGACAACCGCCGACCCACACCCAGACAACCGAGGCTGTCTAGATGTCTTGTCCCCGACGAGGAAACATTGATGACCTGAGTCAACAACGAACACTCGCCGGAGACGATTTCTTGTGCCCTGCATCACGTTAACTGGGATCGATAAGTCGTTGACGAAGGGGGGGTCCTTAGCTGGTTCATAAAGTGCTTGCCTGGGGGCTGCCCAGGCAAAAGAAGCCGCCTTGTTAAGGCCAAGAGAATACATCTTTTGGAGATGTATGAAAGTTGGAAAGTTGGAAAGTTGATATGATGGAAGTTGATTTGGAGAGTTGTGGAAAGTTGTAAAATGACTGCGGACAAGGAGAGAATTGAAGTGGGAGGGGAGCTCTCAATATATAGACGAACAGATACGCTAAGTACGCCGTTACCGCAATACAATTATAACCGAAAACTAGATATTGAGGGCTATCCTACTTCAAAACCTGTTTTGGTTAGTGTTTCTAATAGTCTGGAGTGCAGCCCGACAATGCAAAGCTCTTGTTTATTCAATCCACTTCCAACACTTATTTAGACTAAAACATCGAATCAATTTCAAGCATTCAAACGATCGCAATGTTCAAAATAGTTTTCATATTTAGAAAGCCATCTATTGTTGAACTGCAATATATGACATTACAAGACTCTTAATTATTCAATTCATTTGGAACATTCTTTTTCAGTTAGAATATCCAATTAATTTAAAGCATTAAAATGATTGCAATGTTCGGGATAGCCCCAATATCTGAAAGCACCTTCGGACTGCAGTCCGGATAATTGAATACATTAATGCTAGTACCAAGCTAGTTTGAGATACTCTACTGTCTTGAACATGTACCAAGATATCTTATCTATTGAATCTTGATTTGGTTCTTATTATCAGGGCTGGAGGTTGGGCGATGTCGTGTTTAGAGCAAGCTAATGGAGTGGAGTCTTACCGATGATAAGCTGGATCGTAAGATGCATTCAAGATCAGTTGGTAGTAGTTGGTAGTAATAGTCAAAGATTCCGAGTTTCACCGATAGCTACTAAATATCGTATGATAACTCGGAAAAACCCCAAAAACCCTAACCCATATATCGCAGATCCCACGATGCTTCGCCGAAATATGATCAAGAGAACCTGTTGTTCATGAGTATTCCAGCACCGAATCGGCCACTACGGCAGTTACCCATCCTATACGCTGATCTTTGACCCAGAGATGTGTTTCAACTGACTAGTGCGCGAAGTTATCGGCTAGAACCTTCACAAATCGTTCGATTAGGGGCATCTAGATGTTACCGTGACATATGGAAAGATGGAATGGTGAGCATCCCTTCGCATAGATGACGGCGATTCAGTTAAAAAACGGGCAGATATCTATGGGAAATGGCAAAGTATATCAGTGAAGAGCTAAATTTAATTAACTAGTCCATTGGTTGGCGAATTAATATTGACATGACCAGGTTGATAGTATCAACTGTTGTCTGTCGTCGGTTATCTGTTGATTATGTAATAATTATGTAAGATTGATGGTCAGGGTCCACATCCACTTAAAACTAACGCTCGGGAGGAACAGACAACAGCCGAAAACCTTAATATCACTTCATGCGATGATTTGCACCATTTTCATTATTATGAAAATAATAAGTTTGCGTAATATATGAGCAAGTACTGGATGCGAAGTTATTTCTTCTGTTTCTTTTGCGGAAAATTGTCCAGCCTGTGAGTAGGCGTGAATGTTATCCTGAGTTTGTACCATTTCAACGATGGAGTGTAAGATTGGAGCCTGCCTTCATGACTTTTTTTGAATGCTTTAGTTTCATTTCTAAACTATATTTGTATCGAGTCATTTACTCTTATCTTCTAAGTACGCTTTCGAGTTTCCATAGTTACTAGTAGTTGGTGTAGTACTCTTTAGTTCTCGATTTTGACTTGCAAGATCGAACTGATTCAAAGCTAGATAATGATATAGTCTGGTATTCCGAATGTTTTCAAACGACCGGTAGAGTATGCCGATTTTTACCCACTTCTCATTGAAGATGGTAAAGCATGGGTTGTTGTAAATCATTAAGATCCGAATACCGAGAATGACTGTAAACCCACGAGTCACGATGTTCAAAACCAAGGCGAATAAATCACTCAAAGATTACGTAGTTCATGTTTAAATGATAGAGAAACCCGGACGCCACCGCATAATTCCCAAATCTATCTATCTATCCAACCAATTCCTCACTTTGACAAGCTGCATGATTTTCTCAAAGTTCCGCCAACCAAGTTCTATGTAGATCAGAGTGAGCTTGTTAAAAGGAGAGCTTTTTCCTACTAGATCCTCTCGGCTTTCAAAATTCAGGATTCTTGATCTCGTCAAAGGACAAGGACCAATAAACCAAGGTCTTCTTCATTCCCCAGACCCACAAACCCACAAACCCTCAGACCCACATTCAAAGAGTCTTGGTAAACAATCTTACTCACAATTGATCACAAGCCGGGCGATCTTGAAGCTAATATAAGCTCCAAAAAGTACCAAGAGAATGTACATGGTTCTCGAAGGTCCAATGGCGTGAAAGTTTCTTTTGTTGTTCCACCAGCTCCTCCTTGTGGACCCATTACAGCTGCATCCCCACCCGAGCAGTTTCCAAATGTCGCGCAACACAGATCTCTGTGGGAAGCATGAAGTTATTGATTAATTCTTTTGATAGCTGAATGGCGATGCGAAAGTTTAGAGATGCTTTGAATTGTAAATCGGCCGCATTTGACCAATTGTTTTTGGTTACAAGTAGTGGTTTTTTATCATATGGGTTTCCGCTTTTCGTATATGATATTCCTGACTTAACATTCAGAATCTTGGCATTCATAGCTTTCTTTCCGGATTTTTCTATCTACATTCTCTAATTTACCCTTCTAGAAGATAGACAGGTGCTCGAGTCGTGTGACAGCTCTTCCAAGTTTCGATCTCACTCTGAAAGTAGCGTCTTTCGTGTCTGATACCAGTCTTGTCCAGGTTACTGAAAATGATACGGTTCTCAATCTCGACTCGTAGACCAGTGTTTATATGTACCCCTTTATCGACTTACCTAATTGTATTCCTGTCTTGAAGTCCCATATCCTCACAGTCTTCTCCATGCCTCCTATCGAGGGTTGCACAAATCACTCGTTCCTCTGTCACGGTTTGAAGCTATTGTTCTCTAATATTCAATCAGAATGCAAACAATGAATATTCACATGGGTCAATAGATTGCTCCTTACAGCCACGACCGCAAGTAAAATGTATCAAGTACGGCAGTGGCGCTGATGACAATTGTTGAGGAGAAGAGGAAGATTCTTTATGGGCAGATAGTGCTGCTGTCTCTTAATATATAATCGCTATTTCTCGGTCGTTAGATTGGCAGGTCGTTTGGAACATACAGCAATCATGGCAAATTATTGGATATTATAAACAAATTTCAGCGAGAACCCAGATTAGTACGTTGAGATATGGCCAGTAATTAGCATCAGGCAACATATCTCATGGATCGATGGTGAATGATGATGTAGAAGCGATTTGTAAAAAAGAAGTTGCCTTGCTACGAATCGGGAATGTGGATATCTTCTCCTCCAATCCCAAAAATTGAAAGTCTTGTCCTCAATTTCCTGGAACTTTTGCTCGGCACCATTGAGTCCAGTGGATCAATTGACTGATTGACTGATTTTATATCATTGAGTGGTAATGAGATAATGAGATAATGAAGATTGTTCATAGATTGACTGAGAAGGGCATATGAAGGTTGTCGTTGTACTTTATCTTTCAATGTAATTGACTGGAGATCAAGACGTTTCAAGATGTCTTGGTTCTCAAAGCAGGTTCTATTTGAGAGCTTTGTCGATATCACTAGCATGGAAAGAACAGCCAGAGAGTGAAATTCCGTCTGGAAAGAGCTAACTTGAGAAATGGCAGCGATAAATTTATTTAAGGAAGGCTCAGAACTCGGTAGGGGCTGGAGGATAAGAAAATCGACATGCCATAATCAGCACAACTCAATTAATAGAAGCTTCTATCATTTAAAGATCAGAAACAATTGGAGAATGACTTCACATATAGCAATCTAAGTGGTGTTCAATCGCGCATTTCAAATGTTCGAGATAACATCAAACATTCAACAGTAAATACACAGACTCAAGGAACGTCGTGAAAGTTGAAGGTAACGATATTCCCGTAGTACTCTTCTTTCATATACATAAGAGATTCCTATAACTATTATAAAGAAATCTAATAATGAAAGAGCACAATTCGTACGAATACAATTGATGTTAGAATTTATGAAAATTTTTTAAAGTTGGGAATAGTTGCATATGTACGTGCACCCACTTGTTGACGCACTGTGGATGTGAAGTATCATAACGATACACTAAAATGTATACCTCCCAGCCCTAACATTTCTCTCCTATAATAATCCTGCAGAAGCTACACAAACTTAAGTGATGCCCTGCACTCAGCAACACAAAACCCGAAATGACACATTGTGAGCAGCAAGAGGACCATGATCCTGTGAGTACCACAGCTGTAGCACAGCGTCGAGACTGGCTCCTCATCTGTTACTTTTCTCACTCAGGTATCTCTTCTAATCATTTTCTCCATACTTAGATTCGTATATACACTATCAGCAAATATTTCCCCCTCTCTCCCTAATATGAACAACACCATTGGCATATCGCATGGTCCGCGTAGCATTATTAGCTATAGATAGATCAAATCGATTATGATATTACTACTATATACCATTAATCATCTCCCACCGCAGAAGCCTCTAATAATCTAATCCAATTCAGCGACAGCGACAAGAACAACCTAGCCGAGAATAATCCAAGAAAGAAAAGCCAACCATCCCGCCGGCCACAACAGATCCAATTCGCTACGAATATACCAGCCCCATAATTTCCAGCAAATCTAGAACAAGCTGTGGAGTACCGTGGGCTGGTGCTATGGTAGCCAAAAGAGGGGCCTCAGCAGGATTCATCAGCGAGTTCAAATCACACCTAGTCAATACATACAAAAACGAGACCTGAATGATTAACCAGTTGTTCAACGAGCAGTTCTAATAAGCCGCACTTGCAGCAGTGGATACTTAATCCAGTGTTTTATACTATCGATCAATAAAAAGCATGATTTGCACTTCTACACATATATTACCTTGAGTTAGATCGACGCAAGGCAAGGAAAAGTTTGTGGTATAGTGAACCAATTTGATTTTGGAATATCAAATCTCCTTAGAATATCGAGTCGCACTCAAAAATTGTCATAATACAGAACAGTTCAAGACGTTCAGGTCGTTGCAGCTATTCGTTTCATGAACAAGAACTCACAACACTTTTGAAACCCCAATAGTCAAAATTATAGCTACATCAATCATCTAGCTAATTGATAGCTATCTCAGCTCATAACAGATCCCACAATTCATCTTGATATCGATGCCCACCACTCTTGCAAAACGCCCCAAAAATTTGAATTGGTATATTACTTCCATTGATGCAAGCTCTCCCATGCAATGTCCATTTTTTCATGCGCCGATTATCAAACCAGTTGCCAATGCATCCCACACGTCTAGGATCATCCTCATTATATATAAATCCTACAAATCTTGATAGTATACGCCAATGAATCATTCGAATTAACATAATGATACAGGAAATTCGGAGATTCTTTAATCCTCAATAAGCTGACCCAATATTAAGCTTTGGATTATAATCTCATCGTTGACCACCCGAATACGCTTCGGCAATGGTGTTAAGTCCTCCTCCTGAATTGATGCCCTCTTTCGTTTCCTCGAGCCTCCTGCAGTACTGATTGGTGTGTTTTCGAATACAGTTGCCTCAACGTCTTGCTTCCCATCTACGTAAAGCCAATCATAATCAGCATTCTTGCTTTCCGCATCTAAAAGCATCTCCCTTGCCTGAGTAGAGTCCTGTGCTTGTCCCAAACGAGTTGGACCGAGGGCTCTAGTCAGAAAGGTGTAGGGCTTCCGCTTTTCTGCTGCTTTTCCTTTCCCAGTGACGATCAAAATTGACTTTCCTTCCAGCAATTTAGGTCTCTCGGTAAACGTAGTAGTAAGGCTTGCATCGACGGCAGGATATGGGCGTAAATACCGACTCTTAACTGCCCCTCCTAGAAATGAGGACTGCCCAGCTGAGAGAAGATATGGTAGCCAATCAATGATAGTGCCCTTGTTGATACAATCCGATACCCAGCGCCCTGATATGCAAGGGAGACCAAGGGCCAATGCCTGCATATACTTGGTCCTTCTCGAATGCTCGTCTGCAATTAATGCCACAAAACCAACATTTGCCTCAGAAGACAAAACCTCAAGAGCCGTTTCTCCAATCTCATTCTCTGCAGTACGAGACTTGGGTGGCGAGGCCAAAGGAGTGAACAGGTTTTCAAATCCGTCATCTAATATACGGCCGCCGTGCTGTTTGATCAATCGAGTAGCAGTGTTTTTGTCCTTTTCTGCGCCGACATATGAGACAGCAAAGGTCATATCGCCGAATAAGTCGCCTATTGACTTTTTGCCATTGAGAGCCGTTCTTAGAGGTGGTGTTGATAGCGCCAGTGGATCTTCGCTATCTTCCTGTGGTGACAGGGTCGATTTTCGCTTAGACAGCGGCGCTGACACAGGGCCTTCTTTCTCATCCGGAGCGATAGATCTACGCAGGCGAGCTCGTTTTATAACTGGCAGAGGCGTCTCTTGTGCATTATCTTTGGCCTTAGCAGCACCATTGCGTCTTGAACGACTATTGGTACTCGAAGTAGAATTCGAAGCCGAAGCAGGAGCCACGCTTTGATCGGCAATGAATGGAAGTGGGGTCGAGGCAGTAGACGAGACACTCGAGAGTCTTGTATTGCGAGTCGTCTTTGTTTGTGCTGAATAAGTCCGCTTTGTGGATTGGTTCTTTGAGACCCTGTTAGATTTCCGTAGCGGACTTTGGGATATGCTTCCTCGTCGTCGTTTATTCGTCGATGGAAGTTGAGGCTCTTCAGTCGGTGTTCTTTCATAATGCTCTGGGTCACGTTCAGTAGAGGTCAAAGGTGACAAATCCTCTTCCTTATCGGTCTTAGAAGTCTGCACCGGAGGGTTCAAGTTAGAAGATTGAGTTAACTGCTCTGTTTCGCGTGATTTACGATCGATTGACTCCAATTCCGGAACGTTTTTTAGTTCAGGAGTGACTGGATTCTCTGCAATGGGAGTGGGAGGTTCCAGTGTACTAGGGGGGGCAGATGATAGCCCCGATGAGACGGGCTCAACAAGAGCGACTGGTACGAGATCAATGGGGCTAGGTGCGTTTCCAACCGGTGTTTGAAACTGATGTTGGAGTTTCGGAGTCTGATCATTGGATAGACCAAGAACCTCATTGAATTCTGTATCCACACTGAATCCTGGAAGATCGTCATATTGATCATCATTTACAACACCAAAGGAGACGTCTGCAATCTCAGTCATAGGCTTCAATCGATCTGTAGCAGGACTCGTTTCTGGGATGGTGGAAGGTTCATTATCGGGTAGCATATCTTGCATCTTAGCTACGGGTGCTGTGAAATGCTTGCCGTCCTCAGTAGCTTTGTACGACGATGTAGCTTGGCCCTGAGGGGAGGGTTTAACGACGTCAGAATCCATGCGCTGAATTCCTTCCATGTTGCCAGTGATCTTGTTATCCGAAATTTGGGCTTCGGCTGAGACTGGGCTTGCAGGCTCCAATACCTGCTTGGGTAACCTTTGAGATGGGCTCGTTGGTTCCGAGCCGTTCTTCCCGATATCGATGGGAGGCAGTACTTGTTTCCGCGGTCCTGGCACTGGAGAACTTGCAGCAATGTTGCTGGAGACTGGAGCAGCTTGAGAGTCAGCAACCATATCCTGCTGTGTTGGTTGAGTATCCCGAGCGTCAAACCCCTCACACTGGGCCAAATAATCATGTTGGATGCTTCGGCGACGTCCACTCGCAGGAACCTCTACGGCGGTCTGGGTTGGCACAGAGACCTTTGAGGTATGAGAAGATGTTACTTCGGAGGACGCCCTTTGATGATTCCTTGTCCTGGATGGCTTGCTAGTCATAGCCGAGATGGGCTTACTATTTGTTGCAGAGCTGGGTCTACCGGATGAGTTCGGTCTCCTCAGTCCAACCTTAGCAGCGTCCTCACGTACCCTCCTATCTATCTCCGCCCTCTTAAATTTTGGTAGCGCCTCGATGTCTGAATCTGATTCGGAGTCAGAAGATACCTCAGGATTACTCAGTTTCCTTCTTTTCTCCTGCGATTCTTTCATAGATATATAATTGTCCTGAGGCTCGCGAATGAATGTAGGTTTCCTTGCGCCAGAATTGAAGGATTTAAATGTATCAAGGCTTTGAACTGATGTTGCCGAATCGGGTGTATCAGAAACTGATCGCAAAAGAGATCGCAGAGCACCTTGAGAAATTGCATTACCAACAACCTCAGATCGTCGGAAAAGGGGTGAGGCGTCTGTTTCCTTTGAGTTCCGAAAGCCATCATAGACATCTGGTGACGGCCTGGAAGAAGTAGGACTGCCGCCTAGTCGTGCAGCCGACGATGGTTGGGTCGCGCTGAAGAGCTCATCCTGCTTCATTACACTGCCTTTTTCGGAGAATGGGTTGACCGATGGAGCTGGAGTCTGGGGTTCGAAACGGGTTTCTGGCACAAATCCGGTAGTAGTGGGTGAAGCTGGTGGGTCTTGAGATTCAAAATGACCCTCATCTGGCACCGAGGCAGGGTGAAAATTGTCGAAATTTATGTGCCCAGTATCGTTCTCGTCATAAGTGCGTGCAGTTGACCCTGTATGTGTTGAATTCGGATCCTTTAAAGGATCCGTAGACAAAGCGTGTGATTGCGATTCTTCAAGAACATCCCTTTCGATCGGAATTGGCGGGCTTGACCAAAAGTTAGCATCACTGTCTATAACATCCCGATTCCTTGTGGTTTGTAGTTCCAAAGCTTCATAAATGGACGCAGAATTTTCTTGAGTTAAAGAAAGGTTACTCTCATTCAATTCCTCATCCGCCATTGCTCTCAGCCGGGTGCTATGGTTGGGTGGATATCGTATACCACCGTTGATGTTGGATGGTTTCAAGTTGCCTTCGTTATCCCGTTTGCGGGTCTGAGATACGAAATTTGGAGAGGTAAGATTGAAATTGGTCGGAAGACCATCATTCGTTTGTTCACTTCGAAGTGCAGCATCAGTAACCAATGGAACTTGTTCGCAGGGCCTGATGAATTCTAACTCATCTCCTGCACCTTCAAATTTATTATTTATCACGTCGATATTATTGCTTGACGCGACGTGCAGAATTGGTGGATAGGCCTCGGCTGATTTCTCCGGACTACTCTATTGGTTGAGAGATAAAATGTCAGTGCCGCCCTTGTAAAAGTTTCATTGCTATGATTTGCTGTGCGTGCGAAGGCGGAGATCATCTGTAGCTTACCGAAATAATTGCTTCTTGTAATTCCCTACACATTTGAGTGTCAAACTCATCTATACCTTCACCATCCAGAGCCGCCTTCTCAGCCTTTTCTCTTGATTTAAACATGATGCCGTTATCATACTCAAAATCAATTTGTCGAATCAATTGCAGTTGAAGTTGTTGGATTGACTCGAGTAAAAGAAGATGCTGTCTGTGGAAGAAGATGTTGTGGCAAAAAGTAAAACGCGACAAGATTTCGAGTTTATAACACCAATTTGACGGGCTAACACGTGATTAATTAAGGTTAGCCTTTAATTTGGAGCTAATCCCGAACACGGAGGCGCTAGAGGCAGAGTGTCTGGGGTACATGCCGTACTGTGGAGTATTGGGGTATAATATTATTATATAGGCCGGCTAAGGTTGAATGGCAAAGGTTCGTACGTGAACGCCGTATCTTAACAATTTGTCACAGTATCTAATTCATAGGCATAGTCACTTTTTCGTGGTTCGAATTATGGCGAAGTACAACATGACTGGTCCATTACCCCATTTTATTCAACCTATTCTGGTGATTTACACGTTGCAAATCTTTACTGATTGGCTAGCCTCCCAAGATGTGACTCAAGGCTTTGTATATAGCCTGAGATCGTGAGGCACAGCAGTTACGGTGTGAATAAACTACAATCACTTGACGGTATTGCATGCTGATAAAGGGTCCAATACTTCCCCCACGTGGACCTACCATCTTCAACATTCCTCATCTTAACCTCAAACATACGAGCTGTGGAGATCACTAAAGCCTACTGCAACAATGTCAAAAGACATCAAGATGGACGGCATCACACAGTCTACCACCCTCAACGCTGGTATGGAGTGTGATATAAGAACCTTTATCAGAAAAAAGGTGCTCGTGGTCGATGCACTTGGACAGAAAAGCATCCCGTTGGTCTGGATGAGGCTGCCGATAATGAGATAACTGCCCGTTATGCAATTCTTGTGCGTAACAAGTTTCGATTCTCGCAAGAAACTCGAAATTGATAGTATCGTCATTCAAAGTCCATTGCTCAAGCTGGTTTTGAACACGGTCTTGAATGACTACCCTGGAGTCACCACAAGTCTGAAGAGACTCACTTTTCAAGCTCATTTCATTCCTTTTGTACATCGCTGGACACAACTTATGCAAGCCGTTAAGGATGAGAGTGATGAAGAGACGAAAACTCATCTGACCCTTTTACACGAAACTTTCGAACCAGAACTCAAAGATCTCATTGCCGCAAAAATCGATTACATCGAAACAAAGTCATTACGTACGACCACCTTTGGACCATTTTTCAACCCGATTGCACAGTGTATACGCAAGTATGGGGTCTTGATTGCGCCGAAAAGTTAGCTCCAGGCGCTTATGTCACCCATCCGATTTTAGGTCCTATCTATCAAGTTAATTATCAACGTGTGGACTGGGATGGTGAAAAGCTTGGATTTGGAAATGACGGATACCAGATCCAAAAATTTCCAGGCACGGCTGATATTGATACACTTTCCGCCTTCCCCTTCGAGTTTGATCCAGATGAAAAGAAGATCAAAGCAGAACTCCTAAAACGTGGAAAGCTATTCGAGAAATATCATGGTTAACATTTTAAGTATTACAAGTCCTTTGCCATTGGCAGGAATAGGTATGGGTAGTCCATCAAGGTAACTGTGAATAGCCGTGTAATCATATGAGTTGTCATCCGCCCAGTATCTTTAATACTGCTGCAATCTGACTACCAGTGTATGCAGTCCGGACTATTAGAAACATTGCAACCTGCAGACTTTTCACGACTATTTACTAACTTTTTTCATAGTGATAATCTTGCTTATGGCAAGTTTAATCTAAACAGCGTTCATTCCCTTCATACATTTGGTTACAAGAAGGCCTCTGCAGTAGCCGACGTCGACTCAGAGTAAAAAAGCGACGAGTATGGCATCTATGATGATGAAGTCGACTACACTCCTACGAAGTCTGCTTATAGCACAAAGAAGAGGGAGTTCAAGATGAAATCACTTACTCCGGAACAACTTCTCATCTGCTTTTGAAAGGCTATGCCTCAAAGCATAAACGCTGGCTCGAATTTCTAGTTGATGTCCCCACTGATATTATTTGGAATGACTCTGCATTTCAAAGTCTCGTTCTTCTGCCATCACAAAAAGAATTGATATTCGCCATCGCGACTTCCCAAATCTCAAACCCTTCCACGTTTGATGACGTCATTAGCGGGAAAGGCAAAGGAACAATCCTTTTACTTTCTGGGGGGGCCCGGTATAGGAAAGACCTTAACAGCTAAATCTTTCGCGGAGAAAATGCGAGTCCCACTATACATGTTATCAGCTGAAGATTTGGGTATAGCTCCCTCGGACGTCGAATCGACTCTAGGCCTAATTCTCAAAATGGTTGCCAGCTGGAATGCGGTTTTACTATTGGATGAATGCGAAGTTTTCCTTGAGGCACGAACTTCCCGTTCTCTTGAGCGCAATAAAATTGTCTCTATGTTTCTACGCACTCTTGAATACTATGAAGGCATTCTTGTTTTGACCACAAATCGTGTCAAGAATATCGACCCCGCTTTCCAATCACGTACTTCATCTGAGCATGGTTTACCAAGACGTTTTAAGTTCTTGAGTACTAGACCTGAAAGCGTCTCTCGTCTCGTATTTAGGAAGCTTAGGACATTACAGCATGATACACGCGGAATAAATTTTGATTTTACAAAAGGACTCGGATATGGGGCTTAGACTGTGATTCCACGGAATAAATCTTCTCTATTTGAATAACTCATTGCTTTGTTTGACTGCCTCGCGTTTTACTAATGATGAGCCGTAAGATGCAGTCGATCAGGCAAACGTTCGTCATACCAACTGTCAAGCGACATCCGCATGACACAGATGTTTTGACCTTCAGATATTTAGCTTTCACGTTATTACTCACAAAACTCGTATTGATTGTTTGATTATTCAAGCCATATTCAAACTATCTCTCGTATCTTCAGGTAATAACGAGACATACCGTATAGTTGTGCAGCAGCGCGCAGCCTCAAGTCTGATCCGTCTTGGCAGTGAGACAGAAGTCGGATCATGACGGCATCCCCCAGCAATCATCTTCAATCTCACTAATCTACCCGCATCACCATTCTCCACATGAATGAACAATCACGCAACAGCTCGTGAGAGCTATCAAACTATTCATGTTTTTCTCGTGATTTACTTAGGTATCTTGCAGTTCTTTCGACAAGGAACCCTTTCAAACTGGAAATCACTTTTGTAACAAATTCAGCTTTATGTTGCTACGTTTGTGCGACATATTGTGGTGATGTTTATGTGGAGGGGAGCTGACTTCGTGTTTTCTGCTCGTATTTCGGATCTGATGGTAGCTACACAAAAACCTCAGCACGTTACTCGAAGACGGGAAAATGCGAGGGTCTCGGATATCTGACGATTAACTCGTACGAGGTATAACGCAACGGGTTGATGCTCTTTAAGCTTATGATGTAAGCTTATGTATGTCACTGCCGTGTCGGCCGTATACGATGTAAGGTATAACATGTCAGGCATGAAAATTGGGGAAATAGGATATATAAACTGGAGATTTCTTTGGAGTTTGGAGTTTTGATTCGGCATTACAATCCTCTACATTCATATCACCCATCAAACATTCTTAAGAACCAAATCAAAATGCAATTCTCAAGACTCATGACTATTGGCATAGCGGCAATCAGTGGTGTTGCTGCTGCTCCAACTGATTTCTTCGACGTGGATATTACATTCAGCGGTGGTCCAGCTAGCTATAGCTTGACTGTTCCTGCTGATGGACAAATTCATCCTACCAGTTCGTTCCCCATTCCCCTCTTTCATCCAACCTCCATGTCTCCATCTTTCCACTCAATCAAACTAACAACCCCCAGATAACGCCCTCTCCGTCTCCCTAATCCGCTCTTCCAACTTCGACGTCTACCACCTCTGCACCTTCTACCATGACAACCCTGCCGCTCTCGTTAACAATGGCGGCATTGTTAGTGTAGGGCCTCCAACACCTATTACCGGAGTCAGCTGCCCAGTTACGGATGAGAGATGCGTTCCTACTTATGGTGAGTTTTCTTTTTTCATGTTGGCTGGATCCGAGCAAACGGCTAATTTTTGTAGGTGATTGTTATTCTTCTACTACGGGTCAATTTCTGGGTTCTTGCTGTGACGGATACTGTGCGGCGAATAAGTGCAGACCTTTCTTTTGAGCTTAAGGGCTTGGTGAGCGGGTGAGTTAGGGGCTTGATGGTTAGAGATGGTGTTGGTGATGAGGACCGGGGAAGCAGTCGGTTAAAGGCGTCTATTGCTCAAAGGGAAAGTATGGAGTGATAGGAATACAATTACGTTCATTAAGTGTATCTGAAGGTTTAGCTTTTAGTTCTCTAAACAAAATTTGTATTGCTAACATCGATCATTTTCTCACTCAGAGATAGGGGTAGAAGCATTTAAGGTCATTCACATCTCAAGGAGCTTCGCTATACATGTAATCAACCAAAGTTCCATATTCTGAATTCCGTCTTTGCATACCATTATGATGACCTACCTGTACAACAGGTTTCTGTGAGTCGGGTTTTTGCTTTTATAGTTTATCTGCAGATTACTTAAATGCAAGGTAAGTCTCTCGAAATCTCATCAGGTCTTTTGTAGGTTGGGTATAGATCTCCTGCAAGTTGAAATGTAAATCAAAATCTATACTTTGTATATTATCTTTAATAGATACTTACTTATTTTTAAAACTATTTCAAGATCATTACATGGTTTTATATTAATTTTCACATTAATTGTAAAATTATATAGATAAGTGATCTACTCGAGTATAGATTATCTATATTCCATTTATATAAATACAGATTATTTTAAATCTTAATAAGTTCTTTTAAATAGATTAGATTAAATCCTTCGTAGCCTCACTGTACATGTCATGGGAAAAACGGGTTTCCCGTTTGGATCATTCCGAGCCTACCATCTTATTACCCCACTATAGGTTAACCTAATCTGGAATTATGATTAGTAATCGGATATTTTCCAAACAACAAAAGTTGACGTTCCACTCCATCCTACATCACACCATCATATCAAGGTTTGTAATCATGGCTGATTCATCAAACTGGAGAGTTCGCGCACCGGCACAGTCTAGTTCCCAGCCAAGACAATCAAAATGGGCTAGTCGAGAACCTAGAGAGGATCGTTCTCCTCCAGAAGATCATCGGCAACGACAGCCGATAGTTCAGCTTGCAGATAGAAGTCGCATCGAAGACATTATAGTCCACAGGCCAGAGCGACAGTATGAAGACTCAGCAGAAACAATACAAGCCATCGCAGAAGGCCGTCGCGTCTATCTTGGGAATCTTTCCTATGTCACCACCCCCGATGACATTAATGCATTCCTTGCCAACAACGAGGTCGATTCCATTACAAACGTCCATATCTCTATCGATCCGTTCACAGGCCGTTGTCCGGGGTATTGCTTTATCGAGTTTGCAGAAAAGAAAAATGCAGATAGAGCTATGGAGATACTTGAAGGTCTTCTCCTATTTGGTCGACCGGTCAAGTGTCGTCCTTGTCAACCTAAGGGTCATGTTCGACGCGGCGGTCCTAGTCAAAACTCTCGTGATTACAATGGTACTTCCAGTTACAATCGCTGGGGTAATTGGGAGAGGTCGGAAGCTGGAGATTCACATCATGACAGATTGTCAGGGCTGAGTGGGCCTAATAATACTATGGGGTATTATCAGGTATCGAGAGCACAAGAAGAAGGTCGTCAGCTACATGTAGGTGGACTACCTAGGATGCTTGATCAACCAGAGAATGAATTGGAGATCCGATCCATCTTTAAAGATTTCAAAATGTGAGTTTCCCTCGACGTCCATAATGCTTTTATTGCCTAACATGTTCTAGTGATGGAGTAAGTAAGAGGGTGAGCCCTCGTGAGCAAAATGGTAACAATCGACGAAATTTTTGTTTCGTTGAGTTCACTACTTGTGAGGAAGCTCAAGCAGCTAGGGAAGCCATCGATGGCTTATTATACAGAAATGCCCCATTGAAGGTCTCCATTGCAATTCCGAAAGCTGAACGACAAGGAGAAAAATATTTCAAGAGGGAGGAAGGAAAAGTTGGGAACTCTAAATGGCCCAAACGTGAGGAGAGAGCCGTTTACAAAACGTGATAGGGCTGAGTTGGCGATATACTAATGTCGATGAAGCCATCACTTTCAAAATTCTGGATTTCAATTCCCTGCGAAGGGAGGAATCGCGGGAGTTACTATGGTGTTGTGAGTGTCTAGACCTACTGTTCGTTTACAACCTCAATTAAACTGAAGGACTGGATGTATGCTCGCGAATGTTTTTGAACACACTTTCCGTGCACTAGTTGGATGTAAGCCAAACACCAACACTATCTCCTCAGGCGATGTCGACATCTTATTGCTGATTTCCAAAATTCAATTTCCATCCTCACCTGTCCCATGCTTATACTAGCTTCCTATTTAGACTACGTCTCCAGATGATGTTGATCTTAATCTTTATGAGCCTAAGATTCTCAGATTCTTCGACGTATCACGGGTTGGTACCTGTATTCGGTACTCATAAAATTTACGAGCAGGGGGGTTTGGATGGCTGCCTCGCCTTTTCATTCCGAAATTCCAGATTTTATTAGCGATCGGGTTTATTGGCTTCCATTACCAATTTGCAGTGGGTACACGGAGAATTGGAGTTACTATTCCTTGATACAATGAGTGCAAGTAAAGTCATCGATGTTTTTTAAGAATATTGAGGAGGCTAAAGCCTACGAGGGGTGGGGCTTTACGGTGAGTGGGGCTTTACGGTGAGTGGGGCTTTACGGTGAGTGGGGGTAACTTAACCTCTTACTCTTTTACTGCCCGATTTTTCATCTATTCCATGCATTTAGTCTTCGGGCGGAATGCTTGACACCGGATGATCAACTATGGGGAAAGATAAAAACAAAAAATACGACCCCAGAAACGACTTCCTGACGGACTGCCTAGCTAGTGTGATCAGCCCACGCTCAATTCATACATATTCTAAATGTTGCTGCAACATGAAGAAGATGCTGGTTGTGTTCAAGCTTTAAGAAGCTTTTATTCTTCGTAGGCTGCGAGACTTCTTTTTTATGGTCACGGCATCGTGGTGAGTCGGTGCATTGCCTTGCATGTTCTGCAAATACTATTACTGTTATAACTCGAAGATGAGTATTTACTAAGTTGTTACCGTATCATCAACTGTAAGGTGCAAAGACGATATTGATTAGTTTTCCGAGGCTGTAGCTTCTTATCCGGAGCTTGGAATCCACTATTGTGAACATGTGTCTAGTTTTAAAGCCTTAAGTAATTTCGATATCCTGTTGTTTTCACACTTTCTTGTTCGGGGGACACCAAGCTCACCTGAAAATATTTTATTGTGATTGGCGTTTCTTTGCACAATTTTGACATCTTTTTATCCATGAACTCACGTGCCTCGTGGCGGATTCCAATTTACCTACATGCCTGCTAATAATAAGCGTGTCAAATTGAGAAAGCCATTGGGTATGGGTGAAAATGGCTCAAGGAACTTAGACTTAGATGTGGACATGACTGATCTATTATTGATGCTTCAATTGTGAGGTGATATCCACCCAATTCATGCTTTCCACATTCATCCCTAAGAGGTCTGGGTCGTGGGAATGCCTAATACAGACAAGACGCCACCAACTTATGCTTTTCTGGAAGTCTTGCTCCTATACTTGATCAAATGCCACTACGGTAATTCCTGAGATCTCAAGATTTTTGGGGAGTGTCATCATTTTTCTAACTACAACCACCGTAATGGAGTCCGTGTTAAACATGTTAGTAATTTACTTATTGATATTTCCATATCCTTACCTTCTTTTACAATTGAGCCATTATACAAAGTACTTTGCGCTCTAGCCCGGATATTAGACTTTGTGCTAGTGGTTTGAACATTGGGCTTAACACTAGTGGAATCGCGGAACGGTCCCTCCATTTTGTCTTTGCTGGGACTCTTGACATTGTCGTTAATCATCATTCTACAAACCTCACTTATATAGCAAAATTTGAATCTCTTTTTTCACACTATAAACATCGTCAGATAGAATATTTTGGTATTCATTCACCTTACAGCCCTACGCCTTGTTGAAAAAAATGTGGACGATCTAGACGTTTCGCTTAGCGCGAAAGGACCCGCTCCTGAATTTAGCGCACATGCTAAAATCAGGCTTATAACCTTATTTTGACTTTGTTTTTACCAATACGCGTATTGATCAGCGGATGTTCAGATTGGACTACTAGATGATGATGCACTACTTGTAGACTTTCATCATTGCTGGCTTTCCAAGGATTGAAAAACCACGCGACCAACTAGAATTTCGCACCAGATTATAAGATCATGTTGACATTACTATTTGAGGCTACAGTCATTTCATTTTGAATCATTAATTGGAGCAAGAAATACATTCGTTTGTGAGGTAAGTGCCCCAGAAGATCTAAGCTTTATGAAATGACCACCTCGTAGACAACCGCTGACATTCAGCGGATCAAGGCTAATGAGTTGCAGCTTAAGTCCCATCTGGTTTATAATGTGCCCTCTTTCTAGGTGCTAGAAATTAATATGGCGATATCGGTATGGGTTTCTGTGATGGGTTTGGTATTCAGGTCCCACGGTTGCTGACAGATCCGGCAATTCCATGGCCAAATTAATGCTAAGTGTACATGTGAAGATAATAGAAAATAGCATTTCACGGGAGTCGAGTGCCAATATAACAGTCTTGGTAGGTGTAATTGATTATCAGGGGTAAATATTTCAACATTTATCACTCTGGTCCTCCAAATTGGCTTGGTACTTCAAGCAAATTCGGTATATTAAGTCACTTCCCTACTTCAAGTTGGTTCAATATCACAATTCCTTTATTTCGTGCTACCTTTGAAACCTCAAATTAGGAAAGATATATAACTACAGAATAGAAAAAGTAGTTATTTTTAGTCGTTTTGAGCTGGCGCCTAATATTGTCTCCAATTGTTTTCTTGTATCATAAGCATACTAGGTCATTACTCATGCATGGTGAGAGTATTTCCACAGCGAAGAGTGTGTAGTTTTGAAAAAAAAAATTCATGGGGATTATGTCGAAGGCGAATGAAGGAGGCAAAGAGACAGGAAGTCATGTAATGCTGTGGGGGTTTATGAAACAATCAAAATCATCAACGCCATTTATGAATTATCTTTTGTGTATTTGATGGTTATTTTGAATTTCTGGCAGCCAATAGTAGTTATTCGACTTCAGTCTGAGCTTCCAAGTTTGTCAAATTAATAGTAGCAAATTATCATTTTTGTAACTGTCACCGTCACGGTCACGCTTATAATTTGTTGAATAATAATATAGGTGTAGATGAGATAATTCTGACAGATCGATGGTTCCTGTGTAACACAGAAATTTTTCCTACTAATTTTTCCCTTAATCGGGATCTTGCCTGATATTCCTGGCTGGTGTAGAGCTCTTGCCAAAAAGGATGCAGTAAGTTGCAATTCCCTTCTGCACACTGCACCTACAACCGAATCAATAAGACCATAATCAACCACAACTTCAACTATTTGTGATTTGTGATTTGCTTCGAAACATGAGATCCACTAAATTATTTTTTCAATTATTATTACTCCAAACTGCCGGCAAACAAAAGACACTCTCCCGCTTCATTCACTATCATCATCACAAAAGAGCCAGCATCCAATTCAGAGGTAAACCATGTTTCTGTTTTATTTTTTAGGCTCAGCAGCTGGCGCAGTCTCTGGAGTTGGGTTTTGCTGATATTTATACTTTGTCTTGAGAGAAAAGCAGAATATATCAAGCCCGCGCTTCCCGCCTTATCTGCCGCGATACCGACTCCTCCTCGTACTCCTCCTCCTACAATCATAAACAACTAACAAGCCTGCATCACCCGCTTATAAGCCTTGAGGCAAGAATAGTGACTGCTCTTGTCACTGCTGCGACGCCCAATGGCTCTCTTCCTCGTACTATATAAACTACTACCGCCACCTCACGGTCAATGGTGGTTCCGGGGAGGGGAGAGGGACTTCCTGACGTCTATGAGTTCACCCTACCTCCCAGTATCCGATGTTCCAAAGTTACTCATTCTCAGAAAGCTCTACAATGTTTGAAGACTTTTGAAGGTTCGAGATTTCTTCATAGTTTGAAGAAACGTTGTACTTTTAAAAGCCACTCATCAACATAGTTTTGTTCTCTGTCCCCTTGACTTATATTCACTTCCATAAGTTCAATTACCACACTCAACCTTTGATGATTCGGCTTCAGATACAAAGAAGCATTGGAATGACCAGGAAGAGCAGCGGGAGGAAGAATGTGAAGAGATGGACCATTGATTGTCAAGACTAATCCCGTGCATGGTTACGGAAGTTCCACTGGGCTGGCTTCCAGGGCGCCACGATCCTCGTGGTCTTTTCTTTCTTTTTCCTGCTCAAATATACATTTTTTAAGCGGGGGCGTGTGGTAGATGGGGGGAGGCGGAAAGGGGGGAGGGGGGCTTCTCTCGTTGGTAGCGCTGTTCAATCATATGGTGTAGGTGCTTTGATTATTGCAGCTCGTACTCTATCATAGGGGGATTGGGTAGATGGATGGATGGATGGGATTGATTCTGCAGCAGCGTTTAGCATTTTCTTTTTCAAATATATTTTTTACCCGCGATGGTGGATTTTGATTCCTAGTGACTATGCTTCTGAAGTTTGAGATACTTGGATCATTTGGGCAATACAACCTTTTGAAAGATTCCAAAACGTTCCGTTGTCAAACTGCAGTTCGGTCTATCGAACACACTAAGAGAATGGAATAGAGTTCGAAATGTAGATTTGGTGCTGGGTACGGCATATCCTGTAGTTCGGACTGCACTACAACAATAATAATTTCTTGATGATTTTATTCATTTAAAACATTCCACCAATCTGAACTTCTGAAGCATGAAAATATATCCAAACATTCATAAATATTTAATCATTCAACTATTCATCGCTTCTCCAATATCCCTATTGGGGTAAAATAACAGGATTATCCTGCTCTAAGCATTAAAATATAAGATTACTATAGCAGGTACTGAGATTATAGTTTAATATTCCATCGATATCAAAATGGCAACATGCTCAAAAAAAAAACCAGGTAATTATTTAAAGATCGAGGAAGTTTTCCACTTTCTTTTTCTATTTTCACTTCCACTTTCATCTAACTCTTCAACTCTTGAAAGGTAAGTGATTTCGAATGTAAATGTGAATGCTAGGTAAGTTTCTTTGCTTTTTCTACTCGCTTTCCCTCGCTTTCTAGTCCTTGCTCTTTGTTCTAGTAATATATCTTCAACTTTGGTGACAGTCATATATATGTTATATAGGCTGACAGGAAGAACTGGAAAGCTTATATAAGTTTAGAAAAAAAGCCAAAAAAAAAATATAGAACGAAAAAAGCATTTTGGTTTAGTTATTAAATCTCATTCAATTTTTAGTACAGTCTCATTCTATTCTCAATCTTATTCCATATTAAATGTATCGAAAATGTCTATATTCCTTTTATTATTGTAGCCGGAATAGTCCTGCTTTATTAGCAGGATAGTCTTAAATAAAGTAGAACAATCCTGTTATGTTACTTCCATAAGGTATTCATAATTCTTTCAAATATCCCAAACTTTCACCTCCATCCAATCTTCCCCGTCCAGACTTCTAGAACCCTATCAATGACATCTCCACCCCCAAACCTCTAGAACCAATCCCCAAAATCCCACATCCAGACCCAGCACATCCAAACACACAACTCCAAAACAACGTTTCCAACATCACGTGCACACCCACATGCATACCACATTACACTCTCGCTTCCCCCTTTCCCCCTTCCTTCCTTCCTTCCCTCCCCATACCTCGCCCCGCATTTTTCGCACCGGGCGTTCGTTCCACATGACCGAGTAGGTATGTATGTACCCAAGTCGGTCGGTATGTAGTCATTTAATCTAGTTGGCCAAGCACGAAGCCAGCCACCATACATACATTGATGATACATTGATAAGAAGTTAATAAGTCGACAAGTCGACAAGTCATCCAGCCCCACATCGAACGCGTTGCCATGACACGCCATCAAGCATGAGAGATGTGGATTCACATTTCCCATTTCCCATTTCCCATTTCCCATTCATCACACGGATTTAGTTCATGGCCGCTTGTATATCTTACCTATGCAGCATCGATACGACGTTTCGAAGTCTGTAAGTCTGGAAGTCTGTTACTCCATCTTGTGCGACGGCGGGGATTTAGCGTAAGGAGGTGTTTGAAGAGGAGTTTTTTGGGTGGGGTGGGGTGGAGTGGAGTGGGTGGAAGATGCACGCGGAGGCTGTTTATGGGTGAGATGATGGGGATTTGGCATATTGAAGGGAGGCAGGCGGGGTGGAGATGTGGGAGATAAGATGAGACGATGAAGAGGTTTCCAGAAATGATGGGGGAGATGAGATGGGCGTTTCTGGCGTGGAATATTTGAGAATGGGTTTGGGCTGGATATTGATTTCGTTTGATCATTTACTTACCGGTTTAATCAACCTATAAATGAATATCTTAAAGCGAGAAGTAGAATAGTAGTGCCAGGGGCTGAAAAGAAGTGTACATATTATTCTGGTATATTTTAGTACCGTGGAGGGAATTATCCAGACAATTGATGGAATTTCGATCTACCAGTGTAATAATCCAAATCTAGAATCTTGAAACTTTATCATACGAGTGCCATACCCCGTCGGTAATGTAGACTATAGTTCATCCCCATCCCCCAATGAATCAGTCACCGTCATTCTTCAAGACAATCATATCTCCTCCCACCCAACCCCCAAGAATAATCTCCACGACTCCACGACTCCAGGCGATCACCTTCGTCCTTCTTCCACCAATATCTCATCTCATCTCATCTCAACCCAACGGGAAAAAATAAGCGAATCGTGTGTGAAGGAAGGAAGGAAGGAAGGAAGGAAGCAAAGGAGTGGGATCGACATGATTAATCGGCGAGGAAAAACGTTCGCAGGCACCCCATGCCTAACTTCCTCGCAACACACAGCCCTACAGCTCGTACCCGCAGATAGAGGTGCATTTATTCCGCAGATCCGATTCGGCGGTGAAGGAATCCCCCCCCCTCCCGAGTTCCCTAGGTACTTGGAAGAAATCCCCTAATATTTAATTACCGAACGGGAAATAAGATTCGATACGTAGTACGAAGCACGAAGTACATCCTTCTATATTACTTATTATTGTTCCAGAAGGAAAACAAAAAGGAAGACGAAAAGTCCGACCTTGCTGGCACTGGTCCGTTCACTAATTAACTGACCATGAGATCGACAAAAGGATCCAGGCGATTCCCGAAGTATGGAAAGGACTACTCCACGATATTTTAAGAAGAAACAAAAAAGAAAAGAAAAAAAACCAAGCGACGAAAGAAGATGATCGAAGAAGCGCTGGCGACGACGTGGTCATCATCCATTTATCTTGGCCGCGCGCTTACATAGTGTGGTTGGTGTATGTAGGTACGGTCTAGTGTGTGGAGAAATTTGGGAGAAGGACCCCAAGAACATCCATCCCAGATCTCAATTTCACTCCCTCCCTCGTCGGTTTCATGATTTGCGTTTTGGTAATTTCATTGGAACGAAATAGTAGCGAAACCATGTTCTTTACATGAAGTGAATTATCATCTTGTCGTTAATGTTACTGAGGTATTTCTACCCGATCAAGCTATGGGTTCGAATCAAACTTTACCATATTGTTTTGTTGAAGGTTTATTTAGTAATTTCGTGTATATATATATATATATATATATATATAGATATGTATATAAGGTTATAAATATGTATATATATATATATATACGCAGTACATACATACATACATGCATGCATATCTTGAATCATAATCGTGTAATAGCGTTATAAGAAATAATTGAGGGGTCCGAAAATGGTGTTTCGATATTGGGGGATGGAGTGATTTCGGTTTCTTGATCTTGATATTGATATTGATATTGATATTGATATTGATATTGATATTGATATTGATATTGATATTGATATTGATATTGATATTGATATTGATAATGATATTGAGGGGAAAAGGAAAAAGAGGGGAAAAGTGAGTAAGTAGTAGGTAACCTAAGTAAGCGCCAATAATAAGAGGAGGCGTAATAGTTAGGTTGTGATGGAGGTTGTGATGGGAATGAGAATGAGGGGATGAGAGGGATGAGGGGGATGGAGGGGTGAGATATGCATGGATTTATTGTATAGGAAGAGGCGAGCTGAATCAGGGGGGTGAGCGTGGTGGGTGGGTTATGTCCTGTTAACGTTGATGTTGATGATTAGATTACTTTCGATTACTCGAGGCTTGAAGGAAGAAATTTCTTCAAATGATGATGTGCCTACCTAGTTTACTGTATGTGAATAGTAGTGCAATGTGCATGGAAAGAAGGCGTTTCTTTACTGTTGATGAACCCCTCTCCTTCGATTTCATGCTGGGCTGGGCTGGATTAACAGCTGATTTCTGGCTTGGATTATATTGGGAAGTGTTAGTATTAGTGTTACTATATAGCTTTACTTGCTTGCTTGCTTGTATGTATGTATGTATGTATATATATATATGTATGTATGTATACTTATGTTTTTCATCTCTTCTATTACTATACTCAAAGAAATTAAGGTTTTAATAATACTTATCTATTTATTTAAATATATACTTCTATTCATCTATTTATCTATTCATTTATCTATTTATTCATTTATAAGAAAAATATCTTTTATGCTTATTACCTATATTAGCTCCATCAGTTATAATCTAGTTAGATTCGGATTTGGATTCCGATTATTTAGATATTGTAATGAACATAAGCTATACGAATGCAAATGCAGATACAGATATAATATGCGAGCGACCGAACCGATTATAATTATAATGGATAATTGATGGTCTATAAATGAAGAAATAAGTAATAAGTAAGTATTATTATTATTATTGAAGGGTTTTTCTTGGTTATTTGTTGACATTAGACTAAGTAGATGGATGAATATCAGATTCATCAAAAGTTATCTAATTACACCCAGTTTCATAACGTCTTTCCTAAAACGTGATTTTGAGTGCTTTACAAAAAACACCTAAATATAAAACCCAAAATACTTTAATTATATATATCTCAACCAATATAGCTTCAAATTCAATAAACATTTAAGCAAATTAATGCTTTCAATTGTTAGAATCATTATATTAATTTTTATATAATTTGAAGCTATATTGATTCAATTGAAGGTAGGTAGTTAAAAAGTATGAAATTTGATATAAAATTTGAAAAGTTGGAAAAGTTGAAATTTGAAATTTATTGAAATTTCGTACTTTTTAACTACCTACCTTTAATTAAATCAATATAACTTCAAATTATATAAAAATTAATATAATGATTCTAATAATTGAAACTATTAATTTAATATAAATTTTATCAAATTTGAAGGTATATTAGTTGAAATATAAATGATATAAGATAAAATATCATATTTAGGTGTTTTTCGCGAAGCACTTTAAATCACGTTTTTTTGAGGAAAGACGTTATGAAATTGGGTGTAATCCAGGGGATTAAAGGAATTAATTGCAAGCGAGTGAAAATACCACATAGGAAATATAAACTGTAAAGTAGAAACTAAATCGATCTTTAATCAATTCAATTTAATTTAATTCAATCGTTTTAATTCCATTCTATTATTATTATTCTATTCAAATAATAAATCAAACAATAATACAAGAATGCAGTATAGTATAGTACAATACAATACAATTATTCGAGTGTAGCAAGCTATAGGGGTTTGGGGGCTTGCCCTTATAATTTTTCTAACTATAGATAATAAGATGATAAGATGATGAGATAATAAAATGACGAAGAGATTTTGGATATGGTTTGCAATTGGAGGATAGTTTAAAGGACTTTAAGGCCTGTTCGAATCGATTTTTTTGCGCTATATTAACAACATTTGTTGCTAATATAAGTGTTTACTAAACACAAATATTATTTATAAAAATCCTATAAATATTAGATTTCTAACTTTATAAATATTGTTTATAAATTGTATTTACTAAATATAAATATTAACTACAAATTTTCAATAAATATTAGGTTTTTAGTTTTACAAATATTATTTACAAATTATATTTATTAAATACAATAATAAATCAACAAAATTCTATAAAATTTGAAAATCTATATTATTAATATATTATCAAAATCTCAAATAAAGTTTTAAACAATTTATTAACAATATTTTGTAAACATTTTAAACTTTTAAAAAAAAATCCCGTTATTTTTAAAAATTGATTACTTTATTATTACTTTTTCACTATTATAATTTCTATAACCTTATAATAAAAAACTATTTTTATTATATTATTATATAATTTCATCATTATCATTTTATTATTACTACTTTATCATTACTATTTTTATTATAATTATTATACTAATAAAATTTTTTTTTAAAAAACATTTTTTTGTTTTTTATTAAAAATATTATTTTTATTAATATACTTATATTTATATTTAATAAGCATATATTACTAAATATTATATTAAAACATTTATATATAATTATATTAAAAAACAAGGATTCAAAATCTATAATAAAGGTTGTATACAATCTATTCTTAGTCAAAATTATAATTAATAATATTTTAATAATTTATATATATTAAAATCTATATTTATAAAGTTATAGAACTTTATATTTATATATACTAAATTTTAAGCTTTTTACAATATTATAATTAAAAAAAAGCTAATAATATTTTTATATATAGTTTTTAAAAGAAATAGTATAAGTAATATAATAAAATTCTTTGATTAATTTAAATCAATTATTCACAATTGCTTTTATTAAGCTTTTAAAATTATATTAATATTATATTAATATAAAATTAAATTTCCCAATACTTTTTTTTTAATACAATTATTCTTAATTATAAATAAATTAAATCAAATAAGAAATTCTTTTTATATTTCCATAAATATTTTAAAATTATAAATAATATATATATCTATTTATAACAATTTATTAAAAATATTATTCTATTTTGTAATCAAAAAAGAACTTTAATACAAAATGTATTTAAAGTTTATACTTTTAATCTTTAATTCTTTTTTGTATGATTAAACTAGGAAAAAAATATATATAATTAATAAGTTCTTAATAATACAATTTTAAAAAGCATTTTTAAAATTCCTGAAAAATAGTTTTATTTAGTAAATATAGAATATATATATTAATAATTGTTTCTAGTTTTATATTAAAAAGTATATTATTATTTAAAAAAACAAATATTAATTAATATATAATTAAAAAATAAAGAGAAATTATTCAATTTATAATATTTAATAATATAAAATATAATTAAACGAATTTTTAGTATTTTTAAAAGCTAATTTAAAATATTCGATAAATCCTTTTTATTTCTATTTAAAAAACAAATATAGATTATATTTATATATATTGTATTATATAATTTTATTCGTTTTTATAAAGTATAAAATATATTTAAAAATAAAGAAATACGAAAAAAGATAATAAAAGAAAAAAATAATAAATTTAAGGTTTTGGAATTTTTTTTTTTAAAATATAATAATTAAGTATTAAAGAATATGGTTAAGATTAAAGATAATATTATTAAAATAATATAGAAGAATTATATTGAGAAATTGGTTAAATAAGAAGTATTAAAAGAAAACAATTAAAAAAATATATTTATTATTATTATTATTAGAAATTATAAATTCCTTTATTAACCAAGTTTATTAATAGGTTTAATAAATTCTAATTCAAAATTAAAAGTGTATATATCTATATATTTATTATATTATATAATAATATTATAATTAGATATAATAACAACTTTCTTTATAAGATTATCTTGAATATTATTAGTTATATTCATATATTATATCACAAAAATCAACTTCTTCAAACTAGTAATTTTATTATTAATACTATTAAATTTTGATAATAAAGCTATATATTATAATCTCCTAATTTTAACTTTTAAATTAAGATAATTACGAAATATCTTCTTAGTAACTTAGATAATAATAGATTATTAACAATCATATTAAAATTAAGCTTATCCTTATTAATATTTATACTTAAATTCGATTTAATTTTTTAAAAATTAATAAAATCAATAACTTTCTTTATTACTTTCCTTTATAACTTTAATAAATTAAAAAGTTTATAATATTTTTATTTAATATTTATATTTTTTATAATCTTTATGGTTTTTAATTAATTTAGTTTAAAAAGCATTACATTTTAAACTATTGTCACGCAGTTTGAACCAACTATATAGAGTATAAAAAGAGTAAGTGGGAAAAAACTGAATTGTTTAAACATGTTTTTAATCTATAGGATCCTATTAATTACTATATATAGATTACTATAATAATTATTTCTAAATAGAGTATTCTATAATACAATACTAAAAGGGTTTATAACAATTAAAATGGGGTAATAGTATAAAGTTTAAATAATTGGTATAAATAAATTAGAAAACATAAAAATTGTAGTAAATATAGAGTAAAAAATAGGATTTTTGTAATATATTCTTTAGATTGAGATATATTTTAATTTGATTAATAAGAAAGTTATAAAACAATTAAATTAAAGGAAAATATATTTTAAAGGATTAAGAATATTTTGATTGCTTTTAATTTCTAGATTGGATAAGTAAAATAAATAAAAAAAAAAATTTTTTTGATAAAAAACTATATATTATTTATGGATATATTATTTTAGAGATTTGTGTGTACAGTGTAAACTTATTTAAATTTTATTTTAAATTAATAATTATAGAAGGTAATATAAATGTTATTATTGTTTGAACAAAAGAAAGATTTTAATGTTTATAAAAGTCTTTAATATATATATAATTGAGAACGAATAATCTTAAATTATTATAACTTTTTAAACAAAAAAATACTTGTTATATTATTTACTAATTACTTTTAAAAATAATATAAATGAAATAAATATAAAAGAATTAAAAATATTCTTGATTTTATAGGTTTATTTTAAATTTATTTTTTTAAACAATTATATTTAAAAGTAAAATTTCTTTTAAAGTTAAAATTGTATTTATTAGGAATATTGTAATTATTAGAAAAATTAAAGCTTTTAAAAAGGCTATTGTTTTGAATAAAATTCTTATTGATTTAGAGGTAATAATAGCTGATAATTTTGATTTTTTGGGAGATTCTTTTTTTATTAATAAAAATAATATATCGCCTTCTAAATCGTTTTTATTATATAATCTTTTAAATCCAATTTGTACTTCAAGTATATTAATTAGTATTTTTAGTTCTATTTTTGCTTTTCCAATCTGTTTTATTGTAATTCCTTATTTTATAATAAAATCTTTTATTAAATCATTATTATAATTTACTTTTTGCAAGAATAAATTTGTTTTATTATAAAGTACATTTAGCTTTTAAGTAATTTTTTGTTTTTTTATTTCTAATAAATAATTTAATCTTTAATATTTGTTTGTATTTATATTAATATTTTTATTTTATAATTAGTTTAAATTTAATTTTTACTTTATTTCTTTAAAAAGTAATAAAAATATTTAGAATCCTTTTTTCAACTCTAAAAATAATCAAGAAGATATTGTTAATTAATTAAATAAAAAAGCTACTCAATATTCAAATATTAGTAATATAACCAAAACAATAAAAATAACAAATAGTTTTGAGAATAATAATAACAAAATTGTTTTTGTTAGTTTAAATAAAAAAAAAATTAGGAGTTCTAAATTGGGATCTTCAAAGAAAAAAAAGGATTGGGTGTATCCTTTATATTATTGAATTTCTAATATTATTAATAAATATTTATATATAAAATATATAAAATCCTTAATCAATAGTTGTGGTAATAATATTTATTATACTAATATTATTTTAAACTTAAATTAATATTTTAATTATTACATTTATATATATATTCTTTTTCCATTTTATTTATATAATTTTATAGCTTTATTTTTTAAGATTTTTAAGTAAAAAAATAAATTAATTTGGGCAAATAAGAAAAATTTAGGATATATCCTAAATTTTCTATTTTAACACTTTTTAATTATATTTATTTTCATTTTTCAGTTTATAAAACAAAATGCTTATTTTATTTTAAGATTTTTAAAAATATTGTATTATTATATATATTATATTTAATATTTTTAAAAAAAATAAAAATAAAAATTATAAAAATTAAGAATTAAATTTAAATAATAAAGATAAACTATTTAATAAAGAAAATAAAAAAGGTTTTAATAAAAAGAACCTTTTTGTTAAACTTTTAAAAATTCAAAAAACTATTAATAAACTTAAAAACTTTATAAATAAAAAAAAATTAAAAAAAAAAAAGTAAAGAAAAATTTATGAAAGTATATATAGATATCTTTTAAATGCTTGTAATTAAATTTTAATTCTTTTTTAATTTATTATAGAAATATATTATAATATTTAATTAATTTTTTTAATT
>NGKJ01000049.1:182079-238786 GCA_002162495.1 Myriosclerotinia curreyana | reverse complement strand
CAGGCTTGGGCACCCGTACCCTATCCGGGTTTTTGAGGGCTATAGGGTATTTACCCTATCCGGAAGGCATATAGCAGGGTGGATATTCTATAAAATCATCGAAATCCCCGGATATCCGGGGTATCCGGGGTAAAATATCATGTGATCGTCCAATATAATCGTCCAAACTTGAAGTTATCTCTAATCATAATAGAGAATTATAATATATTATATAATTATTCAATATATCATATGATCGTCCAATATATCATGTGATCGTCCAATATATCATGTGATCGTCCAATATATCATGTGATCGTTTAATATATCATGTGATCGAACAATATATATCATATGATTGTTCAATATATCTATTGAAAATGAAATCCCAAAATATTAAAAATATTATAAATTATAACCCTACCCTACGGGATATACCTGTACCCGGCAATATTTTTTAGGGTATTTACCCTATCCCACGAATAAAAGCAGGATGGATATCCTATGAAATACCCGGAAAATTACCCCGGGTTATCCCGGATAATCCGTAAAGTTGCCCAACCCTGGTGTAGAGAAGATTGGGGTATTTGCCTATTTCCTCAACTTCAACTTGGAGATTTTATATGTACTGTAGGTCTAGATTAAGGATCCAAGGGGACTCACCAGGACAATTCTGTGAAAACTATTCTTACACTATGAAACTTTGGTTACTATAGAGAAATTATAATGAATCTTGAATGCCATCTTGCTAAAAATTATAACATACAGATGATGTGACATTAACTATCNCCCAAACTCGATACTGTATCAAGCTCAAAACATATACAAGAATTCGTATACAATATGATATATATGGAATATATGAAATGAATGCTCGAAAGAAAGGCTGATAATACAGTAACCCTTTCCGCAGAAGGCTTAGGCCTTAGAAATCCCATCAAGCCAACCCTAACCACTTCAAGGCCTTCCTCGAATTCCCTTTGATGGCTCTGGTCTCAAGCTCCTCCGTTCCCGGTACAAACTTTTTATTAGAAAACATATTCCTCCTTCTAGCTCCCATCGGCGAATACCTGCCCATGACCATGCGATCATACGCATCATCTTCGCTATCTTCTTCTGCTTCTCGTTCTAGTGCTAGATCTATACAATGGGAAGAAACATTAGAATGAATGCGGTCAAGGTAAGGAAGCGTGGAGCTGGAGATTCTGTGTCCGTATGTGTATTCTGAATCTTGCTCTTGCTCTTGGTCCTGCCCCTCTGGAAATAGTTCATCGCGTGGTGGGTTGAGGTACTGGGGTATAGATTGGCATTCGATAGCGATAGGTATAGAGTTGCGTTCGATATTGATAGGTCTGTGGCGGATAGTTGAGTCACTCACACTATATGACGAGAAAATTGGAGGAGCAGGTGGTGGGGATACTGGGAGGTTCATTGTGCGATTAGTATTTGGAAAAGGGGACAGGTGGGTCGATATGCGTGTAGGCGAGCGTGGGAATTCTATTTCCGAAGATTCGCTATCGTACAAGGAGGATGGAGGTCTGAAGAATTCTGGTTCAATCATCATTTGTGGAGTGTCTGTATTGCAATCTGCACGCAAGAGTTCATCGGTGAATGTAGAGGCATCTTTCATGACGACGGTTTGACCTGGTATTGGGAAGGGTTGTGGCAAGACTTGTTCGATATTATTATACCAGGATAGTCTTTCCACCATATTTTTGCGGATTAAGGTGAGGCAATTCTGAATTTCGAGAGGCGAGGCCGTAGATGGCAGGTGGTAGTCTGCTTTAGAAAAATGGGATGAAGATCGATTGAGTCTAGTTTCAGCATCGGCGCTTTTGAAAACATCGCGAGAGGCTTTAATAGGGTAGCGTTGCGAACGCTCCGCACGATTAAGACTGGCAGCTACAGCATCGTCATGTGAATGATGCAAAGAATGAAATTGAGGAAGAGATGGTTTAGCAAATGAAGGAGGATCCGAAGAAAGGGTATCCAGAACTCCGACAACTTTGACAAGGTCTGAGCCCAGAAGGCTACGAAGAGCAATAACCGTCGCAATTTGGTCAAACGGAAAGCTGAGAACGAGAAATTTGACTAAGAAATTGGTGGCAAGGTATGTTTCAAGATGTGGAACGATTAGGTCCGCGAGTAGCTTTGGGTCAGTCATGGGGTCTAAGTCTTTGCGAGCAAGAATTGGTTGAGACATGAAAGTTTGCATGGCACTTGCGATTAGGAATCTAATTGTTTGTTAGTTGATAAAACAACGACACGAGAATTAACGCTCGAGATACAGTACCTGAGATCAAGTCGACCACTTCGGCTCTCGCCATTTCTTTTGACACCAATGTTTTCAACTTGCCCGAGAAGTTGGGTACAGAAAACATCACTTATTCCCTTTTCACACCCGACTGCGATGATTTGGTCAACGGCAGGTCCCTCGCAACAGCTCGAACTGCCATTGCTGAACATGTCTTTCCAAAATGCACCTGATTCCGGCATTAACGAATTTTGGTATTGATTAAGGACTTTGGCCTCCTCGGGAAAGCGAACAGTCAAAAAAGAGCGAAATTCATTTTGAATGTCAATTGAATTATTGGTGTATGCACCAGAAAATTCGCAGAACTTGTCAGCCGGACCTTTGTGAATAGGGAACGTAGCTGACGCGGGCGTTGGCAAAGGTCCATGAGTCCAAGCATCAACAAGTTCCGATGACTTTTGTCGCTTTATCTCTTCCTGCACAGGCGATCCACTCAAATAGAATGGATCAACTTCAACACGATGTTGGTAGTCCCAGCGACTTTTAGCCCTCGCTCGATTCGTGTGTCCCGGATTTGAACATTCGTCGGCCATAGGTGCTGTACTAGGAGGAGTTGGTAGTGGCCGCGGTAAGATTGACGGCGAGATTGGAAAATTGCCGCTTCTATACTCTGATATTGATCGGACAATCTCTCTTGGTGAATTATCCGTAAAATGGATCATTGCGTCCTCAGCAAAATCAAAAACCGGCTCCGTCAAGTTGAAATCCTCCTCAATCGCAGTGCCACAACTCCCAAGTATGCGACGTTCACCCCTCGAGCTTGAGCTTATCGAGTCCCGCGAAATTGGAGTGCTTGGAGTCGAAGACCCCCTAATGGTAGCTTTTGACGCCTTTACAAACGCTGTCTTGGGCAATCTCTCAACAGGTGAGTCTCCAGTAGAACTGAAGTTATTCAAATCTTTGGTGTTGTCATCTAGTAACCAATCTCCAACAGATTTCGTCCACATAATAGGAGTTGTCGGTGTTGGTAAAGCCGATTGCATATCCACAACGCATGCCTCACCATAGACAACTTGAGGCGCAGAAAATGAGTTTTCGTCATCTGGTGAGATGTATTCAAAATCATCCTCATCTTCATCAATGTCCGTAGTTTTTTGCGTCGAATACCTAATACTCGGCACGGAACTAGATGGGGGTTGAGGACCAAATGTGCCACTATACTGACTGATTGGCCTTGACCAACTATTGATTACGTTGATTTGACTATCAGGCCTGGGTTCAGGGGATATTGACATGACTGTTGTCACAATATCGTCTCCTTGCTGGAATTCCCATGTAAACGGTTCCGGTGTGATTGTCCGAGATACTCCAGGGATATGTGTGATTTGAACGCCACTATCATCTCTACTCCTCAAGTTTTGAGCTCTAGGTATTCCATTTTCTGCAATGCTGCCCTCCTGTTCTGGCTGGTATTTGACGACTAGTGTCGTTTCGCTCTTTGTGCTTCTTAAATCCAACCTCTCCGGTAACTTTGTACGAGGTCTAACTTTCGTTTTTACCGGGTCCGGAAAAGGAGTAGGCTTCGGAGACTTGGTATCCTTGAAAAGGCCTGCTACTCCATCCTTGACAATATCATGGAAAATTGTCTCGGCTTCTGCAAGATTTCCATACGTGAGTCGTTGAGAAATTTTTGCAACGCATATTGCTCTCGCACTAACACTACCACCGTTCAAAAATACCAGCCTTGATTGAGATGATGATTGTAGGAATGACCTCGCTATTTCGTTTCTTTGCTTGAGAGCAATATGAACATCGCGGACAAATGTCCTAGCCTCGAATGGTTCTCGTTTGTGGTCTTCACATATATAATGGTCAAGGGGCGCAACTATTAGAATCATGTGCGAATGTGGAAGGAGTCGTAGTTGCGTTGTGATGGTATTTATGTTTCCCTCTAGTGCAACCAGCTTTCCAACACCTTGAGTCTCGTCCGGAGTTATCGATGCCATTTCGAGGACCAGGTTATAAGACTTGAGATGGGATTTGTTCGTTGATGAGGTATACTACTAATTAGTTCATGGAAGTTGATATAAAACAGTGCTGGGCGCAACAAATAAGAAGTGTAAATAGTTCCGTGGATGCCAATGGAAACGGGAATAGCTGGACAGGTATAAAGAAGCATCAAGAAAACTTTTGAAAAGTAAATTGGACTTCGGAGATCAAATATTGGAGCTTGCTATCACTGCTGCTATATGAGGGAGGAAGAACCTGCCCAGATGTGTAAGGGTTCAGCGTTTAAATGGCGTAATCGAGTGGTACAGATCCATGTTCGTCGTACAGATCTCCACCAGGATGTAAGTTAAGGTTTGGAATATGAATAAATATTGGCCAATCCTTATATATTTGTAGATCAAATGTCATACACTAGCAATTGGATCGACATATTTGGGGACGAACCGAATCAGCGGGATATACTCAAGTAGAAGCACGGAATCTTTTGGTTGCAGATGCTTATCCGGTAGATGTTCCAGTTGTGATGATATCAAGATATAGTATTCCAAATTCTGGAGGACTATTAATGGTAATCTTCAAAACTGTTAATTGATTTGAACTTTCAAACCAAATCTCTAAGTCGTGGTTTTCCCAGGACCCAAATGTGGAAGGGTTTAGTCTCACATTATTTGATCTGCAATAATACGAAGCTGTGGGATAGAGGCAACCTGTAGTAAATCCAAAAGTCCATATGTTTTCTTTTTTAGCGTGGTTTGAAGAGGACAGGAAAAAGGAAAATGTTCGAAATGAAATTTGATATATGATAAAATCCTGCAGTAGTGGCCGTAAATTTTGGAGTCAAAATGATACAAAAGTGCATCTCATAAATTTCGACCCCGAGACCAATTGCTTGGTATTGCCTAATAGTAATTCCTTACATGTAGAAGAACTACAAAGCAATTATTTCAAATTTGAGCTGAACGGAAGGATAGTTCAACTAGTAAAAATTAGCTGTCAAAATCACACCTAAACACAATTTCTTTGATGCCAGGGGCAAAGAATATAGAAACATGAAACATTCGGTCATCAGCTTATTACTTCAAGTAACAAGCTACATACCTATTCAAGAAAAACGGTTCAACCGTTCGTATTCGACATGATCATGCTGCATTTAGTCATCGTCAGAGTCCAGTAACTCCGCCAATTCTGCTTCTTCTTCTGCAGTCATGAGGCCCTTTTTAGGCTCAATCTTTTCTTCCTTCAAGATACCTTTGGCTTTTTCTTCACTTTCGATACGTGCCTTTTCGAGCTCCCCCTTGCTGAGACCCCAGATCCTCACGGTTCCGTCGATGCTGACACTAATAATCTGCTTTTCACCTTGAAGAATCGCCAGGCCCGTAACTTCCTCATAATGACCATCATAGACATGCCATAGTTTGCCAGTGGCCTTGTCCCAAACCTTCACATCTTCGTCCCTACCTGCGGTTACAACCCACGTATCGGTGACAGCTACAGCGCGAACGTAATCTCCATGTTCGTACGTTTCTTCTGCGCTCCAATTCTTCGCTCTCGATAAACATTTAGCTGTACCATCCGCACTTGCAGTCCATAGATCCGTTTCTTCTTCATCGCCAGCAAAGATGACTTGGTAGACACTTGTTTCGTGCTCTAGGATTGTATCCCTAATAGGCTTGCTTTGTACCGAAACATCTTCATTAGAATCAAGTATTTGAGACGCAGATGATAGGCTAATGCGCCATCTTCGGATATGGGGGTCACTACTCGAGGAAACGAGAACAATTTCGCTGTTCGTAGAATCTTCAGGGTCCAGAGCCAGGTCTTGTACTGCCATCATGGATTCACTCTTATCTCGTAGACTGTGCAATCGTTCACCAGTAGTGGTATTCCAGACCATAATTTTTGCATCGGCACCACCAGATATTAGGCACTTGGAAAGATGTCAGCAGGGCGGCCTAGATGTAACCAAGTTAGAGGAGCTTACATCCGTTCCCCCAATATTTACGCAGACAATAGCTTTAACAAAGTCCGAATGGCCTTTGAACTTCTTGCCGAGGGCTCTGCTTTCCCTATCCCAACTCCAAATTTGTTTATCCCAGCATCCTGCGAAAACAGTGTCGCCGCCATGACCCCCGATAGCTACTGAAGTAACCGGCGCAGTTGGACCTCTATAAATCGCTTTTGTGTCTCTAGTCTAGGAGAACATTGTTAGACGACATCTAAGATATGGCATAAACTCAGATAACTATCGTACCTACTTCAGTGTTAACCTTTCGTATGCAGCCAGCACTTTCCGCGATATAAATGCATTGCGAGGAAAATGGATCGAGAATCAAACTCAGAATCTTCGATTGTAAAACTATAGGGTTTCCATTCTTGTTGCCCGATTTTGCAGCTCTGCGAGCTCGTGTAGACTCGGATGCATCAGTCTGGAAGAAGTGACCTGGATCTGTTGATCGAGACATGATTGATGTTAATGTAATCGAGGGGGAGTTTGTGATTATGTTTATGTAGCAAACGTAGTGGGGGTCCCTGGATTCAAATTACAGGGGAGGGGAAACGCGTAAAGTGGAAGTCGCGCTGATACGCGATTTCCTTATCCAAGTCGCGTATCTACTCGAGATATCGATATCTACAACTGCATAGTGAGCGGTTCATACAAAATATTTTGAGAACCACACTGCCAGTAACAACTCAACTACCATGGCTTCCACAACTCAAATAAATCTGCGGCCTAGACCAGCTCATACTTCTGGGCCAACTTATCTATCATATACCCCAGATGGCACCAAATTAGTTACAGTCGGCTCAAATAATACAACTCGAGTTTACAAAACCGGATCTGATGGAGAACCTACGAATATCGATGATTGCCAGGAGCAGAATATGGGAGTTGATTCTACAGTATGATTCCAGTTATCTGCGAACAACATGATGCTAATTTTTTTCCAAGAATGCCTTTTTTGTTGCGGGTTCCGAAGATGGAACTGTTAGCAAATATTCCCTTGATACAATGTCATTCGACAAATTCCTTATGCGTTGTTCATTACCAGTTCGAGACGTTGCGATATCCCCAAATGGTAAATGGTGTGCCGTTGCCAGTGACGAGCTTACTGTCAAAATTGTGAACACAAACGACGTAAACCATATGATGTACCTCAGAGATCAGCAGAAGCCTGTGAAGCATTTATCATTCGACCCAAGCAACAACTTTATAACTCTATCATGTACGGATGGTCTGATATATGTCTATTCGTTGTTAAACGAGGATCCAGAACTTCTGAGGACGATCGATGGAATGATTAGAGCTGTTGAGACGGACGATGAGATTAGCTCGAAAGTCGTCTGGCACCCGGATGGTAGAGCATTCGCAGCGCCAACTGCTACAAGAGATATTCAAGTCATGTCCAGGAACGACTGGGAAAAGCAGCGGGTCTTCGCAGATGGTCATACAGGGGATATCACGGCATTAGCATGGTCACCAAATGGAGCAATGCTTGCATCTGCTGGCAAGGACAGAAAGATTTTACTTTGGGAGACAAAGACACAAAAGATCATTGCTACTTATGACCATGCAAACGTTATGGATTTGGCCTGGCATCCCATCGATAACTTGCTTTCGTTTACGAATTCAGACGGAGAAGTTTATATCTTCCAAGATTTTGTGCCCAATGAGTATGCTCATCTGGTCAAATTGGGACGGCAACCAGCCCCTTTCATCCACGATCCGTTGTCAGAAATCTCAAATAATGCACGACGACCGACCACAAATGGCACAAAAGATATGCCCGTTCGAGGCGCCCGGCGTGGCTCACCTGACAGCCTGGATGATATTCTTGGCTCTGATATTATGGGAGACGAAGATGACTTTGTTATTGATGATGATGGCGCTGGATATGCACTCGGATTGAATGGCAACGGCAAAAGACCTGCGGATGATGTGGAACCTTACGGGCCCCCCAGGACTAAAAGACAAGCACAGGCATGGGAGCCACAATATCACGAATCCTTTCAACCAGGTAGTACTCCCTGGCGGGGAGACCGAAAGTACCTTTGTCTCAATCTAATTGGATTTATATGGACGATTGACCAGGGTGATTATCATCAAGTCACCGCAGAATTCTACGATCGCGAAGCCTACCGCGATTTTCGCTTTACAGATCATTTATTGTATGATAAAGCCTGTCTAAACGAAAATGGTTCTCTTTATTCTTGTCCTTCCAGCTCTGATCATCCAGCAACCATCTTATACCGCCCTCATGAATCTTGGACAAGCGGTACAAATCGTGTGGAATGGCAGACAGCGTTACCTAAAGATGAGGAGGTGAGTGCCATTGCGCTTAGCGAGTCTTTCGTCACGGTTACTACTACCGCAAATTACGTTCGCATATACACTCTTTTTGGCGTACCGTTCAGAGTCTATAGACAGAAAAGTAGTCCCACTGTTACCTGCGCAAGTTGGAGGGATTATGTCCTTACGTTGGGGAATGGTCCCGTGGGTGCGGATGGTAATACCAAATTGTTGTACACCATACAAAACATTAAAAGGGATGAAATTTGCCAGAATGAAGATGTGGTAGCTTTACCGGATGGCGAGACAGTAAAGAGCGTCTTCTTTTCAGGCAACGGGGTAAGTCATTTCGAATTGAGACTCTTATTCACTTGACTGACTTGAACGCTTAGGACCCATACATTTACGACTCTACCGGAACACTGCTCACCCTTGTTCACTGGCGCGAACCATCCCAGGCAAGCTGGGTTCCTCTCCTTGATACCAGACTTCTCTCTCGTCTCGCAAGTGGGCGTAAAACAGAGACATATTTCCCCGTGGCGGTGTCAGATGACAAATTTCACTGCATTATCTTGAAAGGTGGCGATAAATATCCCTATTTCCCTCGCCCTCTGCTCACCGAGTTTGATTTCCAAATACCTATCTCCTTACAGTCGAAGGCCAGCGGGGATGATGATGACGACGAGACGGGTGGAGACGAAATGAAGAAATTAGAAGGAGAATTTGTCCTGAAGAGTATTCTTTCAACACTGAAGTCGGATCTGGTCAAGTCTACTGCAAGCACACAGACGGAACGAACAGAGTTAGCAATGATGGATGTCGAGATTGACAAGACCCTTTTGAGGATGATGATGGCCGAATGTATTGAAGGAGAGGAAAGAGGTATGAGGGCATTGGAGATGGTGCAGTTAATGAAGGATAGGACAGGAAGAATGATTGAGGCAGCGGGTAAAATAGCGGACAAGTACGATAGGGTGATATTAGGAGAAAAAATAAGGGAATTGGGTGAGGAGAGATTGTTGGAGATGGATGAGGACTAAATAAGTATTGGGTTTATGAATGTATCATGCATGAGATGACGTTGTATAAAGCTTAAGGGGTGGAATGGGTTGGGTATCTAGGAAGCTTGATGAATATATGCAATTTTGAAACTTCTTAATAAGAAGGCCATATCTTTTAGAGGTCTTAACGATATCAATTTTCATTCATTCCATTTTGGTACAATGATTGATATCCAAATGGCGAATGGGCCAGACTTGAAGAGATTTCAAACTTTGATACCTGAGCTAGACCATCCATTTGAAAGCCAGTTTCAACAAAAGACAGCGTCCACGATAACACTTTCACTAATTCCTTCGTGCATAATGCCCATTGCCCATTGCCCACCCAGCATCGGCCACAATACGAAGTAAGTAATACGGTAATAATAATAATGAAAACTCCAAGGTGGAGTTATTAGATACCGGATACGTGAGGAAGTGGGAACTGAGGAACGCAATGCCAACGAACAGTACTCGGGTACCTTTCCATTTTCGAAAAAAAAAAAAAAAAATTATTCAAAATTTGTTCCTCTCTTATGCTTTGCTTTGCTTTGCTGTTCTTGTCTTCTTTATGAAATACTAGGTAGCTGTGATTCAGATTCAGAAGAGTACGTTATGAGAGGGGTATGAAATTACTACAACCGTAGTAGATTTTGGAGATGGAGGGGATCATGAATGAAATGGATTGAATGAACAAAATGAATTACGTGCCTGTGGCGTATTAATCAATACTCTCCGTACAATAAAGCCACATGATAAATGTGGCTAATGAATATATATGTATTACCTTGATAAATATAATAAATGAGAATGAAGTGAACGAAGTCAACTCGGAAAGAGTAAATCAAATCTATTTCTCACCCAAATAATAGCTACGAATATTCCTACTATTCCTGCTATTCCTGCTATTGGGTTTTTGATATCTCAAAAACCCTCTTTGAATCCTTCTTATTATAACCACATTAATTAACCATCACGCGCAGTTTGTTTCCCGTGTTTGGTTAAAATCAGATAGATACCTACCTACGCATCTCTCTGTCTTGTGATCGTCAACATCGAACGCGCCATTTCTCAAAAACCTAGCTTCGACATCTTTCCCCTCCAGGCACATCTTGATTACCCCTCAGCAACAACGCAATGGCTGCTCTTGGTGAGGATTTGCTTGGGATAGTTAACAAGCTACAAGATCTTGTCTTCAATACTATCGGCAATGATAGCTTGGATCTGCCACAGATCGTATGTATACTCTTGTCCGCAAGCTACAAAACTTGGCACTGATATGGTTTTTAGGTGGTCGTAGGTTCCCAATCGTCCGGAAAATCCTCTGTACTCGAGAATATCGTCGGTCGAGATTTTCTTCCCCGCGGTAGTGGAATCGTTACCCGCAGACCCCTCATTCTGCAACTCATCAATGTACCATCGGAGGAAGAAGATGCACCCGAAGCGCATACAGCAGCAAGTGTAGCTACACAACCAGAATGGGCCGAGTTTCATCATATTCCCAACCGCAGGTTTACAGAATTTCAAGATGTGAAGAGGGAAATCGAGAACGAAACGGCGAGAATAGCTGGAAACAACAAGGGAATCAATAGATCGCCTATCAACCTGAAGATCTACTCGCCGCACGTTCTGAGCTTGACATTGGTGGATCTACCCGGTCTAACGAAGGTAAATGATGGAAATTCTATATATTGGAGGAAGATGGGGTTTTGACTGTTTGCAGGTTCCTATCGGAGATCAACCCACAGATATTGAAAAGCAGACTCGAAATCTGATATCGGAATACATCGCGAAGCCAAACAGTATCATCTTGGCTGTATCTCCAGCAAACGTCGATATCGTGAACTCGGAGGCTCTCAAACTTGCCAGACATGTCGATCCTCTTGGCCGAAGAACCATCGGAGTTCTCACAAAGATAGACCTTATGGACCATGGTACAAACGCTATGGATATTCTGTCGGGCAGAGTCTACCCCCTTAAACTGGGATTCATCGGTGTTGTCAACCGGTCACAACAAGATATCCAAGGTAACAAATCCCTCGCTGAGGCATTGAAGTCAGAAGCGGACTTTTTCAAGCACCACCCTGCATATAGAAACATGGGAAACCGATGCGGAACGCAATTTCTGGCGAAGAGCCTCAATACTACTTTGCTCGCACATATCCGAGAAAGATTGCCTGATATCAAGGCTCGGCTGAATACTCTCATGGGCCAAACACAACAAGAGCTTGCTAGTTATGGAGATATGCATTTTAGCGGCAAAGAGCATAAAGGAGCATTGATTTTGCAATTGATGACTAGATTCGCATCGTCCTTCATCGCATCCATTGATGGTACCTCAACTGAGATCTCGACCAAGGAGTTATGTGGAGGAGCTAGGATATACTATATTTTCAATTCTGTATTTGGAAATTCATTAGAGACTATAGATCCAACAACAAACCTTTCCGCATTAGATATTCGAACCGCCATCCGAAACTCGACCGGCCCACGACCTAGTCTATTTGTACCCGAGCTCGCATTCGATCTTTTGGTCAAGCCACAAATCAAGTTGCTGGAAGTTCCTAGTCAAAGATGTGTGGAACTTGTCTACGAAGAACTCATCAAGATATGCCATACATGTGGTTCAACTGAACTCACGAGATTTCCTAGACTTCAAACCAAGCTTATCGAGGTTGTTTCTGACCTACTGCGAGAACGTCTTGGTCCGGCATCTCAATATGTGGAGTCTCTTATCTCCATTCAAAGGGCATATATTAACACAAACCATCCAAATTTCTTGGGAGCAGCAGCAGCCATGAGTAATGTGGTCTCTAACAAACAAGAAAAGGAGAGAAGGAGACTGATACAGGAAGAAAAGGAGAGGAAGGAGCATAGGCGCCGAAAGGAACTCGAATCTGTTAATGGAGGTGAAACACCAGAAGAAGGAGAAGATTCCGTTCCAGAGAAGCTTGAAAACTTACCCCAACGAAAACACCTCCACAAAACTTCTCGAAGCATGTCACCTGCAATCCGTGAAAACGGTACAAGCGCCATGGTGTCATCGATGAACGGACTGCGTGGAGGATCACCGCCCAGGTTCAACGGTCAAGCGGCTGGTGGTGCCCGTGATTCGTTCTTGAATTACTTCTTTGGCAAAGATGGCGGTTTACCAGGTGGAGCAGGCGTTCCACAAGCAGCTTCATCTGCTCAAATGATGGGAAATCCCAACCTTGGTCGACACGTGAGCCAGAGCGCAGAACCAAGTATTACACAAAGTATTAGGCGGCAGGAAGAACGTCCTGTACAAAGAACGCCGGCCCAACAAGCTCGAGAAGATGACTACGAGCTTGGTCGCGCACAGAGAGATTACAATTATGATTCCCCCTTTGTAAGTTCTCGATCTGGCTCCATTGCCTCATACATATCACAAATTCAAACTAATAATCATACTCAGGGTAACAACGCCGAACCAGCACTCACAGACCGTGAAGCCATGGAAACCGAACTCATCCGCGCTCTCATATCCTCCTACTTCAACATCGTCCGCGAATCAATAGCGGATCAAGTTCCCAAAGCCGTCATGCATCTACTAGTCAACCACTCCAAAGATGTCGTCCAAAATCGTCTGGTCAGTGAATTGTACCGCGAAGATTTATTCGGCGAATTGCTTTATGAAGATGATGCCGTGAAGAAGGAGAGAGAAAAGTGCGAGAAGTTGTTGAGGACGTACAAGGAAGCCGCGAAGATTGTAGGAGAGGTTGGAATGTAAGGGGTTCACGGGGCTTGAAGGAGAGAGAAGAGGGAACTAAAACGGAATTAGAGGATATGACGATGACACGCAATGCAATTTCATGACCTGCTCATGATGGTTGGTAGGTGGGCATAAACGGAACGGTGAAGGGATAGGTGATGAACGGGCTTGGTGATGGATATGAAAAAAAGAAATACCTCCGAGATTTTAAAAACTTGTAGATTACACAGCTCCAACACTGCACTGCACTGCACTCACTGCACTAAACTCACTACCTTCACGCTTCACTTTCTGAAATCAAGAACGAATTGTTATTTTTTTTCCTCTTCATCAGTGTTAGTGTTAGTGTTAGGGTTAGTATCAAGTAGTATCAGTATTAGTATTAGTATTACCATCCATCACCACCATCATTTTTACTATCACCACCTCTACTATCACCACCTCTACTATCACCACCTCTACTATCACCACCTCTACTATCACCACCTCAACTATTACCACCTCTACTATCACCACCTCAACTATTACCACCTCTACTATCACCACCTCTACTATCACCACCTTCTACTATCACCACCTCTACTATCACCACCTCAACTATTACCACCTCTACTATCACCACCTCAACTATTACCACCTCTACTATCACCACCTCTACTATCATGGAATCTGTATCACTGCACTCACTGCACTCACTGTACCGTACCATACCATACCAGCCATGAAATCAGTTCAGGAGAATCCTTTCGTTTTGGAATCCTTTCGTCTTGGAAGTCTTTCGTTTTGGAATGAAACCCTTCTTCGTCTTGGAATTCTTTCGTCTTGGAACCCTTTCGTCTTGGAAGTCTTTCGTTTTGGAATGAAACCCTTCTTCGTCTTGGAATGGGATGGATTGGAATGGCAGGGCCCAATGTATTTATTTCTAAGCAAGCAAGTAATAAGATAGTGTGATAAACGATATTTATTTACTGGGTACTTGGTACTTGGTTGCTTAGTTGCTTAGTTGTTTGGTTGCTTGGTTGCTTGGTTGCTTGGTACTTGGTATTTACTTACTTTGCTCGCTTAGATTTTTATATCTGCTTTGAATATAGTGGATGAATGAATGAATAGATGGATGGATAGATGATTTGGTTTGGTTTGGTTTGGTTTGGTTTGGCTCTGGCTCTGGCTCTAGCTTTGCCGCTGCCTCTGGCTCTACATGTTGCGTGACTTGGTGTTGATGTGATGGGATGTGATGTATTGTAATGTGATTTATAATATGACTTATAACTCACAATCCAACTCACAATCCAACTCACAATCCAACTCACAATCCAACTCACAATCCAACTCACAATCCAACTCACAATCCAACTCACAATCCACCAAAAGCAAAAGTAACAAAAAAACAAAGACTTAGAGATAAATTCCTATAAAACAAAATCCAACAAAACAAGATTGAATAAGGTAAAATAGGATAAAATAAAATATACATATTTTCCACATTCAATTCTACAAGTATACTCGCCATTACAAAACAACCATATATACAATATCAATTTATCTTTCTCTTTTTTCATACCATATTATACTATACAACATTATACAAAACAAACTTCCCACTCATTATATTCTATTCCACCGTTTTCGATTGATTGGAAGATTGAAAGATTGGAATATTGGAAAAGCGAGGAATAGTTATATTATATATCCGCCAGTATATTAAGTGCGGACATAATATGGGCTTGTAACAGGAAGGTAGATGCTAAGGTAGATGCAAAAGATGGTAGGACAATAGTGCATTTATTATCCAATGTTATGTATGTCGAATGATGTTGGGATGATAGTGGAGAGAAGCGGGATAGGTTGAAGGGAAGCGGGATAGGTCGAAGGGAAGCGGGATAGGTCGAAGGGAAGCGGGATAGGTTGAAGGGAAGAGGAAGAGAAAGAGGGAGGAGGAAGGAGCTGGATAGTACACTCTGTTGGATGAGCTGAGACTGTACTTAGAATATGAAGGTGACTTTGTGTTTATTATTTGGGATGATAGAGCAAAGGAGAGGCACTGAGGAATAGTGATCGGAGAGTAGAGAAAATTATGAGCTCAGTACCACGTCACAATAATGGCCACAATCACAAATCAAATTTATGGCAAAAGTCGAAAGTGGCCACCTGAAAATCAATGAGCTTAGAATATATCTAGTACAAAAGCCGCGCACGGCATGCAGCAAACCCCTCTAGAGGAAAGAAGAAAGAAGACAGAAGAGATCTTGAGAGATGATCCATCATCGATTTTGAAATATTGCGGAAAATTCAAAACGCCACCACATAAATCCGCAGATAGAAAAGAGGCATCCTAAGTGATGGACTGTAATCGATCTGGAAATGCGGGATACTCGTAAAACTATGAACAACAGCCATGTAATATCTTGAGTCATTATCGTTGCGAAATAGTATTAATCGTTCATCACAGCCTAAAGCTGCACGAGGAGTGTTACATGAAATCAGGCATCCTCCCTTGGCTAAATTTATTGCAAGAGGTTCTGTAGAATATGTCAGTCGCGATGGACAATCAGCATAGAACATTCGCTTCATACCTCTGGTTAAATTGCACCACATAGTAGTACATTTGAAACTTATAGAGGTAAAGTTTTAGATACCACGAGCCCATTCATGATCACTGTAACCACCATAGGCAACACTGAAGTAAGAGTTTTCCGAGAGGTCAAGAAGCTGGAGACGTAACTCAATGACGTTCTCCTTAATACGCTATATAGAGTCAATTGAATATCACATGAATGTAATAGCATATTGCAAACTCACAGTACGGCAAAGCTCTGGGAAGCGTCTCAGCAAGAATGTAGTGATCTCACGAGTAGAGTATCTTGGTTTATCTGCCTCTTGTCTTGGGACTCTGCCTTGGTCCAATGGAGCATGGGTAGAAAGGTATGCGATACAACGATCGTGCTTGGCAGACCATCCTTCTGGAAGACCGCAGCTAGGAACGCTCTTGTTCACAAGCTCGGGACCAGGAATACGGTAATGGGTAAGAAGATTATAAGTCTTATCCTGAGCAGGTAAAATTGTAAGCCTGAATCACTCTTACAAAACACAAGAGGTAGACTTGCCTCAGTTGGTGGGATGTTACAACCCGGACCCAGGCTCATGGCCGGGTTTCGTAAGAGTCTCTCGCGGGCTTCGCCAGCACTGGCTCCATTATAAGTTGCCTGAAGAACGCGTCTGTTATCCTCGGACAAGAAAGCGGCGTCTGCAGCGTGGCGAGGCTCCTCGAACAATAGAGCGGCTTCTGCTACGTCAGAAGTACGCTGCTTTCTTCTGCCAAAGGGACGAGGAAGTGTACCATTCTCATTTTCTAGAACAGCGTTAAGTTATATTTTCTTGTGTTTCAAGAACTGGGATATGAGATGAAGTATTAAGATGTTGGTAGATAAGTGGGATATAGTGAGGTACTCACGGTCAAATGGTGTTAGCTGTATCAGATATTAGCAAAATCCGTGCAACTCGTGAGGAATGAGAAAGTTACATACAGGCATCATAACTTGCGCCATGATGAATACTTAAAGTTTGTGGTATTGGCTTGATGGACTAAGATAATGTCAGCTCTGCTTCATGCACAGGCTCAATGGTCGATGAAGTTGAGACCGAGATGGAGCTCACATACCGAAGGGTGTGTGAAAATTTGCGTCAGATCAAAAGAAGAAATATGATCTAATGTGATGTTTCAGTATGACAGAGTAGTGTATAGTTGTAGTAACAGATGATGGAGAAGTATACTAACGTGCGTTATATTTAACTTAATGCTGTGCTTGATATAGATTAGAACTGTTGTGATCAGAAACGAAGAGGCGTATTTGGGGGGGGACGATGGAATAGGAGACCTACACTCTGAAGGTGGCCTCAATTGAAAAAGGTTGTTGTGATCTATCAGATTCTGCTTGATATGATATTAGGAAACCAAATAGGTTGAGTAAAGGTAAACAAGTTTGATATATGGAATTCAAAACAAGGGGAGGTGGGAAGTAAACCAAGAAAGGACATTCGAATCCGCGTGGTGATGGAGAACATTTCTTGGACGTACCAGGTCAATGACATATACATATATAATACACCTTGACTGACCAGAGTATGACTCTTTGGAAGTAATTCCAGGTTCCAGAATGATCTCCTGGTAATTTAAAATGGGTGAGTCAAATATGAATCTCTTGATCTCATGAATGATGATGGTACTTTTGAATATCGATGCTGTAGCTGTAGTTGTAGCTGTAGATGAATTCCCTCCCAAAAGAAAATTGAGTTACATAAGAAAGAAGGATTGTAATTGAAGAAGGTAAGATACTCTATGAAACAAGCTATTGTAGATCAAGTACACTAATGATCGATAAGCTCATTGAACTTTTGACTATTAAAAGGTTTGAACCCATTCCTCCCTCCCTACTTGCTGAAGTTGGAAAGCACGACCTCGCTTTGGAGTTGTCTTTTCGTAATTTAAAGGGGTAACAACCACAAAGACAAAAGTCTAACGAATCAACCAACCAACCAACCAACCAACCAATGAACACACTAGTATTCATATCTATCCATTGCTTTACGGAAGTTTATTATACAGGAGGATCTGACATAGTTGACTACTCTTGAAAACCTCTTGAAGCCAGACATATTTAACTCCCTCCTTATGAAAAAACAAACAAACAAACAAACAAACAAAAGAAACATAGCATACCTCATACATATGATGCAACTCCTTTACATCTCCAGTCACCACAATAGAGCTCTTTCTCCTTTCTATATTCAAGCATTGTCAGTCAAGTTCAAATCTCTTGCAATTGAATTATTTCATTGGCAAAAGAAATGAAGATACCAGCACCAGCTGTGTCGCATATAAGGAGAAAACATACACACCGTCGGTCTTTTTAACCTCCGATACACTTACTTCAGTAAAAGACACAGGGCAGATGTTGAATGTGCTGACCCAATGAATCTTCTCTCTCTTTTCTGAAGATCCTCCTTTCTTTACCGAGTAATCCTTTCCTTAAAATACCTCAATACTTCCTTTCTCACTCAAACTTCAACGATACTGTACAAGAACTGCTGATGTATTCAATCTTCCAATTTTCTTTTTCTTACCCACCTACAACTCCCATCCTTCCCTTAAACACTTCCACCATGCGTTATTCCGTCAGGTGAAAATCTTGAAGAAATTTTGCTCATAGCTACACATGTATCCCACGGCTTCTTGCAGAGGTAACACTTATCTATCGGCGGATGCAACCCAATTTCAACCACCCAACCATTTCCCATGCTCCTTTATGCTGGGGAACCGTGGGTTATTTGCCATTTACTTTGGGTAATTAACATAGGGCGCTCCGGGAAAGGTAATGAATGCATGGCAAATGAGATTGTAAAATGTGAGAATTCTTTGGCTTGTGTTTTGATGGAAATTTGTTGATGGATTTCATTCAATTTGAGCACTTTTAGATGATCTGGATCTGTAAGAAGACGCAGTGCATATAATACACAGAGCCCCTAAATTGGCATGGGCACCATGCATATCCTTGGTTGTACAAACGCCTTCCTTCCAGGAAGATTGCAATTATGCCTACCAACTTAAATGCAACTACAACGTTTTAGAACTCTATGCAAAGCTAGCCTATCATCTTCGTTCCAATGTCTTTCTAATAGCGACCGGTAATTTTGCTAAGCAACGAACCACTAGGACTCTTTTGCTTCTCAAAAACACCCAACATTGACTTCCAAACGGCTCCCGGTTCTTGTGATGCGTCAATACCACTCCAGATGCCGGTCTTTTGGTAATAACCAACGACAGGGGCAGTTTGAGAATGGTAAGTAGCAAGTCGCTTCTTCAAAGCTTCGGCATTATCATCGGATCTTGATACTAATGGTTCACCAGTGATATCGTCCTTCATATCTGCCTTAGGTGGGTTGAATACTTTGTGATACGATCGGCCTGAAGCGGGGTGCACCAAGCGACCAGTAATGCGGGATACGAGAAGAGAATCGTCAATTTGAAGTTCGACTGCGTGTTGTAACTTTTGATTGCGCGTTGCAAGCATGGCATCCAAGCGCTCTGCTTGTACGACTGTACGTGGGAATCCATCAAGAATGAACCTGTTTCACGTTAGAATGAGCTTTTTCTCTCTTTTGTATTCTCCGTCAGCACTTACCCTCCCTTGCACTCTTGATTGCTCTCAAGTTCGGCCTTGATCATACCAATGACAATCTCGTCGCTAACAAGGCCACCTTGATCCATAATCTTCTTAGCTTCCCGACCTAATTGTGTCTTCTTCGCAACTTGTGATCGCAACATATCCCCAGTAGCCTAAACCGAGCATTAGCATTGCCTTTTCTCCGCAAGTAAATAATAGCTTACCAAGTGACAGCATGAAAATTTCTCCTTGATATTAGGAGCTTGAGTTCCCTTGCCTATACAAAACGATTTAGCCAATGCCCCCCCCCCCAAACTGCGTTCAAAGCACAATCGCAAGCCCAGAAATTCATGAATACATACCAGCACCAGGAGGTCCTATGAGAATCATTCTGACACCCTCAGAAGTAGAGGGTGCAGGTCCACCAGCCGCATGCGCAAGCTTGTCTTCGAGCTCCTTGACCCTCGACTCGAGTTTGTTGACCAGGTCACGGAGGGTTTGCGAAGTATCGTCGCCAATTGGTGCCATTTTGAAATGATTGTTTGAAAGAAAAACGGACCAAGGTGTGGAATTAATCCAAAATATACAAATTGCAGAGTGGAGAGTGGAGAGGTTTAAAAGAAAGTTTCGCGGGCCTTGAACTCGAGGGAATTGGAATTGGAATTGGAATGGAACAATGAATAGGTAGGTAGGTAGGTAGGTATAGATAGAGCAGGGCACCTAACAACCGTGAGATCTAGCCTGTTCTGCCGAGCGGCAATCGGAGAGACGGAGAAAAGTCACCGGGATAAGGTTATCCCCTCAGACGAGGGAGAGAAGAAGAGAGATATACATATTAGGAGAGGAGAGGAGAGGAAATCATTGAACTTTTATATCACAAGGGACCCGAGTGAATCTTATCTTTTACAGCATAGTAACTATTGGTATATTGAAGTAAGTTTGGTTGATCATTTTTGCCGGACCTTTGCCCTTTGCCCTTTTGCAAAGTTATGTTTGTAACTTTGTATGGATGGTTTTCCTGGAACTCCTTCTGTATATAACTCGAGTATACCAAGTGAAAGTCCGAGGTCTGGATGATCAACACCACGCAGTTATTCATCTAATTTACCTTATTGAATTCATTCTCATATCCGTATCCGATCTACTCATCACACAGTTTAACTTTGCCTTGCTACTTACTTTCCGCCCTTCCGCTCGCCAAGCTGTCCGCCGTGTTACATTAAACACGTGATAACGTCTCGATTCGGTTTGGAGCTAAAGCATCAGGCAAGCTCTTGCCGCGAATACCTAAGAATATCAGCCTTGTCAAACATTTATTATTCCATAACAATAAACCTCCACAACTCAAAATTCATCATCATCATGCCAGCTACCACGGCAGAAACTCTCTCCCTCGTTACGAGAAATGTATCAGTTGCACCACTGGTATTACTTTCAGCAGCAGATCATTATGGACGGTCAGCTAAAGGTTCGCGCAAACGCGTGGTTGGAGTGCTGTTAGGACAAAATGATGGAAAGAATGTACGGGTATCAAACAGTTTTGCTGGTATGTTGGTCTTCTTGGAAGTACATGCATAAGCTCAGCTTGATGTTATATATGAATACTAATAGTGATTTTTCACAGTTCCATTCGAGGAAGATGATAAAGACCCATCAGTATGGTTTTTGGATCACAACTACGTCGAGTCGATGAATGATATGTTCAAGAAGATCAATGCGAGAGAAAAGCTGATAGGATGGTATCATTCTGGACCTAAGCTGAGAGCGTCAGATTTGGAGATCAATGAATTGTTTAAGAGATATACCCCCAATCCATTACTTGTGATTATCGATGTTCAACCAAAGGAGGCTGGCGTACCAACAGATGCCTACTTTGCGGTAGAGGAGATCAAAGATGTAAGTTTATCCTCTCTGGGATGTAAATTGAATAAATACTAATAATCTCCAAGGACGGCACTACTACATCCAAGACTTTCGTTCATACACCATCGATTATTGAGGCTGAGGAGGCTGAAGAAATCGGAGTCGAACATTTACTTAGAGATATCAGAGATGTGGCAGTTGGAACACTTTCAACACGAATCACAAACCAATTACAGTCATTGCAAGGACTACACCTACGGTTACGAGACATTGGTCAATATCTACAAAAAGTCCTCGATGGAACCCTCCCAGTCAACCATGCTATCCTAGGCAATCTCCAAGATGTTTTCAATCTCCTTCCCAATTTATCTACACCTAAAGCTTCCTCACACATCCCTAACGGCACCGACGCACCTGTCGAGAACAACAGCGAATTAGCACATGCTATGAGCATAAAGACCAACGATCAATTGATGGCTATCTACTTAAGTAGTTTGATCCGCGCCATCACTGCCTTCCACGACCTGATCGAAAACAAAATCCAAAATAGACAACAACAAGAGGAGAAAGATGCTAAGAAGGATGAAGGCAAGGATGAAAAAGACAAGAAGACCGATGGAGCGAATGGTGTGAATGGGGATGCAAAGGAGGGAAAGGAAGCAGAAAAGGAGAAAGAGGATAAGGATAAGAAGAAGTGATGACGGAACGATAGGGGGAGTTGGTGAATATCTTTGGGTGATTTATCAGCCCACTGTATGATAAATGCATAGCTTGCGAATAATAGCAGCCATGCCAAGTTTCAAATGTGCTTTGGTCACACGTCAGATTTGCTCAACGAGCTTGTCCCAACACCATTTCCCAACTTCAGAAAATCATAACTAAACCCAATATAAATTTATTTTTGATCAAATCATACACTCTTTCTCATTCTCTGATGCTCTACCGAATGATTCTATCAAGCTCCAAAGTTCATAAAGAGATACCTAGTATCTCACTCACTACATCCTTACTTACTTACTTACAACCTTCGCCGTGCTCAACAAGTCTAGTCCAGTGCAGTCCAGTCCAGTGCAGTCCAGTCCAGTGCAGCTACAGCTATTCCCTATCTTCAGCAGCTAACTCAACGAGCTGCTATGGATATGCATATGCATATATACGCTTCCCTTCCATTCCCTTCTGTTCTGTTTGCTTTTAATACATGTGATTTCTATCTAGCCTTGTTGTAATTAGATGGACTGGTAGTATAATAGTAGAATGGTAGAATAGTAAAATATCAGTTATTGGGATTCCTGGTACCTACGCTCTGGACCGTGATGAAGAAATTATGTAGTTGATTGGATGTAGTTGATTTGATTTGATGGGGAATATGATGGTCGTGTTCTCTTGAGGTTGTTGCAGTATATTCATCGTGGAGTTCTCACTCACTTGGGACTTTATTTTGTGTTCCTCATTCTTACACTCTCATCAACACTCGTTTCTTCATATCTTCTCGGAGTCTTCTCCTCGTATCTTGTATCTCGTATCTTGTGTCTCGTATCTCGGAGTCTTCTCCTCGTATCTCATATCCCCAACATCAGATCCCCAAACCCCCCATCTCCTCCCTCCCCACCATCCTCTCACCAACATACACCCCTAGTGTTTTCCCCCATCTCTCGGCTAAGAGACACGCGGCTAGATGTTTACAGATGGGTACTTGCGGTGTTTGTGTTAGACCTCCATATTGCCATTCTTTTTTTGTATCTTGAGAAGTTTCTTTTTCTTCTTCTTCTCCTTCTCCTTCGTTTCCTTCTCGAGTGTGGAGATTAGGTAGACTCTCATCTCTACCGGTGATGAAAGGGAGAGGGAGAGGATCATGGTGATTTGTATTTGTGTTCCTGTTGGAGGTGGTATTTTGATTCCAAGGGGTTGAGGAAGCGTGGTCAGAAGTGGGAAGAGAGGAAAAGGCAGGGGAAGATGGGAAGGCGGAAAATGTAAAGGCAGCGCAGGTGCAGTTCCAGGAGGTTAGGTGGACGGTGTATGTATTTTCTGATGGTGCTGAGGTGAATCTGGATCTGGCTCCGGTGTGAGAATGGGAATGGTAATGAGGATTACATTTTGAAGGTTGAGAGGAGCGGACTTGGTAGATTGATATTTTGTTCTTGGGGTTTGAGGGAGCCGAGGGGATGGTGTTTGAGGGGGGTGGGAGGTGAGGGTGTGCTTGAGGGGCAACTGCACTTCCTGCCGACTCTTCGATTGCATCGTGCATTTTAGAGTGTGTGTTGTCGGCTGTTGATCTCATGCTGGCTCTTTCTTCTTCATTTCCATCTCTCTGTTCGGGTTCTTGCTCATCAATTCTAGCACCTCTCAAATCGTCCCCCATGATACCTCTCGTTCCCACTCCCTCACAATTTTCAACTCCAGTACCTTCTAGGACCTCTCCCACAGTACTCCCGCCCCCTCCACCCCTCCCATCAAAATATACAACCCTCTCCACACCCCCCCTATCCAACAAATCCAACGCCTGCAACAACAAGGGCGGTGGAAAAATCACATGCAAAGTCATTAACAAAGCTTTCTTCTCCGCTTCTATAATCCTCAATGGATTTTCCTTTTCCTTTTCCTTTTCCTTTTCTCTTTCTTTTGAATTTACGTTCCCCTTTTTATTTGAATCTACATTCATAGATGGTAAAGGTACCGAGATGTGAGGATGCGTCAAAGATAGATTGAGATTTGAATGTAGAGACGATACAGAAGAAGGAGAAGGAGAAGAAGCAGTAAGTGAATTAAAAAGAGCCGTCATGAAACTACGGGGTTGCGGGAGAGGATCTGGATGAGGATGAGTGGTAGACATTGTGATGGGTGATTTTGAGAAAATGAAGGTAGGAACAATATCAAATAGGTACCTAGTATGATAGGAAAGAAAATAATATGATATGATGAAGAGAGGGAGAATTAATGTAAGAATCAGATGGTTATCGGATGATAGATAGAGAGATAGAGTTTCTATTTATAAATCTTGAAGTTAAAGTGTGATGGGGTGGGATGGGTTGTGAAGTATAGATGAGATGAAATGCACGAGATGAGATGAGATGAGATGAGATAGAAAAGGAGGGGTGGGAAGAATCTCGCTTGCTTAGTTGCTTGCCTAACAGCCTATCGATCATTTCACACCTCACTCTGGATATACTAAAATCCCACTGTCAATAATTTTCATAAAAGCGTCTCTCGTTATTCTCCTCTTTTCTATGATACATATCTTTCTAACTCATATATACAGCGAAAACAAGCATCTCTTTCCCTATTCATCCACACCCCAAACCCATGCCCATCTAAACCCACTCTCTAGGTTCCCTCAAAACATCAACCAACCTCTGTTCTCTACTTCCCTTCTCAGGTTCATACATATATCTCCAACTAGCCGTCAAAGGTAAACTCATCAAAATACTCTCCACTCTCGCACTTGGGGTATTTAAACCAAAAGCCGTGCCTCTATCATGTACCAAGTTAAACTCCACATATCGACCTCGCCTAATTTGTTGCCATTCCTTTTCTTTTTCGGTATATGGCATATCTTTTCTCTTATTGATGATAGGGAGATATGAGGGAAGGAAGGCTTTTAAACAACTCTGCGCAAAGGCGAATGTGTTTTCTTGATCCTTTTCTTCTCCGTCTAAATCATCAAAGAAAATCCCTCCAACACCCCGCGTTTCCCCTCGATGTTTGTTGGAGAAATAGTGATCGCACCATTTCTTGAATCGAGGATAGTATTCTCTATCATGGTTATCGCATGCTTCTTTGATCGTCTTGTGGAAGTGAATAGCATCTTCGTCAAATAGGTAACTGGGTGTAAGATCCGTTCCTCCGCCAAACCACCATGCGCAGGGTGTACCATCCGGGTTTTCGGTTTCGAAGTATCGATAATTGAGGTGAACTGTTGGAGCCATTGGGTTGATTGGATGGAGTACCATGCTCAATCCCGCAGCGAAAAAGTCAAGTGATTGGACTTCAGGGTCGATAGCTTTGTGGTTGACTCGCATTTTCTCAATCGCAGGACGAGGTAATGTTCCATATACCACACTGATATTTACTCCTGCCTTCTCGAATACATTCCCATCTTGCAATACACTGGAAATTCCCCCTCCACCATGTTCCCGGTTCCATGTATCGACTCGAAACTTCTTGCCATCAACCTGTTCTAACTCATGAACAATTTCTTTCTGCTGTTGTTTAATGAATGCCTCCATTCGCAATCGCATAGGTGAATTCTCCGTGACTCCAGATTCACGTTTAGTGAGATTATCCCTCTCCGCAATAGTAGGAGAGTCCGCTTTCGCCGGTTCTTCTGTTGCCTGCCGAGGTGTCAGTGAAGCTGAAGGGTTAAGTATTGATCGGATGCCCCATACCATATTGTAAATCAAAGCACTAATAAACACAATGCCAACCGCAATTCTAGTTTTTGGAGCCCAGACAGTAGTTTTCCCAGTGCCTGGTCTAGGGGGTTTTCTATGATCTGCGAAAGTTCTCCGGGGGCATGAAGGTATGGGATTTCTGGAGAAAGAAGTTCTTCCCAAGCTCGACAATCGAGCTCTTCTTATAGGAAGAGACATTGTGAAAGAAAGGAAATGGTTACTCTAGAAATAAAGAAGACTTAAGCACTATAGTACAGGAAACATACCACAGAAAGGGAGATATTGTTGTAGAAAGATTGTTTGGAGGTGTTTTAAAGAACTAGATTTGTTATATTTTTCTTCTCTTTCGCTGTGGTACGATTTCTTATGATTATGACGGCGGCGATGAATGGGTCAGAAGCATTGACCATCGGGGGGTTTTGGTAAAAATTTACCGTGCCGAGCAAGGATCCCGAATATCGGTACTTGGATGAATGCAGTTAATTGTTGGAATTATTAATACATTTAAGAGAATTATGAAGTAGGAGCTTATATAAATTAATAAATTAATAAATTGAATAGATAATTATAGATAATTATAAATAATTATAGATAATTATAAATAATTATATATATTCCAACTAAAATATAAAATAGGGGAATTCCTAAAAAGATACTCATATGTAAGGATGGATGTCACATTGTCAAGTGGGGGGGAGGGGGGTTGCTGCTTGTGGATTAGTCTCTACTTTTGTTTGGATGAGAACGATAACCGGTACAAGGACGATGATCAAAGAGAAACAAGCTTACCTAAGTAATAGGTACAGTAGGTATTATGTAGTCCATTTCTTTGAAGTTTATAATCATGTGCCAATATACTTAACCTTACTAAGTAAATCCGAAACAGAAGTCATTCACTCAGAATCACTTCTTCATCATCATCACCTGCTTATATCTATATTATAATACCGTTATCCTGTATATATCATACTGCTTATCGCTAACTAGGTACCTACCTACCTAGGCAATAACTGATTCACAATCAACCTCTCACCGCTTACGCTACTTTAGCCGTTAGTCTCGCGCCATCACAAGTTCACAACCAACTTACCTACAACTCCAACTCCCTTAATCTACATTTCCCATTTCCCCTCCATCATCTATCCCATCTATTATTTCAACACACATCATCAATACAACTTCTTACAAATTGTCTACCATAAACAATAACTTAATCCCTTTAATCAACCCAATATCTAACAACTTATTTCAATATGCGATCCAAGTTTAAGGACGAGCATCCCTTCGAGAAGCGCAAGGCTGAAGCCGAACGTATCGTGAGTCGCATTCCAATCCCCTAACCTGCACTTCCTTCCTCTTCCTCTTCCCCACCATCTCCATCTCCATCTTCATCTTCTCTACCTCATCCCGAAACCCTCATCACGACCCATTTCCGCCCATATCAATAAACTAATCCTCATTTCCAGCGTCAAAAATATGCCGACCGCATCCCAGTGATCTGCGAGAAAGTCGAGAAGTCCGACATCGCCACAATCGACAAGAAGAAGTACCTCGTACCCAGCGATCTCACCGTCGGTCAATTCGTCTACGTGATCCGCAAGCGTATTAAGCTTTCCCCAGAAAAGGCCATCTTCATCTTCGTCGATGAGGTCTTACCGCCCACCGCAGCTTTGATGAGCTCCATTTACGAGGAACATAAAGATGAGGATGGGTATGTTTCCACTTCCTGATTTTCATAACGTCATACCGCTCCATCGTTGCCGTTATCGTGATTATCGCGATTAATTCGGAATTCCAACGCAACATCGATGCATGAACAAAGGAATCACAACAATGCGATGATGCGATAGAGATAAATACTAACATCTACAAAACAGTTTCCTATACATCTCATACTCGGGCGAAAACACCTTTGGTGAAGCCTTAGAAGAAGCCAACTAACTCCCTCTTCCTCAATTCCTCTCTTCACTACAACACAAGATCATTCCGGCGTTTATAAGGGGAGGCGATGATGGTTATGCAGGGCAGTGTGACTCTACATCACATTACAACCTAAGGCAGTTTTTTCTTTTACGTCATCGACTTCTTCCATATTCCCACTCTCGAACAGCTCAGAGTGTACCAACCAACCAACCAACCAACCAATCATTCCCACCTATTTCTTCGATCATCCCAAGCGATATCCCTTTACGGTACGCAGCGAAGGATTTTAGCAACGAAGAAAGATTATCTGCAAAGGGAACAGTATGTGTGTTGTGTGCTTTCAGGACTGGGAACTTGGGGATTCGACGTTGTGAATTATTCGTAGGGGTTGTTTCTTTTTCCTTGTTTCGTGCCATTGGAGGGAGGGGTTTATTGGGAATAGGTACAATACGATACGATGCTTTCTGCCAACACACGCATGGTTTCACTATATGAGAACTACACGTGAAGCTATTTGATTTGTGATTTGTGATTAGTTGTATTTCTGACGATCTCTCCTATACTAATCTAGTTCTAACGAATGTGCAATTAATTCCCCGTCAACCCATAGGGCTCTGTAATAACTCGATCCTGTGAAACTAACGATATTAATGATAATCCCCCATGATCCCTCGACCCCGAATCGTAAACACTCCATCAAATGAGCACATTTCAACGCCACTCATGCCTCGCCCACAGCACATGATCCATCCCACCAGGAATCGACGCTGCCGATTTAAAAGCACAAGCTACGAAGCTCTTATGAAGCGTAATGATACTTATTTTTTTCCCGAGCTGCCAATCGTACCAAAAGCGGAGCTCAATTTCTTCCTCAATGCACTGGGTGAGCCGGGCGAGCCCAAATCCAAACTCAATTTCTTCTTCAATGAGCTTGGCGACTCGCTCAACTTCTTGCGAATACTACCGAGCCTTCCAATGGTTCCCGAGTTTTCAGAGGTAGCAGATTTTGGGGAGACTGCGGTATTTCCGGATTTCTGGCTCGGGCTACCGCTGCTCTTCGTATGAAGACGACCGCCAATAGTCTTAATACGCTGAGAAGTAGAGACGTGGAGCGAGCTACGGAACGAGGAGCTATCGGAGGCATAATCATCATGAGCAGATCGAGTAGGGGATAGTGAAGGAGGGTCTTGAAGTGAGAAGATAACATGAGTATCAGGACTGTTACGTGGAAGAACGTAAGAAGATGTGTAAGAATGGGAGCTGGAAGCTTCAAGTGGTGGAAATTGAGAGAGTTTCAAGCTACCCTTCTCAACGGTGTAGGTATTCTTGGTGTCTTGATGGTCATCGTCGGAGTTCTCAAGGACTTCGCGATTTTCGATATGCTCAGGATGTTTATCGGATGAACTGGATTGAGTGGAGTGGGGGTATATAACTGATCTGAAGCATTTCAAAGAGATTGCTTCATGGCCAATATCAGAGACCGCGGGAGGCTGATAATTTTGTTGAATAGGTACGCTGCTGGATGGAGCGAAAGCCGCCTCGAAATCCTCGTCCCAGAACCGATCTTCGAATTCTGCAAGGGACATTGTATCCACCGTAAGCGATTCTTCCAAGTCAGATGAATGGTCTCGGGGGATGCAGACCCCATCGACCAGCTTTGTATGTGACTTTCCAATGAGTTTCTCCTCGTTCACAGGAGTAATATTGTCGATATCTTCAATTCTCATTGAAATGCCCTGTTTTTGAAACGCGACTTGTAGCTGCAACTTCTGCATTGTCTTAACAAAATTGTCTTGCTCAATCTTATCCATCCATTCAAAAGACTCCAAGTATTCTTGGGTCAATTCGAAAGGAGATATACCGGCATCGGCCAGTTTTTGGCGTGCGGAAGCTGCCTTTTGAAGCGCTCTTCTGTGTAGGACTGGAATATAATCATCCATCCACTGAGCCGTATCGTTGCCTTGACTCAACACCAATTTAACAAATTCACCTTCTGTCAAGTATGCTGGATGAAGACCTTTAGGTACGAGCATTTCCCAGGCGCAGTCCCAAAGTGGGCCTTTGCGCGTACGATATTCATGTATCGCCGAGTTCGAGTTAACAGCAGTGGTGAGCTTGCTGAAATATACGTGCTGATCAGCGTAGTCGAACTCATCAATGTCATTGGAAGGAGGTGTGCCGAAGTTGCAGGAAGTGGAGGGTTTCTTGAGTCTTTTTGGCAACACAATCATATCCTCAAAATTGAATCGAAAGTCCGACGACCGTCTTCGAAGGTTGTAATCCTCACATTCGAAGTCCACGTCTGGATCTTGCTCATAAAGGTCAAAGGCCATCCAATCATCATATTCAATTGGTACAGCAGTGGGAGCTTCGATCGGTCGTGGGACATTAGAGGAGCTACCGTGCTCAACTACTGCTTTGATATCTTGAACGATTGGCATAGGCGAGCTTTGAGTATCGGCACCAACCTTCTTTGGAATACGAGAAGGTGAGTATTTGGAAGAAGTGACTCGTCCATTGTCCAACTTATAGAAAGGCTTTGAACGACTCTTCATGTAGAGGTAAGAGTCTTCGCTGCCGTCTACCATTGTAGCTTTTAGGGATCAAAATCGTATGGATATTATAAAAATCTTGCGATATCCAATGCAAAGAAACTTCGTGAAGGATAGAAGATAGAGAGAGAGAGAGAGTAAAGTGCTGAATCGAAATTTGCACTGCTGCTATGCCAAGAATGGAAATTGGTTGGTGAAATACTTGTTGTTATATGATAAAGGTTCTTTTCAAAGGCAAGAAAGTCCCAAAATATAGAGCATGACATGCACCTTCCTTGAAGTATTTCGTGCATGTCGAACAAGCTCCTACCAAAGCTCTTAGTTCTTCTTCGACACAGGATCATTCGAGCGAGGAAAGCCTATTCTTCTGTATGATTTAAGTCAATAAACAGCCAGGAGGGATGGACTTTCGAACTCCATACCTGAATGCAGCATCAATTGTCTGCTGAGTAGTACGTCCTTGTTCCTTTTCTTCCCTATTTATACGAGTCACCGTTGCTCCTACTCCAATGAATAGGGCAAAGATTGGATCGCCGACTCTAGATATGAGATACGCTGGAGAAGGCATGATGATATGATAATATGATAATATGATGTTTTCACGTGTGAACTAAGATTCAGTGTTTATGTGAGTGACTTGAGGTTTTCCGTTCAAATATAATCGTTTGAAAATAGTGGATACAAAATTCCGGATATTGCCGAGATGCTAAGCTCCAACTCCTCAATACTTTCTTCGATATATTGGTCTAATTCAAATTTCAATTCAATTGCAACAATCAACTAACCACGTACTGACCTCTAGAGCTCAAACTCAAACTCCTCAAAGCGCTCTTCAAATGACTTTGCTATCATTACTTGAACCGATTGGCATTGTAGGTGGCACATGCATTGTTTTACAAGTAGGATGATATTCTAATGACACTTATCCGTTGCTCATACTTATCTCTAGGATATAACATGTATATAACATGTATAGGTAGTACTTTCGTCTTTTACTCACACAACAAACAAAATAGACGGGCACACCGAGAAATCACTCTCCTTTCAAGTTAAGCCTGAGACCTAGTATGTAGTGGTTTCAGCAAAATACACAATAATGTAATGCTGTTTTGGGTACTTGTGCCATTTATCATTCTTATTGTCATTTGAGTCGAGTTGGTTTGCCCTCCCCTGTATATCGACTCCCAATTATCTACAAGGAGGGTACAATATATCGTTCTATATCATTGAACGCCATTTTCCCTTCCCATCCGTTTCTAGTATTATTACATCATGAGGCTCAATCGTGTAGATATATCCTATTTGGAAAGAGCAATATCGAAAGCAGGGATCAAAGTTTGTGCAAGCCAGAAAGAAAACACCAATTTTGGTCCGGTCATCAAAAGCTATTTATTAGACGTTAGTTTTGTGAGTTTCTAATGTTCTGTGATACCACATACCTTTGGCGTTAAACCCTTAAAGAAACTTGTCATGCCCTCGTGCTTCATCATACTTGACACGATTCTGAAGCCACTTTCTGGGTTCTCAAAGTTACGGTTTTGGATGCGGGTCTTGATAACATCAAGTGGTGCAGAGACGAGAAGAGATGCAGAGGCACCGGCGATAGAAGCAACAAAGTTTTGGAACCAGGAGGCCTTGTTGTAATCATTCAACCCGAAAAGGTATCCTTTAGTGAATGCAGATCCACCGAAGAGCTTGAGATGTATTAGCAGCCATTCAAATTTAAACGACAGGGACACTCACAGCAAATGATCCAGGAGCGTTTCTTGCAGCAGTCCATTGCCAGCCTCTGTACAAACCGAAACCCTCATCTCGAACAATTCTGACAACTCCCCGCCCTCTGAAAGCCTCTGGGTTTGTCTGTCGCTTGATCTTGAGAACATCAAGGGGAAGGAGAACAATCTCTCCAATTCCCACAAGACTTCCTGCTACTGAACTCATCATTGCCTTTCCAGTCTTTGCGCCAAATGTGTTATCAAATGTGCTACCGTGGTTCTTCTGCAAATAATCGCGAACGAATGGCTGTCCACCATACTTGTAGACTCGTTGCAAGACCTTATATCCTGCAGCATATCCCAGACCTGGGAAGAGGGAAAAGAACTTGGTGCCGATAGGAGCTGTTGCCTTATCCTTGAAAATAACCTCTGCCAATTTGCCTTTGGTCTGCCAGAGAAGTAGTTAGCATGGCATGGTAGAAAGAGTTAAATACAATGGAGAGTTGTACCGATCCTTGGTTGCTCATCAATCTCTTCGCGATTGTATCGACCTTTGGTTGGTCAGTAAATTGATTCTCAGCAGAAGTTTCGGTGGTTCCATACAGGATGAAAGACGGCAAGCTCAGCAATACCAGCAGATCCTATAGAGTTTGAGCAAGCTATCACATAACAAATTAAGCTATAAAATCGAACCTGAGCCTAATAATCTAGCCAATGTAGATTCTGACTTATAATTCTTGGAGGCCGATGACGGCGAGACTGCTGCGATTGGGGACATTATGGCGACAAAAATAATAACAAATAGAAATTACTTCAAAATCAATTGAATGAATGAAGAATCTAAAACAGCCCCGAGGCTTTGAGTTATTAGGTATATTCTGTAAAGATTGTGAAGAACAGAAAAAAATATTTCGTCTTGGTATGATTGTGTGTGTACCTAATAATAATTCCTAAACTTTTTTTTTTCTTTGGACTTTCAGAAAGCCTTATGGTTGTCCGTGCGCTATCAGGTACCTGCCGTGGGGTAGCAAAATAATAACAGGCGAGAGTTGGGGATGGAGACTACGAAGTATATCTATTCTATATTATAATAGGTAGGTAGGTATAAATAGATAGATATCTTCTCTCTTTTCTTTGTCAACCTCATATCGTTGAATATTCTATCATTATCTGAACACCTTGAACTTTGTAAATGTTACGTTTGGGTTCAATCAGAAAGGTGACAATACAGATAGCTACTCGTAGAATTTGAAGCAAAACAATGATATTATAAACTGCGTACATTGTGTAAATTTTGAGAGTTTTGAGAGGGTTTGCTTAGGCAACAAATCTAGGCTATGAAATGATCTTATGGTATCTCAGAGTCCTGAGTCGGCTGGAAATTTCCATTGTTGCTCGACTATACTATAAAACGCCTTTTGTATGCAGAGTTGATGACGCCGCTCAATGTGAAGAAAAAAAAAAAAACAAGAACGCTCAAGTCCCAAACCAAATCCTTCATATATGGTTAATAATCGCAAAATACGCCGACCAAATCATCGAGTCGGCCAATCTGTCCTAATAGATCTTCCTCCTTCGCTCGAATCTCCCGCAACTGGTTCATCTGTTCTGGTCGGAGTATAGCCTCCTCTTGACCTTGAACGTCGGTACGCTCCGACAGAGCAATAATATCTGCCTTGCGTCGCTTCTCCACATCGAGCCGTTGTAGACATCTTGACAAAGCCTTATATGTTCGGTCCAACAAGAGGGAAGCCACTCGATCTTGATCGAAGAACCACAAGAATATAGTACGCACGATCATACGACCGGGATCCCTGGGGACTTCCTGAATATCAACCATTCCATCCAGTTGCATTTCCACAAGTTTAGTCCGGGCCTCTGCTTGTTTGACGAACGCCACTTTGGCAAGATGCTTTTCTTCAAGCTTTCCCATCTTCCTCATAACTCGTATAAGTCGATGACCACTTTTGCCAAAATTTTCATACATAATTGAGTCAATTTCTAATTCTCGAAGCCGCTCAATTACACGCTCAAAATCGACCGTCCACTCGCCCATTTGCCGGGTGCCGCACTTTCGTAGTAGATGGCAATCATCCGCTGCTAACAATTGAAGATGGCTCATAACATGCATCATTCGGGCTTGACGGCTCTCCGTTGGTGGAGGAGAGTCTTGGTCTCGGAAACTGACTGCTCGTTTGTTTGTGTTGGCCTTGTATGTATTTGAGAAAGGATCATCCTCGTCGATCTCCATCGCATGTCCATTTCCATTGGCGGAAGGCCTGTGGTCATCTTCTGACTCCTCATCAGAACTGGCATCCCCTTCTACCTCTACTTCGTCTCGGGCTTTTCTCTTTCGACCATTTTGAAGTTTGTCAAGCCGGGAAGTATCGATATTTTGGCTGGAAGTTTTGCCGATACCAGTCGATACGTTGATTGTCTTACTTAAAGCATCGGTCAATTCTTGGGTCGTTATTATTATCGAAGGAGGATCAGCGTCATCCACAACATCATCGATCTTCGGATCGGGCCGACATCTAGGAATTTGTTCTGTCAGAAGTCGGAGGAGTTCCGCATAAATATACGATGTAGTTTCACCAATCCGAAAGTTTGCAAGCTCAACAAGCCGTCGATTTCTCATGGCGACAGTACATTTCTCGTGATTAATCCGTAAAACCAAATTTTCCTTATAGCAAGTTAGCATGCTATCACAATTAGCTATAACATCATAACATATATAAACGACCTACATCAAGCTTGTTACTTTCGTCGTCGACAAAACCATAGCCATTGGTAGCACTGCCATTATGAGAAAGCCTTCTTCGCTTGGAGGCGGTGCCGTTCATGTGACCATTGGTAGATGCCCCATTGTAACCGACTGGTTTCCAGTTTGGAACTTCAGCTCTCAACTCTTGTAAGCGCCCTCGAATTCGCATTCTCAACTCGTCTTTTTGCTTCGTCCCTCTTGTGGCTCCTCCATAACTATCCTGAAGAAGTGCCTTCTCAACCGCATTGTATGTATCTGCCGGGCTTCGAAACATATTCTGGCCAACGGGTTGAATAAATCCCTCCTCTAGCAACTGAATCAATGTATGATTCAATTGACCCGAAGGATACGATTGAATGCCGTTTCCATTTGTAGCACCATTGGTCCCGCTACCATTGCGATTGACGTGTCCGTCATGGGTCTTATTCAATTCTGCGATTATGTCGGATATCTTGGCGTGGCCCAAAAGTATCAACTGTTCCATAATGTCGGTCGCAACAGACCCAAATCGTTCTCCCACAATCTCCAAGATTTTCCCAGACCGAACTAGAGCATATGCGGCATCGATGTTTGCCTCGTAATTGGTCTCGCCTCTTTCTTCAGAGTTATGGTAAACCAAATTTTGTCGAACGAGGACGGTTAATCCGAGTTTCAATTGTCGCGTTGTAAGTTGAGTGTGCCGCTTGAGCGCAACCATTGATAATCTTCCTCGTCGAAGTAAAATAGTAAAAATGCGCTACATGATGTCAGACTTGGCCAGAGCAGAGCAGAGATATCTTCTTCAGCCTTGCATATACGCAAGGCTTGGTTCAGAATATTTTCCAGTGAACAGAGAAGATTGGAGGATTTACAGAAGATAGTTCGCCATAGATATCATCGACGAGCAGAGAGCAGAACTCAACTGCATGTTTTGTCTATTCATAGAGTCAGCTGTTTGTAAGGCTCGCAGGATCCCAGTGAGAAAAAGTAGGCGGCAGCAATGATTCTCTGAATGAAGCAATTGAACTCACTCTAGACATTATTTTAATTGCTACTAGAGGATTATTTGAATATCCCTAGAGCTTCCACAATTACTACCGATATTTCATTGACAAAGTAGAAGATGCAAAGTAGAATTGTAGAACAGGTAAAATTCGAGATTGTCGAATACTCAGATATTACTTATAAATTTTGAGGTGGGGGACCAATGGTCGAGTGGGCAAATCAAAATTGGAGAGGATCGAATTACACAAATCACTAGGCCTTATCAAGATTAGCGTTATTGTTCCGAGATCTTCCAGCGAAAAGAACTGTAGGATATTGGATTAAACGTCCTGACCTTTCAAGAATACCGAGTCTCCCCTCCTCAATAAACCTATCCAAACAATGATCTCACGGTCGGCGATTGGAAGACACGCACAGCTTGCTGTTCGCAAGCAATGCTGTGCTCAGCCAGCTAATCTTCGTGGCTTTGCTGCCGTTTCCTCCGGATCAACCTCATTCTCATACGAATCATCAGATGTTGCTGGAGTTAAGGTCGCAAGCAGAGATGTTGCTGGAGCCACCACAAAGCTTGCTGTCGTTGCCAAAGCTGGAACAAGATACCAGACTGCACCAGGTTTGACATCAGGATTGGAGCGATTTGCATTTAAGGTAAACTTCCAGCACAACGAATAATATTCACGTTATATATTACCTACTTGACCATTGTCTGATAATTTATAACTTAGAACACCTTGAAACGATCCGCCCTCCGTATCTGCAGAGAATCTGAACTTCTGGGCGCACAATTAAACGCTTACCACACCCGTGAGGCACTCGTCATTGAGGCCAAGTTCCTCCGAGAAGACTTACCATACTTTACCGAACTCCTTGGTGAGGTAGTTTCAGCAACAAAGTATACCCGTAAGTCTAGAGCAGGGAAAGATTAGACAAGGCTTCCAACTAACTAGTCGCTACAGCCCACGAATACCACGAAGAAGTCGAACACCAGATCAAGTTGGGCCAAAAGAAACTCCTTGGAAGTGTATCCGACCTTGCTATTAATTCGGCACACGGTGTCGCATTCCATAGAGGACTCGGAACGCCCCTCTTCCCATCTTCATCCACACCTCTTAACAAATACTTAAGTTCGGACTCCGTTGGCGAATTTTCAACCCAAGCATACTCGAAGCCAAATATCGCTGTTGTTGCAAACGGTGCCAGCCAGGCAGATTTATCGAAGTGGGTAGGAGAGTTCTTCACAGGTACTCATTCCGGTCAAGGTCTTTCCGGTCCCGGTGCAACTAAGTACTATGGTGGTGAGGAACGGATTGCACATGATTCGGGTAATTCTTTTGTCCTCGCTTTCCCTGGATCCAGCTCTTTCACAGCAGGAGGATCATATAAGCCCGAAGTTTCCGTCCTTGCGTCTCTTCTTGGTGGTAAATCCAGCATTAAGTGGTCCACTGGATTCTCAATCTTGTCCAAGGCTGCATCTTCATTCCCAGGAGCCAGTGCTACAGCCACTAACTTTGCTTACTCTGATGCTGGACTTTTGGCACTTCAGTTCAATGGTTCTGCATCCGCTGTTAGATCAGCTGCCATTGAGGCGGTTAAAGCTCTCAAGGCCATTGCTGAAGGATCCATTAGCCAAGAAGATTTCACAAAGGCTGTCGCCAATGCTAAATACAACGCATTAGAAGAAGGCCAAAACGTCGAGGCTGGTCTTGTCTTGACTGGCTCTGGACTTGTTCACGGCGGTAAGGCATTTCAAATCGATGAAGTTGGCAAGAGCGTCGAATCAGTTAGCATTGAGAAGTTGAAATCGGTATGGACCTCTTCGTTCTTTTGCTCGACACAATACTAATATTTCTATAGGCTGCAAAGGCGATTTTGGAGGGTAAAGCTACGGTGTCGGCAGTTGGTGATCTTTACATTCTTCCTTATGCAGAGGAGCTTGGTCTTTCAGTGTAGAGCTAGATTTCAAGATGGGGTAACAGGGTGTATTATCAAAAGCTCTTAGAGTGTATTGTAGATGTGATGATCACTGTGAATATATGATTGATTTTCCTTAATGCGACTGACGCTTATTTCTATACGCCTTCAAGGAATTATGACTATGCTAGACTAGAACAACTTTTGATATTTGATGATCACGTGATCTCGGGAAATTTTTCCAGTTCTTCCCGCGCTCCGAAGCTTGAAAACGCACGGCAGCAACCTTTCTTCACATTACAACGTCCCGATTTACATATCCCTCATCATACACAATGGCGTTCGCATGGAAAGCTTCAGGTCTCACGTACGTAACCGCCGCTCTGTAGCCTTCTTGTAACTCTCTTGCCAGGCGCAATGGAGAACACTGGCACGGCACCCAGGGAAGACTTTTACTGACAGGTTTCCTTGACTACAGCTACAACAAGTATTTGTCCGTCGCCGCACGAACTGTTCGAAGAAGCTTGAAAGATGATAAACGATTGGCTGCTGAGCGAAGAGGGCAGACGGAATTGAGATTTGCCAAGTGGACCGTGAGTGACTCCCAGAGTCTTGGGACGAGTTGAGGGGCGTTTGGCTAACGAGGATTGTCTGGACAGAGCGGCAAGCAAGGCGATATCAAGAACGTTGCGGACGCCAATGCGGCATCTATGGCAGACGCTGCTTCGTCATCATCTTAGATGCGGATACATTGCCTTTGAAAGGCCAGGAGGGAGGAGGGGAAAGAGCTGTGCGATGAATGAGTGGCAGGGCGGGCTTGTACATTTGTATCATTCGTGGCTATTGGGCCAAGGCAATTGAAAAGTCACATCATGGCCGCAAACTCCCTGGTCTATTCTCTATTCAGAATTCCATCGTCTGGACTTGACATTTAGAAGGAGTCCATACTGAACTCGTACCTCAGTTCAACGTTCCTCATAAACTCTTCCCGTGATGTCAGAACGTGACAGTATAAATTTGAACCCTAGAGAATATCCTTGTTCTTCATACATGTTGTAGCAAATATCCAACACACCAGCCCAACATCAAAGCTTATTGTCACGTAGTACAGCGACTAGATTTGTAGGTGGAATAAGATCAAATAGTTTGTATCGATAGAAACCTTGACATTCCCTCAATACAATCAATATAAGCAGTCCGCCGATATCCAAACCATTTTTCTGTAATCACTCATCGTCCGTTCTCAAAATGAGATATTATTGCACTTATGCCACTATCCGTTTCAAGCGAGAACCCTATCTTCCCGACAACGTTAAAACAAAAATCAAGAATATCCATCACAATATATGTTTGGATGTTTTGAACGATATCTCACAGTAGTTACGGTATAGCCATGCACAACGACGTCGTAGCTGCGATTTCGCAGCGTAAGTATTCTCTATCTCCTGATAGTACCTATCGCTGACGGCCGTTTGCAGAAGTCTCAGATCTTGATATAAATCAAGGTCCAAGTGACCCGTCAGCAATGATGGCGGGGCTCAACTCGGAACAACCACCCGCTCCCAAGTTGTACAGCAAGGGTGTTATGATCACGGATATCACCCAAATCTTCACAAATGCTGCTCACCGTGCGTGACCAATTATCCAATTCATGAATTTCGGAACAGATCACGTGCTAATGATTTGTGCATAGAGCTCGAAGTAGGAGACCTAGTAAAGGATCCTTTTTTTACGCTGTTTGATGCTGTTGCTGCTTTGGAGGTTTGTATCACATTCTTACCAAGCCGCTGAGCTAACTCTCGAGTACAGATTATGGACCCAAAAATGGATAGTGGTTATCTAGCGCCTGGCGAGACTATGGAAGACGAATATGATTTTGCCCAGGTATTACTTCCAGAAGAAGTTTTGGGCATTATTGATCAACTTCTTTGTCATGAGGTATGGCAATGCTCAATACAACCATAATGCCAGCAGTCTGACCATGTGTAGATGGCCTGGCATATGGGACACCCACTTGCCCAAACAATCTTTACCAGCTTATACATTGACCGAATCCTGCATCCCTCACCTTTAAGTCTTAACGAGACCATTTTCGACAGAAGCGAGAGCTGCAATGGAGATGAGCCTTTGATGTTGCAGGTTCTGAGAGCATACTGCCTGGGTTTGATAAAAACTTGTTGGTATGTCAATAATCGAGTCAGGTCGGAACATTTCTACGAGGTATTTATCCATGTCTCACGTACCAGTCTTATTTCATACTTACACATAATCAGGAGGAAGATTTTACGACCCATACTTTCCATAGAAACCTCCTCGAGGGTATAGACCACGATGAAATTCTTCGCTTCCTGAAAGAGACTAAAGAATTAGTTTTGCAGACGCAGAACTTACCAGAGGACATAAAGAAAGCCCTCGCGACTCGTCTTGCCTTTCGGGATACTTTCCTGAGGACTGTTGATATGGCAGATTCAAGATCCCCAGATTCGAAAACGTTCTGGCGTGAGGCACTTTTGTTCATACCCGATCTGAGGTCATCCGGCAAGTTAGCAAAGTCTGCCCCCCAATCATTTAGTGTGAAATTACAGAGGAAGCTAGCAAGTACTGTTCCACCACGTCCAATTGTTGAGGTGAGCCAACAGAGTGCTTACGAACACCTGGAGAGGATGTGCAAAGATGGTGAAATTGCAGTTGACATACTTGATTATGCCGATAGTCACAGTCTCATGGTGAGTAACATTGATGTTGAAGAATTTCTTGACTTTTTGGCTAATGATACATCTATTAGACCTTTGTTTCATTGTTTCAAGCACGAAAACCTCAACCATCTGCCTACATTCGAACATTAATTCAGTATTATATGTTTGCGGATATGGTAATATTGGGCAAAATGTCTATTCGACAAGTTCTCGATGATGATCTAGCTAGTCTTACCTTACCCGCAAACCAGCTCCTAGATCGTAACAACGATGAAATTGAAGTCACACACGATCCAAGATTTCATATGGCCCAAAGAATGGAGTTATTTCGATCACGTGCTGCCAACACGTACATTGACATCCTCCGCACCATGTGTCAAAACAGATGTCGCATAAGGCGAACACTCTGTCACACTATAGTTGATTGGGATAACCTTCAACTTGATGGCGAAGAAATTGACCAGGAACTGAGAGAGTTCACCAATGAGGAACCATTCATGGACCTCAATATATCTAGTGACCCCATCTACGCTTTCCCTCTATCCTCTTGGGCATACTATTACAAGCTTCGCCAAATGGAATGGATAGTACAATTAGGCTTTGAGCTTCAGGTTTACCAACCAGATGAGTTATCAGGGATGTATTACTATCTCAATTACCTCTGTAAGACACGGAGTCGTCATCTTGAGCGAATTCGAAGCGAAGTCATGCGAGCATACTCTGACCGCCGCAAAGAATCACAGCTTGATACTAGCCAACAAGCAGCATTTGCTAACGCGATTTCTTACATCAACTTCTCCATGTTAGAAGTCACTTCGGCGTATGGTTTTGCGGACGCATTATCCTCGCTGTTTGAAGCTCTTCGTCGGTTGGACCTCATACCTAAACCGCCAAGGCCGTATGGTGACGATATCATGCGTTACGAAGTCCGTATGAAGCCATTCTCCACGATCGGTCTTCCTCCACCCCTGGCTTTCGATACGTTCACATACAACGTTACGCAGCCCAAAGAATCTACTCTCGATTTACTTTTGATTGCTGCAGAGGCCACTGCCGCAGCCAAGAAAGCTTTTGAGATACTTAGTAAACTCAGCCCCAAAGATGCATACTGTCACGGATCTCATGAGAGTTGGGTGAAGGATATCAAGAATTGTCTGAAGGCGTGCATCTTCACGGGCATCTCGATTGCAGCCGTCAAGAAGGCCATCGAAGCTGCGGGTGAGGACAGCAAAGTAAAGATACAGGTGGAAATCCCAACAACGGGAAAAGGATACCATGATTGGTGGGTAGTGCCAAAAATTCTCCCGGACCCAAAAAGGTGATGATCGAAAATCGGATTTCATGTTGGGGCGGGGACTCGGACTTCATTAGGAATGCAATATCTCAAAACGGGCCGGAACGTCAGCAATGGAAATCGGAGGTCTCTCCGAACACTCCTGGCCAGACCAGAGCTCCAATACTATATCTTAGGACAGAACTGCGGACTAGACTCGATCCTCCGTACCATTTCTCGACTCTCGTACGATGTCTCTCAAATGGATTGAATCACTCAGATGGATTAGATCTTTCAAACGGTTTGTAGGCGGCAAAGAAAAAAGCATAGCATAGGCACGTAGGCACTCTAGCTTTCTTGTATTCAAAAACTTGATTTTTCACTTCTTTGTACCTAATAAGTATCAACCTCCATTTATCACAACACACGAAAAAAATTCCCACTAAGCAAGTCAGCACACAAGCCCTGCAAAAAGCATCGAAATCGAAATCGAAACTCGATTTCGATGCCATTGAAAAATTTCGATCCCATAAAGATAATCCAATCGCAGCGCGCGAGCCAAGTGCATTCCCCCAAACCCCCTACACCATCATGTCTCTCCACCAATCCCACCAGCCCCCAAACATACAATCCCCAATTTCCCAACCCTTTTGTTGCATGTCTAAAATCTCATCGGACTCCTTGCCGACACATTGTCTTCTCGATGCTCTCCATCTGTCCACATGGCGTGGGAAAACACCATCGACGATGGGGAGGGAAATCGAGGTGAAAATCCCCCTTGTGGTGGGACTCGGACGCGGACAAAGGGCCGTGACACTGTGGCAGGGGGGTTTCAAATGCTGCAGATGAATCCTAAGCGATGATGACATGGAACCTTTCATGGCGTCCAAATTACCTGTGTATTCCAACCTCACGACACACCGAAATGGATCATAGGCAGAATTGCTTGTCATTGACACATTGTACCGGTATAGAACTCGAGAGAGGATGATCTGGATTTTCAGGGTCCTGCTCAAAGATTGCTTTTTTCAGGGGTGGAATGAGAAATGACGAATTTTATTGGTCACTGCATATACCTGTTTGAAATGTCTATTGAGCACAAAAAGTAAATCGATAAAGCCAATCAATTGCAAGTGAATCACTGATCACCAACCAGGTGATAATACCATATGCTGTGGATGACTTTATGGAGCGATTTGCACATCGGTTATGTATGATGGATTTGATGTGTGTAGATGTACTGAGTACATATATATACTGTGTATATCTATTTGTGATGTAGAGTAGTAGTCGGCTTTTGTTTTAAAACCATAAAGTCGCATAGTATAAAAGAGGGGGAGGGTATACGCAAAAGTCCCAACCAAAGAGAATCGCTGGATATTCATCCTTAATCAATTTGCAGCCCCAATCTTAGACAGACCTCTCTATCTATATATCCATAAAATGCTGCCCTCCGGGTCCTCTTCTTGACCCCACAATGCATACGAATATTCAGATCATGAATTTCGTTCACTCATCCAATGCTCTGCCAAAAATGCAGATTTATTCACCTGCGATCAAATTCCCCCAACAATATTCCTGCCTATGCATCCTGTCTATGCATGTCACCACTTGTATCTCGCACATGTCAAATTCAGCGTCTTGAACCGGAGTTCACAAGTTGCCGTTGTTTGTTTAGCCAACTCTTTGGCGCATCTTGTCTGCGTTGCAGCACAACATGGTTACTTTGCAATCGACTCGTGAGATCGTACCAAGCTGTGGCTATCAGGTTGTTTTCGCGAGTGAGGTTCTTCACCAAAATATCATTTGCAGCCTTCACATGTTGTTGAATCAGTTGCCTGCAAACACACAAACCTCACGTGATAGTACAAATCTGAACGTGGACACAAATATTGGTGGGAATACAGGTAAGATAGTATTGATGATGGTGCTTGTGAGAACGAAAAATTCGATACGGTACCTTCTGCGCTTCTGGGTCTTCTGCCAGGACGAGTCTTCGTTGAAGATCTTGAATGGTTGATTCCTTCTTTCGAAGTTGCTGGAAAATATATCAGTCGATGCCTTCTTTATCTGGTTTTGATGGAAGTGTAGGGAGTGGAGAAGGTGCTGGATTTGCTCGAGAAAGGGGCGATGATGGCAGTTGTGCTACTGGCAAAACACCAAACGCTGCCTGTTCCCTGAAAAGTTCTTCGTCGTGTTGATCATGACCCTGAGCGGTTGTTTGAGATTTCTTAGATTTCTTGCTACCGAACAATGTTCCGATTCGCTTGATTGCGGATTGTTTCTTTGGTGGATTGAGAGAAGTTGATGAAGTTGGTGAAGATAGTGGTTTTGACGCAGAAACAGTGTCCTCTCGACTTACCTCTTTCAAGTCATCAAGTGCTGTTACAGGCTCAGGATTCTTGCCCGTTTCTTCGATCGAACTAGATGGCATTTGAAAGATATTTTTCAGTTGTTCCGAGAGTTTATCTTTGGATTTTAATGCTGCAAGAAGGTGAGACTGCTGGTCAACAAATTCTGTTCTCAGATCGTTATGTTGGGCCTGGAGAAGTGTCAAATCCTTCTCATATGAGGACGCTACTAATTCGTTCGCCTCTTTGAGCTGTTCTAAAGCTGTGATCTCGTCGGAATCCATAGCACTCACTATCTTCATGTTAGCTAATGTTCCATGCAAAGCAGAAACTGATGGCCTACAATCTGCCCGTGCTCTTAACAAATCTCGCTCGCTAGCTGTAAGCTTTGCGTTAAGCTCGTTGATTTTTTGGTTCAGTCTCTCAATCTCTTGGGTTGCGTCGCTATATAGTGATTGTCCGGCGGACTTCGCTCTGTCTCTATGAAAATCGTCGAGTGTCAGTTGAAAAGGCCCAATGTTCATCATTTTGTCGACTGCTGTAACTAACGCTTCGTCTGTTGGGAGCAAGGACCTGTCGCCCATGATCGTTGAAAGTTGATCTTGAGTGACGGCGTGAGCCTCTTTCAACTCTTGTGTCTTCTCGCGGAGTCTCCGAACTTCCATTTCCGATTTCTGTAGCTCGGTTCGAAGTTCAGCATTAGCTTTGCCACCATCATTACTTTTAAGGACCTGTAACTCTGCTCTCAGTCTTGATATCTCAAGCTGTGCATTCGGCTCGCGTGGACTGTCACTCCTGTTAAGCTCATCTTCGAGACTGAATCCTCCCGATGGTTCTTCTGGCGAATGTGAGTTTACGCGTTCGTGAAGTTCATTGATGTATTTCTCATCGTGTCGCTGCCTTTCCAGGCTAACTTCTATCTCATCCGCACGTATTCGAAGCTCTTCTTCTAGGCGCACAGCCTTATTTTTAAGATCGGTTATTGTATTTTCCTGCCCTTCGAGGACTTTCATATATTCGCTGCGTGTTGCTTTGAGTAGTTCATTTTCCATATGAACCTTGTCATAATCCTTTTGGTTTTCTTGTAGTACATCTAGCTGCTCGCGTAGTCTTGTGTTTTCCCTTTCAATGGCGTTTTGCTGGGCAAGTTTCTTTTCATAATGATCCACCTTGTTCGCCCTCTTCGACAAAATAGAATTCTCGACTTCGAGCTCTTTCAATTTGTCTTGAATCTCTAAGTCCCGGGAGTGTTTGATCGACACTAACTCTTTGTTCTTTTGTTCTCTGTTTACTCGAGCGTCTTCAAGCTGCTGTTCCATAGAGGCAATTAATTTTTCCGAATCCTCCAGTTTCTTCTCAAGTTTCGAAATGTACTCGGTTTTACCTCCTTGGTTAATTGTCTCTTGTAGCTGCTGGACTTGTCGTTCTTGTTCTCTAAGTTCTTCTAGCAAAAGATCCCGACTTTCTGACAGATTTTCCAAACGGGTAATTAGGTCAGCATTGCGCTTTTTCAAGGCTTCATGGTCAGTAGCTACGGCGGAATACTTTGCTTCCAAATCCAGTTCGTCCTTTGGAAAAACCCGGTCGTCCAATGGATAGTCACTACGACGACTTGCTATGCTCGGCACAGCAGCTTCAATATCTTTCTCTATCTGCAACATGTTCAGCGCCCTCCTAATACCTTGCACGAACGATTTATTAACTTACTGTTTCAACATGTGTCGCGATCACTGTTTGCACAGGCAAACTTAACTTCGCTTGAATACGGTGGATATATCTGATTTGATTAGGACCTTTCAAGGCGACTAACAGGAATATGGTGATGAGCTGAAATATCCTGTTAGTTATGGCGATTTTGGGTCTCGTTCTGACTTTCTGTACTACCTTCATCGATTCGGTGGGATCCGAGTATTGTGCTAAAGCATTGAAATCAATCGGATATTCGACAACGACTGTGTTCACCCAATTGTCACAGTGCTCATGAATGTATTTGACAAGGGATTTGTAAACGGCCTCCAAGCTCTGTTTGGCGGCAACCCATTTTGTAGAACTCGTTATTTGCGGAAGATCTTTGACGGCGTATGCGGGGTCGAAGTCCTCTACATTATATAACATCAGCATCCAGATCGAGAACATGTATAGAATAGTCGATTATCCAAAAACGTACCCAGCATATCAGATAACACAAGGCCATCGGTCAAGTCTTCTATTGCCGTGATTTTGGACAATACGGCAGGAAAGGTATTGATCTAATCGTGAGTAATAAATGTTAGTATGTATTGAAAAAGGTAGCGGGTAAAGCATAGCATTGAATCACATACCCATGCCAATAGAGCTGCCCTTTGAGTATCATTAGGAGGCTCCAAGCTGGAGGGCATTTTTCCTTTGTTAAAAGTAACCCGTTCTGTTGTGGATTCGGCGGTGTAAGGTAAGGAGATGCGAAGAACTGAGTGAAGTTGAAGTCTTATGCTTTATGTCTTATCGTGCAGGTGCGGGCGGCAGATGGATGCAGGCGCAGATGAATGAAAATGTGTGAGTTGTGTGTTGGGAGTTCTGGGAGTTCTGAAAGTTCTGGAAAGTTTTGCTTTGTTTGACTCCTATTAATTTTTATTTTAGCATCTCAAATTAATATAAGAATACCTTGCAACTGGATGGATTGTCGCAGTCATTTTATGCCATTTCAGTTCCCTTGTTTCGTTGTCTTGTATTGTTGTGTGTTGTGTTGGTAGGTAGGTAGGTAGGTAGGTACCAATGAATTGTATAAGCCAGTATACCGTATCTGATTGCACTTTCTTCAAGTCCAAACTCAAGTCCCCCTTGTTGAACATCTCTTTCTCTTTCACCTTGTCTTTGTGGGGTCACACAGTAAAATTACCTACATGAATTTTGTCGAGGAGAGTGTTGGAGAGCATAACGGAATGAAAAGAATAATAAAGAGAAGGCCGTTTGCGGCGATATGTTAAAAGGACAAAAGGTCTTGGTGGTGGTCTTGGTCTTGGTGACGTCTAGTTAATCTTCCGGATGTACTCTAGTGCAACAAGTCCATGGAAGTAGGTAGGCAGGTAGGTAGGTATTTGGTAAACCAAACCTAGGCTTAGGCATGTGTCAAGAATTCGATCCTGTCTAGTAAAACGAAAACGAAAAAGAAAAGATATCCTGCGCACATATCACTACTAACTACATCTTATCGTTATGAAAGTGCGTGTAGACATGGATATATGAATCGACCCATTCCTATAGCCTCGGACATGTGAGGCGAATTTTCCCCAAGAATGAAACCTCGTCGTATACAAATGTGGAAAAAGTCATGGGCGAATATCTATAATATTGTGCTGCAGTGCTGCTCATTTGATGTTCCGATTGCTTGACGTTGTTACCATTATCCAGATCATGCTAAACCATGTCTCAAGACCATGAACTCCAATTTCCCAGTACTCCTCATATACTCTATACCGGTCCTACAATGGAGGACAGCCATATGAGCCCATCGCTAATGCCTTGTATCTCTCCTTCGCGCCATAATATTTCGCCGTCAATAGATGTTTCCTGAATGCGCCGATTTCCAATTTCATCTCACCGTCATCAAGTTCGATTCTCAGTCATTAGCGTTAACAATCTGATCCTCTTCGATAATAGCATGATAATCATTTCCCCATGTCTGAACAGTGGCGAGGACTTGAGCTGGAGCTTTGGCAGCGAAACCTCTGCAAAATGGATTAGACATAAACATAAAAATGGACAGCTGGCAGTTGGCAGTTGGCAGTAGGTACGCTTACTTGATAAGTGTGTATTCATGAGTAATAATACCTCCGGCAGCCTTGATCGCACCCATAGCTTTTTGTATAACATCATTTGGAGTGTTGTCAGGATATGAGACAATCACTGCCTTTTGAGGCGCTACGGCGCTCAACGCAGTGGTCAAGAACAGGAAGGTAGAGAACAGAGTGAGCTTCATGTTGATAGGATTGTTGATAGAATTTTTGAATCTATGTGCATCAAAAGTTGAAAATAATGTCTGAATGTTGATTTGAGACAATGAACACGTTGGAGGCACATGCATCAAATAAGCTTGCGGGAAGATAGGGTGATTAGGTAATCAGTCATATTTTAGCCTCACCTTATTTATTATTGATTTATTATTAAACTTTCAGGTATATGGAATCGATCAACAACAACAACAACATCATCGCATTTCTGCAAACGAAAATCTTTGATCTTCAACTTCAAAGCGACTTGAACTCGTCGAAAATATATTGAGATTTACAAAATTCTATACGTCGAACTTCCACGAAATCGGCACAGGCAATAACGTCGGAATTAATAAACTGCGTGAGATTTGACTTTGGAATTTGGAAAGGAGGATAAAGGCGTGGGACATCAAGCAATCTATCAGGACTTAGGCCTCATAGGAGAAGGGAATTGAATACAGGAAGTTGAGGGTTACAGGAGGCTATCAGAAGCATTGGCAGTCATCAAAATACACAATTCTAGTTCTTCTCGAGTTGAATACTTTTGCATGGTACTAGTTAGCTGTTGTTTAAAAGCTCCTTCTTGTTTAATCGAGTCCTGGAGTTTGGAGGTTCTTTTGCGACAAAGACCTTTTTTCTGTGGCTGTCTTTCATCATCAAGATCATCATTACAAGCTTCCGCACCTTTGCAACCTTGCAACCCTCTGTGGCTTCCCTTTAGCCCATCATGTCATTTGGAGTCCCTTCTGATGAGGTAGCGGAGGACTACAAAAAAGCCCTTGAAGATTTGACTATGAATTCGAGATATGAGATCAGCAATCTAACCGTTATAGCAAAAGAAAATACAGAACATGCTTTAGCCATTTCAGAGGCCTTGAAGAATCATATAAAACAGGTAGGATAAATATTCTCATTTAGTACTACTAGCAAAGTCTAGTAGTTAGGTATGGTTGTGCTTTGCTTTGTGCCTACTTTTGCTTCCCTTACTTACGAGTTCATGACAGACTTCTCCGCAAAAGAAATTGCCTGCTTTCTACGTCCTTGATTCCGTAGTCAAGAATGTTGGAACACCTTATACTCTATTCTTCGGTCGGCAACTTTACTCAACCTTCATGGAGGCATATGCTTTGGTTTCTCACGATGTGCGAAGGAAAATGGATGAGATGCTGAAAACTTGGAAAGAACCTGTGCCTGGATCTATAGACACGCGGCCCGTATTTCCTCCAGAAGTAACGCGTCCTATCGAAAACGCTCTCATTAAAGCTAGAACCTCTGCTCTTCAACAAGAGCAGTTGAGAAGTCAACAGCAGTTGATGGGTCGAGGTAGATCTGCCGTAGGTCAAGCTCCCTATCGTAACACGCCAACCCCTCCAAACTCATCCCGTCAACCTCTCTATCCACCTCCCGGACACCCTGGATTTCCTCAACAATACCCTCCCCCGGTAAATGGCCAACAATATAGCAATCAGACCAATGGTCACATGCAACATGGGCTTCCTCAAGTACGTGAAACGCTCCTAAGCTTCCTCCTTGATACTAATACTCTCCAGCGACCACCTCCAGTTCAACAGTACCCTCAACAGTCAGGCAGCTCGACATCTTGGCAGCAGTCACAGTCTCAGGGATATCAATCACCAGAGCCTAGCGTAGATGCATTGAACAGGGATATCTCCAATCTCATTACTTCCTCAAAGGCAGAATTTGCCCAGAGCCCATACGATAGTAGCATACAAACAAGACTGAAAGCCTTGCTTGATTTACAGACCATCCTACAAACACAAAGGCTCCCACTTGATCAAATAGCAATGATAAAAGGCCAAGTTGCGCAACTGTCGGGGGCTTCCCAGCCAGCCCCAAAAATCCCATCCCCTAGGCCAGCGCCTGTAGCAACGCCAACACCCCAACCTCAGCCGCAGCCAACCTTAAGCTCTTTGCTGGGCCCTGGTGGATTGGCGGCTCTGTTGGCTCGACAATCTGCAGCCCCACAGATCCCCACGCCTCCTCCCCCTCAAGCTACTGTCGCAATAAAATCTCCCCAACCACAACTTTCACTACCTTTACAACTGCCCTTTCAACCAGCTCCCCCAATGCCTGTCCCAGCATCCGTGTCAACACCAGCAGCAGATCCCAATTCTTTACTGGAACGACTTCGAGCTGCTGGTATGCTGCCCGCAGTACCAGCAGTATCAAATACACCAACCCAGCCACCAAATGTCTTAGCCGGCACTATTCCTCCCGGGTTTCCCCCATCTCTCCCCTTTATAAATGCTCCACCCGTCTCGAGAACACCTCTTTTAGAAATCCCCAATGATGTTGTTCTAAAGCCAGCATCGTTAAAAATGTAAGAAAATTCACGTAATCAAACTCTACCTTCTTACTGACAATATCAGGTTCCGCCCCCATCTCATTTCTAATCTCTACGAGAAGCTTGGTGCGCCATGTACTCAGTGTGGACGTCGTTTCCAATCAGACACAGAAGGGCGAAAGAAGAAAACTGCTCACATGGATTGGCACTTCCGTGTTCACCAACGTATGGCTGAAGCCGAGAAGAGGGGTCAGCATCGAAGTTGGTATGTTGATGAACTGGTAAGTAATCACGCCACTATTTCTTTACCAAATCTAATAAACCGCAGGACTGGATAAAATCGCGCGAACCAGACGATGACCAAGTGAACGATACATCGGATAACACTCACGGCGCTGGTGGCTCTTCTTCGGCTGTGAATACCAAGCCAAAACTTCAATATCTAGCGGTTCCAGATGATCCTGCTCTTGCTGGGAGTGTTTGCCCTATATGCCAAGAGAAGTTTGAGATGAAATGGCTGGATGATGCGCAAGAATTTGTGTGGATGGATGCCAAGAAAGTGGGCGATCGCATTTATCATGGTAGTTGTTATGCGGAGGCTACGAAGGATAGGGGGACGCCCGAGCCAACGGTTCTTGGTAAGCGGAAGGCAGAGGTAAGTACTTCATTTAACCTCAGTTTTGGATCATGTGTGGAATACTAATATATAATAGGATCATGAACCCATCCTACGAAAATCAATCAAGACGGAGCCATAAACGAATGGCAACGACTATTCATAACTGTACTCGTCTAACTTTTTTTCTTGGGCTGGCCACAGGCGCAAAATAGGAATGGAGGCTGTTTTCTTGCATTACATGAGAGCTTTTAGATTGATGCATGTGCATCAATATTATGCGAGTTGGGATATTGGCTTATGAAATGGAATAGCATGAGAGCTGAGGTGCTCACTTCGACGCTAGACGGTCGCAGGTCGCAAAAGGCAGCGGATTTGATATAGATACCAATAGTAAGGTACACAAAATAAATCACATATAATACAACAAAACCAACAAAGACCAAACATGGAAACTTGTCTGGAGCTTTCTGGTCAAAAAATACTTTTTCAACCTTTTCATTAAACTCAAGCTTGAGAGATTGGATTCAAATAATAAAAGCCTGAACTCACATACCCCTTTCTGTACATACCAACGGCATATCGCATAGTCCGCGTAGCCTTAGCTATAGTTAGATCAAAAATTTACTACTACTACTACTATACCCTTTCTAAAACATATAATCCATCAAAGCTTACTACTTAGAGATGTCGCTCCCACACTCGAGCTCTCTTAATGACTAGGTACTTATTTTTCCTTAGTATCTTTCTCCCTACCATTTCCTTTCACTTCACCTCTATGCCCATAATCACTCCTTTCTCTCAGTGAATCTATCCCATGCATGACCTCGTCCACTTCTCTAACAGCCGTCGCACTCAACGATCGTTCAACACTCTCTGCTATTTCTAATAATATAACATTATAACCACGAATCCTTTTTTGTAAGTGCGCCAGCCTCCCCTCTTCTCTTTTATCCACGAAACTCTCCCTATCTGAATCAGAAGCTGTAGAGGCCGTACAACTATCCCATCCCATGTCTTGTTCATTCGTCAATCGTATCCTCTTCCTCGCATCTGTATTTATATCCATATCGGATCCCGAAGATGCTAAAACTCGTTTTTTTCCAGTGGACGTAGATGTGGAAGGAGGAGACAGGATAGCTCGAGGATGTGAGCGGGGTGGAGTGGGATAGTATGAGTGGGTATAGGCGGAGGAGGGGAAGGGAGCCAGCGTTTTGGGAGAGATGGGGGATATGCAGGCAGGTCTGTGGTAATTGGGAATAGAGGGGTGGGTTGCGGATAAGGGGGGAATTGTGGGTGTGGTAAGAGAGGGATGGGGTGTGGTTGTGGAGGTTGAATGAGAGGTTGCTGTGAGGTATTGGAGGGCGGATTTGGGGATGGTCATTTTGTTAAATTGGGGGAGGGAGTTGGAGAGGAAGTTGAGGTGAATTGCCGAGAACTATGACCAGAAACGGGATAGGGAAGAAGAGTTACAATGAAATTTTAAGTTTCAAACACATACGTAGAATGTTATACGCCGAAATGTAATGATCATGAGTTAACTATAGTAATCGGTTGATGTTACATTGAGGAATTTCCGAAAACAACAGCGAGACATCAAACTCTCTTACTGCTGCACGAAAAACTTTATGTTTAAGAGATGAATCCAACGCTTTAGTATGGGACTACCAACAACAATCAATCTTAGATCAAGGCTTTGGCACAATCCTCAGACCTTACAGGATTTGTTCTTGGCAGCCTTGAGAGACACTAAGGTTATAACATAAAACAACTTCGGCCACTCTTTGGAAAGCCGCCAGAATTGGTTTTGCTGATCCCACATGACTTCAAGATGGGTGTCTTTTACAGACGTTTGTTCCACAGATTGGTAAAGATGGAACCCTGTCTCCTTGAGGTGTTTAGGGAGCGATGCATAGTTGTACCGCTGGGATGTGCATTCACGCGCGCTTCCAATTGGGTCATGAAATGATTTGCCGCTGCGGATCTGAGCTTCTTTGAATTTGACGATAGCCCTAAAACCGTCCGAAAACAGACAGGCACGGGGTAGTCACGGTGCAAGAGTGTCATAGTATATCTCTTTCAAGGTTTGCCAATATTAAGGTCCAATCTAGAGTCTAGACTGTAGAGAATGCACGGACAAAACTCCTTGGAGGAAAAGAATAGTCATACATCGAATAAACTTAGCATCCCACTTTAGAACGGACACTCTGTTGGAAATAACCTACTGCACAGCCACACTAGGCCAGTAGGTATGGACTTTTTCATCATCGTTACTACAACTCACTCGTCTTCAGCCAGTCTCCTAGACTTTGAAGCCCCGGATATTCCTTCCTCAAAGCATCTATGTCTGCTGCATATCCTCTCTGTTCGAACCAAGTGAACATCAACCCAAAATCCTTTATCGCCCAGAGAAGAGATGATCCAACAAAATTAAATGTTCTTGGGATGTCCTTCCCCAGCCTTGACTCAAAGATCTCATTCGCCTCTCCGAATGTCAACTCATCGCCTGCTATACTAATGGCGCGCCCATCGTATTCCTTCGGTTTGAGCAATGCCTGAGCCCCAAAGTATCCAATATCCGCCGTCGCAACGAGTTGGAGTTTGGTGGTCGGAGCCAAAGCAGCACACCAAGCGGTTGGGAAAATCTTGCCTGCGATCCCAGGAGCAAAGTTCTCCATGAATGCGACCGGTCGAAGGATGGTCCATGACATTTGGGTCTCTGCGCATTTCTCCTTCAAATGTTTCTCGATATTGGCTTTGCTGATGAAATGAGGAACATTTGTAGGATCGTTATCGGAATCCTTGCCATGACGATCCACAGATGTGAATACGAAGTGTTCTACGCCATGCTTTATTGATGCGTCAATAAGAGCTATGCCTTTTTCCTCTTCGCTCGCATCTCCATTACCGAAACCCATGTTGGGCATAGTAACGCAGAAGACGCTCTTGATGGGCTGAGGTGCCGCCTCGAAAATTGAAAGACAATCATTTAGGTCGCCTTCAAGGAGTTTGATCTTGTCGGATTTCTTGGCCAGCTTCTCTGCTGCTGGCGATTCGGGATTGCGAGTTAAAGCAAATACGGTAATATCAGAAGATCCAGCAGCAGAGAGAAGAGCATCAATTGTCGCTCCCCCCTGCTTACCCGTCGCTCCAGTGATGAGAAAAGTGTTTGCCATTATTTTGAATTATTGAGTTATTGATTTAGGTATTCTACCACAATTGATGATGAGGTTTTACTTGTTGTTTTTCATGCACGTTTGTTTGTCTTGCTTTGTTTATGAGTTGGTTTTGGCCATGTTGCTTTGTGTCACATATCATATGTAACATGGAACTTCTAGCTTGACAGCCATTAGCTCACATCTTATTAATGCACCAGTGGCGCACCATGCTTAAGGTTATCTTCTTCACAAAAGTATCAACTTAAGCTTACATTTTGAAAGATTCTCTCTTCTAATTCTCTTCAATCCAAATTACCTTGCTATCAGGTGCAGTGATCAATGTAGCTTTAGAAAGCTTCCATCTCAATTGAACAGAAATCCAATTATCTATACGAGCCGAGACCACCTTTGATGCATCACCTCAAACGCAGTGAAACAGCTCTTCCCGATCTCAGATGCGGGGTATTACAGGTCTTCGGAGCTCAAAAGTTATTGGCAATTTCAGCTCAAGCCCGAAGGCTTGCAGAGAGGCATCCCCTTTAGCCTTGACATTAATCAAATTAGACGGCCAGGTATATCGAGTGATATATGTGTTACTATTTTGTATTTGATGACACTGGGGTTCACAACCAGCCATCTTTCTCCTTTCTTCTCAAATAGCTGAAACGAAATGGTTGCGACTCTTCATTGAAGTTAATGAGATTCGTCGCCATCTGGTTTTCCTCGCCGGAAACCTCCGCGCTTCGATAGCAGTACTATCGGTGTGATTGAAGGCTGCCGCCCAGTCTCAATCCATGGCGCTGGGTCCCTACCTCTTCACTTCACGAGCGGGCATGATTCACGCCCAAGAGTCTCGTATTAACAGAGACTCAACATATGCGAAAAACATTTCCAAAGACAATCTATTTGCTGTATTACTTCAGCCGTGTTTTCTAAATTATGAATCGAAATTGATGCTTCGCCTCCACTTTGAATCTGCCATGTCAACAGACACATTGATAGCAGGAATAGTAGCTATGATATTGGAGGCTTAAGACAAGTAGATTTATTCCATATAAGTAGGTGCTCTACAACTTTCACAACCTCTTCCAGCATATTATCTCATTCCTATTTATTATCAAAGCATATTTCCCTGGCACATTCACTCGGAATCACAAGAGTTTTCCTTCATAATCACAAAATGCATTTCAGCACTCTCATCGCCACCTCCATTCTGGCAGCCTCTGCTTTCGCAACCAGACCCGAGGGTATGCCATACAAACTAGCAACCAAGTCTCTGAATCCAGCATACGGTTTAGTGAAGCGTCAATCTGGGTACCAACCTTCCCAAACTTTCTGCAGTGGCTCCGGCACTTGCGCAGAAGCTTGTGGAACGGGCTATGAAACTTGCGCGTCAACCGATGGAGACCTTCACTGTTTTGATCCTACCGCTAAGGAAACTTGCTGTCCTACTGGCACCGGTGGTACGTCATTTCCCATTTCTCATTTCTCATTTCCCATCACGTCACAGAAATCCATCTATCTCTCAGCCCTAAGCATAACTAACCCGAACTCAAGACTCCTGCTCCGAAGACTACTACTGCACCCAAGCCACCGACCTCACCGTCTGGTGCTGTCCCAACGGCATGGATCTCACCGCCTGCGCAGCAAAATACTCACTAACCGGTATCCTCCAATCGATTTCTCCTTCATCCGCTGCACCTGCTAGTGGATCGTCAATGACAATCCCAAGCACACCCGCAAGTGCCACGAGTTATATCTCTAGTCTTCCGCCTTACACTACACAAACTACACAGTCTGCACCTCCTGTAGGATCACATGGCGCAACGAAGACGACTGCGGAGAATAATGTTACGTTCACTGGGAGTAGCAGCGCAACGGCTACTCCATCGGTTTTCACGGGTATGGCGGGGAAGATGGACGCGTGGGTTAAAGGAAGCATATTAATTACGGCAGTGGGAATGGGGTTTCTTTTGTAGGGGTTACTTTTGTAGGGGCTTGAACGATGGATTCATTTGAAATGGGGGTGGAAATAGGTAGAGAGAATGAGATGAGAGTATGGATTTGAGACCAGGGGCGGCTTTTATCAGCCTTCACTGTCACTTTATAGAAAACATAGTTTTGGTTAACTGGTTGCGGTCTTGAAGGTCATCGAACCTACAGGTAGGCATACAATTTAATCTACTCTTTTCTTATCAAAAATAATAATATTATCCTATTTATAAAACTAATTGAATAAAAAATACTACTTTATTTTGTTATATATCATTTTAGAATGTTGAAACTTGAAATAATACCATTTCGGGTATCTATTATTAAATTTACTCTTCTACAAAGGTATTTTAAATATATATATAAAAACACATGATTCTTAACCCTTATACTAACCTTAGTACTTCATACTTCATACTTCATACTTTATACTTTATACTTTATACTTTATACTTCATACTCTTTAATCAAATCTTCAATTAGCTTTAAATAATCTTTTTTCTTTTTATCTCATATTATTTTATATTATCTCATATCATCTCATATCATCTCATATCATTTTATATTATCTTATATCATCTTATATTATCTTATATTATCTTATATCATCTTATATCATCTTATATCATCTTATATCATCTTATATCATCTTATATCATCTTATATCATCTTATATCATCTTATATCATCTTATATTCTCTTATATTCTCTTATATTCTTTTTTATTCTTTTTTATTCTTTTTTATTCTTTTTTATTCTTTTTTATTCTTTTTTATTCTTTTT
>NGKJ01000049.1:142957-165432 GCA_002162495.1 Myriosclerotinia curreyana | reverse complement strand
GGGGGGGAGTAGAGTAGTAGTCAATTTGACCTAGGTAGGGGAGTGAGGCGAAAGTTGGCTGGACTGTTTTTCATATACTTAAAGTCAAGATCTAAGTCCCTGTGTTAAAAGTTCTTTGCCTGCATTCCTTTCTGCTTTCAATTTTTTCGATCGATTTAAAAGTCGTGAAGATGCCACGAGCTAAGCTTACTGCTTTTCTTGCCCCTCTGGCTTTCCAGAGCGTACGTGCTTCGTTGTATGGAGAAAGTAATCTGAATCATACTTGTGACTTGAGTAAGTACTCATCCTAAACACATGCTTCACAATTGAAGAAACCTAACAAAAATAAGAAACCCCCTATCTATCCTGTTCCGCAAACGCTTCTCCTAGTATCACCGATTCTTGCTGTACAGAAACATTTGGGGGTTTAGTTCTTAGTACCCAATTTTGGGATACATATACCGGGCGTGAATCTGAGGGGCAATTATTACCGCAGAATTCTTGGACGCTGCATGGGCTTTGGCCGGACTTTTGTAATGGTTCTTATACGCAATATTGTGATTTGAGGTATGTTATACCGATACACAGACGTATTGTTTGAATATAACACTAATTGCTAAATATCTAGCCGTCAATATGACCCCGACCCATCTCCCAACACTACAACCGGGACATCTAGTGGTAAACCCGTGCCTCCCTATACCGGCACTCCCATCTCTACCATCATCGAGCAATATGGAAAATATGATCTCCTCGCCTACATGAACAAGTATTTCCCCCTATCCCCTTTCCAACCCCACAGAACTAACTCCAAACCCAGATTCTGGATCGCCCAAAACACACCAAACTGGTACCTCTGGGCCCACGAATTCTCCAAACACGCCACCTGCTTCTCCACCTTCGACACTCCCTGCTACGGTCCAACCTACAACAGCACTCCCTACGCCGACCTCATCTCCTTCTACACCACCGCCCTCTCCTATTTCTCCACACTTCCAACATTCGATTATCTTTCTAAGAACAAAATCATCCCTTCAAATACAACGACATATACGCTCTCCGCGCTGCAATCGGCGTTGAAGAAAGAAAGCGGTGCGGTGCCTTATATAGGGTGTTCGGGACCCAGGTTTAATGCAACCGCTGCCGGGGCAAATAGTACGGATAATGGGTACACGGTCGTTAGTGAGGTGTGGTATTATTTCCACGTGCTTGGACGCGTGCAGGAGGGGAAGAAGAAGCATGTTGGGGCGGATATTAATGGTGGGAAAATTAGTAGTTGTGCGACTAGTAAGGGGGCTTTGAAGTATTTGGAACGAAGTCCCGCGTCTGTGAGAGGTGCAAGTGGAAGTTATGGGTTGGAGGGGGTTTTGGAATCATGAGTTTGTCCACTGAGAGAGTAGATACGATTCATATATATATTTCAAAATAATGAAACATTCAAGAATTCTATATATTCTTCGTAATCCCCGGTTCAATCCCTTCAAGCGCCTCCATAACCTCCGCATAAACCCTCATCTGAGCATTCTTTCCCTTCTCACTCCTTACATATTTACTCGGCTCACTGACCGCACAATCCACCATATAAACCCCATGACTTTCCTGCCCAGCCGCCGCCGCCGCAACTAACGTCCTGCTACCTACCTCTGTCGTTCTCGCCAATAAAGATTTACCAATCCAAGCGATTATGTTCAAAGGGAACACAGCATGCCGCATGAGATCTGAATGACAGAGCCCGGGCGTGAGTGTGTTAAGTATTATTGGTTCTTTTTCGGATTTGGAGAGTTGAGGGGCTAGTTCGCGGATGATGAGGATCTCAAGGAGTTTGGAGACGTTGTAGCGGTCTTGTTGGAATTTGGGATTCTTGAGAGCGCGGAGGATGGAGGGAGAGGATTGTTCTTTGAAGAGGGCCTAGGGGAGGGTTGTGTTAGATTTTCAATGTTCAAGCCTAGACCTAATGATGAGATCTCAACCTCAGACAAGATATCACTCAATTTTCTCGCCAAATCCCAACATTGAGCACACCCCTAACTACAGATAAAGGGGGTAGGAGTATCCATACCTGTTCATGCGCATCACTCGCTACAATCGTCAATCTTGGCACAATATCAAACTTCGCAGCACTCTCCCTCAACTTCGGCAGCACCAATAATGCCATTAAAAATGTGCTCATCACATTAACCGTCACCGTACTTTCCATCCCCTCAATTTCCTCATATTTCGGCACCGCCAATCCCGCATTCTCGAGCATTACATCTAACCGGTCCAGCTGGTTTACTTTGGCGCAAAACTCTTTGACAGAGGCATACGAGGTGAGATCTACTTGCCATACTTCAATAGTGGTTTTGTGGTTAGGGAGAGAGGCGGTGATAGAGGCGGAGGCGGCCACTCCCTTGGAAGGAGTGCGGCAGGCGAGGATTACTCGAGTGGCACCGAGTCGAACGATATGTCGAGCTGCTTCAAGACCTAGTCCTGTATTTGCACCTGTTATGATTATTGTTTGACCGGCAAACGAGGTATCTGGGTATGGGAGGGTCTTGAATTGAGATTTTAAAAAGCGACAGAGGAAACCGATGGGACTGGAGGGAAAGAGGTCAGAATGAAGTGCTCTTGGAAGTGAGGGGATGAAGGGATTTGCTTGACTTACAGATTGAAGTTTCCGAATAGATTAGGCATGGTTATTATTATACTCTGATATTATTTAATGAATCTGGTAGATTAGTATCTTGGAATGAAGCAAAAGGCCTTTATAGCAATATCTTGAACACATTATCCTGGTGTTACTGTAACGATTTGACGTTGAAGTCTGAAACCATATTGAATGGCTTCAAACACTTCCTCCCTCCTCCTGAGCTTCTCGTCAGAAGATATGGTCCGTGCATTTTTGCTTTCCACGTGCAAAATAACATCTTCTCCAATAATTCGTACAAAATCATTATTTCCTCCCGAACCAACGATCTAACAATCAAATTCCTCATATAAATTGTTTTCGCAAAAATTCAGCGGTTTCAAATCTGTCGAAAAATTTGAGTTAGACTGCTTTTTCAAAAATCAAATTTTGGCATAGATGTGCAACCAAACTTTTTGATTATTTGGGGGTGAAGGTATCCCCAGACCTTTGCCGGCAAGCTTTAAAGTTGACTGGTATAAAACTTGGATGACGAAGATATCCAACATAAACATTCGATATTTCATTACATGAATGCACCGTATGGATCTGAAAAGTTTCAATCCCGATACAGTAGTCTCTCATATTTAGGAAAGTAGATTGGCTTCAGGAGAAAGTAGGAAAACCATTCAGCAAGCCAACGATTTCAAGTGAATGGCAAAAACTTGAGAATACACCATCAATTTGGCAATCCTGACGCGCAGTAGGGCTTCGACTGTTCTTGCAACAGTGTGTAGTCCATTATCATTCTTCGTCGGTGTCTTTGGTATGAAGGTAGCAGAACTTAATAATGGGGTTTGACGTTGAAATCTGGGTGTATTTCGCCATTAGCATACCTGTGATCATAGCATCGATGGCTTTGGTATGGAATTGGGAATGGCTGCCACAAAGAGTTGTGGACTTGCGACACAGACTTGGCAAAAGTTTTGCTCGAACAAGCGCTGTCTCGGAAGCTCTTTTCCCTGTGGGCAGGATATCGATGGAAAGCCAAAGAACGTCGAGATCAGGCGTGACCAAAGGTATAATCTTCGGACCCCTTAGCCACACCCTCCGATTGCAGGCCTATATATCCTAAAGACTTATAAAGTCTTTCAATTTTAGCAAGCAGCTGCCCGGCTTGTTTCGTACTTTTTAATCATGTGTCAAGGACATCTCTGCTTTTAGCATTTTGAGTTTCGACAAGCAAAGTAGTTTTATTTCTATGTTCCAAGTCTCAAATTTTCAATATCTCGTACAGTGTAACATTCAACTCTCTGCTGCAGTAGCCCTTGCGAAGAATGTTCGATTGGATCAAAATAACCTCTCTTGCTTCCAAGATCAACACACGCGAATATGAATGACTTTTCAAAAGGTAGAATATGTCAAACAAAAAGTCGCAAAAATCATCCCCGTCATCTCAACGGGTATCACAAGGCTTCATGACCCTTGACGAGTATCAACATGATATTGGTAAAATCATTGGAGCACGCATCTTGACTTCAACCTACCCACGTCTATCCTCAATTTCACGTAAATTCAAGCCATTTTAATTGTGTAGTCACTAGTTTTACATATCTATGTAAATCAGTTGAGTATTTCTCTTCATATGACCAATTCTTGCTGTTTCCAATCCAGAATTATCAATCCTTCGATATAGGTATATGCCATTGATGAAACAAGTACTTGCCGCACAACTTTACTCGGGTGACGCACCCACCATGCTATTGAACCACTCTACTATCGTCTTCGGCGCATCATCCTCAAAGACTTTCTTCAAATTTATCCCCGTTTCCTCAGCATTCTGTTTGGCCCTCGCAAACATTTTCGTCTCATACCCTTTTACGGCATCCGATATCGAAGTTTCGTTCTTCACAGCCGCAATAATCCCTTGTGCCAATTCCAATGCATCTAACATTGCCAAATTGACCCCTTCTCCTGCAAATGGTGTCATGAGATGTGCTGCATCGCCAGCCAACGTCGCATTGGCTTTGTGTTCCCACGTGTGATCTGTAGGTAGCATATACATCTGCAAGAACTGTGCATTTTTCTCCTCGTCTAATCCCTTTGCAATCAAAGCCTTGACCCCTTCACCAAAATCCCCAAAAGGCCCAGATTCACCAAGCAGCTTATGTTTCATCTCCTCAACATCCATTGAATTCAATTCCGCATTGTTGCAATAGTCGACATCCTCATTATATATCGTGACATACACCCTAACCGAATCCATCGAACCCCTTTGAGTCAATATTGACCTTTTTCCACCCAAGGCCCAAAAGGTCCCCGTTCCCACCATCTTGGCCATGTCTGGAATTCTCTCAGTAACATTTGGGATCGTCAGTGTCAACCAGTGAACACCACTAAAGAATGGTTTCACATCAGTCAAAAGCGCTCGAACCTTTGACCACGCCCCATCTGCCCCTATTACCAAATCGCAAGTATGAGAGGCTCCATCTTGAAATTCGATGACTTGTTGCTGAGGGTTTGCTGGATTGGAAGCAACCGATGTAGCCTTATGCTCCCATTTTATGATATTTTCCGGAAGCGGAGACAGCAGTAACTCGATCAAATTGTTCCTCGAAATTTCAGGCCGGTCGCCACCATGACCGCCAAACTCGAACTTTACGTCACCGAATCTATCACAAATGATATGTTCTTCGCTACATTCAGTGGTGAGTGAACGGAACTTCTCGAGGAGCCCACATTCTGATAGAGCGAGTTGTCCGGATTCGACGTGGAGGTCTAGGGAGCCGGACGGGATGTCGATAAGAGATGGTGAGGGACGGGATCTGAGATCGTAGATGGTGAAGGGGATTTGGTGACGGTGGAATAGGGAGGCGAGGACTAGGCCGGAGGGGCCAGCTCCAAGTATAGAAATCTTTGGAAGAGGCATGTGGTAGGACGTTCCAGGTTCTTTTTTTTTGTATCACTTCCAAGTCGTGTTCAATTGTTCAAAATAGTTTGATAGAATGGATTTGGTAGATTGATTCAGTGCTACGGTATGCTGGGATTATATATTTGGTCGCCACATGGTCCTCCCCTTGCATGCACAGTGCCCATCTCGTGGGTATCTCCCAATGCAGTATGGCTTGAGAAGCTTCAAAAGAGGCTTCCACCATCTGACTGTATTTCTGCACATCTAGGATTGGACGCCCTCCTATTGCATGCGCAGTGCCATCTCGTGGGTAGCTCCCAATGCGACGTGGCTTGAGAAGCTTCAAAAGAGGTTTCCGCCATCTGACCGTGTTTGACGACTCTATGATTGGAACGATAACTGTTGAGAATTGTCCTCGATAAGAATTCAGCCTGGTGAGAGGTTCATTGGCACTGCTTTATCGGATCCTGATAAAATCTCGGGCCTGCCTAATTCTCGAGATTGTCGGCCTGAAAATGTCATCAATCTGGTACTCATCAGATAAACAATGATTGTTGTGGTTGTTCTCGATGAGGACTGAAGAAATACACTGATTGAAATCTGTTGAGGTCCCGCAGACTATTCAGAAGGATCGTTAGAACTTACCAAAAGCGTTGCAGGCTGCACACCGGGGTTTTTGGAATAGGAGATGTTGTTTTCCTGGCAACAGCATCTTCTTGTTCGCGCTCTCGTTCAATGGCAAGACGACAGTGTGATCATAGGTACACTAGTATCTCAGTCATTAGAATCGAAAGTTTTTTTGTTTCAATAATAGATGCTCAAGTTGACAGCTTTTTCAATAATCGCAGATCGTATTTAGCCCGAACCTCGGCTCGGGCCTCAAGCATGCACCTCGAAAGTACAGTACAATCTGAACTTGAGTGATCTATTATGTGTTGAGACAATGAACGTTGCTATCCGTATCAGAACATTGTTATCTTGAATTACTTACAATGATAGACCCACCACCATTAACAGGAATTCGCGTTGTCGAGTTCGCAGGTCTAGCTCCAGGTAAGTTAGTTATTACCCCGCATTTCCCCAGATTCCAATCCTTCTCCATCCATTGATTAACATCAATTGCAGGACCCTTCGCAGGGCTTCTTCTAGCAGACTATGGAGCTTCTGTACTCCGAATTGATCGCGCAATCCCAAACCTCACTCACTCGTCCTCAATTCCTCCACCTACCCCCGATCTCCTCACCCGGCATAAATCCTCCATTGCAGTCGACCTAAAATCATCTGCGGGAGTTTCCTTCATCAAATCACTTATCCCGCACAGTGATGTTATAATCGATCCGTTTCGTCCAGGAGTTTTAGAAAAACTGGGACTTTCACCAGACATTCTCCTTCAACTTAATTCTCGCATCATTCTTGCCCGCATTACTGGCTTCCGTCGTGATGGAAAATATAAAGATATGGCCGGGCACGATATCAACTACATAGCAGTCTCGGGAGCTCTATCGCTTCTTGGGCGCAAACACGAGAAGCCATTACCACCTGCAAATATACTCGGGGATTTCGCTGGCGGTGGAGCTACATTGTTTCAGGGCATCTTGCTCGCCTTGCTAGCGCGGGAGAAGAGTGGAAAGGGGCAAGTTGTGGAAGCGAATATGGTGGATGGAAGTGCATACCTTGTAACATTTCCAAGGATGTTAATGAAGACTCCAATGTGGAATAAGCCGAGGGGAGAGAACACATTGGATTCTGGGTGTCCGTATTATGATACATATGAAACAAAGGATGGAAAGTATATGGCAGTGGGTGCTCTAGAGCCGCAATTTTTCAGAGAGCTGATCAAGGGGCTGGGATTGGAGGGAACCGATATTGAGAAGACGAGAGAAGATAGGAGAACATGGCCAGAGATGAAGGAAACTTTTACACGATTGTTCAAGGGGAAAACGAGATCAGAATGGGAGACTATTTTCGATGGGACTGATGCTTGCTGTACACCCGTTCTTAATTATGACGAGCTCGAAAATGATCCCGCCAGGGAAGGTGATCAAAGACCGATCGTGACACTCAGGGAGACGCCGTCTCTCGCAATATCTGCAAATAGTACCGAGGACCCGTCGATAGGTCAAGGTCCCGGCGTTGAAGGTGGAAGCTACACCGGAAACCCATTATCCTCCGGACAAGGTGGAGAGAAAACGCTCGATCAATGGCTTGGATGGAAAAGAGGGAAAGATTATGACGTTGAAAACGGTGGTCTGATTGGAAAGAAGCATTCGAAATTATGATCCAGTTACAAGTAATCCCACCTCAAACACCTCACACCTTTCATCCTCCATTACCCCTCATTCCATTGTGATCTCTAAAACGCCCCAAACACAAATCTATACTCCAAGAATCATAACAGGGACCAGAACTATAATCCTCAAACCGTCACCGCCTATCAACCCCAACTCAACTCCGTTTCCATATAACAGACCGCCGATGCTCTGCTCCTAAAAGGATGCAGCAAATTCGTGGCTAAAAAGAACGCCAGCTTGAAGTTCGAACGCAGGTACACCTTGGGACGAAATCAGTTACATGTCTCAAAAATTTGAGTCATCATGGAGCAAGCTTACAACTCAAATCCTGAAATCGTCATCATGTAGCTCAATAAGCATCGATGGACTTGGAGGCGGATTTGGAGGAGGGGATGGCGGGTCATCTCTTGACATGCTTGTCGATGAAACGGACTCGACTTTCGGATAAGGACTTGCTCGTCGGCGAGGTGCTCGGACTTGCGGGACTCCGAAGGATAAAGCTGGAGGAGCAGCTTTGCGTTGACGCTGCTGAAGATGTGAAGAGGAAAGGTTTGCCTGAGCGATGGCCATCTTTATTGTCTGAATGACAAGGAATTATATAGGAATGAAGGGAGAAATTTTTTGTGATTAACTCCGAAATTCGATATCGACAGGTCGTTTATCTGTATCAAAAGCAAATCTAGGCAAACAAGCCACTTCCGGAGAATTAACTAGATGGAAGCTGAAAGTCTCTAAAAAGCACTTGGGTTAAAGATCACTTATTTGCCGACCTTCCATTGTACTTAAATACCTGTCCTGTTCCTCCCGAATTCTAGATCTATCATAAAATTCCCAAATGTTCCATTGAAGCCTTCGATATCCGCAAAACCCTCCTCATGCTTTGGTCACACCCAAGCCCTGTCTAGACTCTACATACAACACTGCTCCCGACGGCACTTGGAAGCCTCGAGAGGGCAGTGACATTCATTCGGTCTTGGCTCTAGACATTCTTTCCTCGACTCATTTCCCATAGGTAGGTACTCGTTGAACCTTCGCCATTCCGCCTTCCCATTGATCAACATCTCGGGAATACACGCACCAGAAGCCTCCCAAACAACACATCGAAAAACGAATCCATCCATCCATTCATCCATCCGGGAAACCAGAGAAATCCCCCGCCTTCCAGAAGCAAACAAATGGCAAATACGACAAATCACAATTTCGCCAATCTCATCGACTCGCTAGCTCACCGCACCTGCCGGAGGGAACCGGTATCGGAAGATGAAGTCGCATCGCATCGCGTTGCATGTATGCATGTATGCATGTATGTCCAGAGTGTCTGCATCTCATTTATCAACTTCCACTCTAACCTACCAGTACCCCTATTTTGCCCGGCACGTTGCACCCCTGATTTGTCCAGAAGCCATCGCACCCTCTCTCCCCCTCTCCCGCCTTAGCTTTCCTCACGCCAGAAACCTAACCATATACCCCCACAATACCACCAGCACGGTACTCGTACGCCCAACCAGACCCATCCGTTCCCAGGACGCGGACTGCGCGTCCGGGTCGTAACACTCTTCGTCCCCATATGCCCCTCACCGACCGAGACAATTCATCTTCATCTTCATCTTCCTTGCCCGTGTCCGTGTCCGTTATCCCCTTTCCCGTTGGGGGTGTATCGAGATCTTGTGTACGATCTGGAGATTCTCCCGATGCGCGGGTGTAACATCTATCCGTTTTCTCGAATCGGACCTAATTGAATCTCCCCACAATTTTCTCGCCAGATATGAAGGAAACGAAGGAATCAAAGGAAGGCAAAGAACGTTATTCTAGAACTCGGTTACATGCAAGCCAAATGTCTGCGGATGTCATACGGAAGGGAAGTTATTGAGACACTCGCACTCGATACGAGCAAATCTTACGATTGTGTACTATTCCGCCGGTACGGTAGCGCGAGCACGTCATGCAGTGTAATGTACCACAGCAAATGCAAAGGAATGGTACAAATTAGTTGTCTCTTTCTTCGCAAATGGGGTAACTATCTAGATACTAGGCATGCCTCGAAAGCTAGCTGTAGGCGCCAATAATCGAGGCGAAAAATTGAAGAAAAACTAAACAATTACAACCTTCCGCTGTAAACAACAACAAAATAAAGCCATTCATTCATTCGCCTTATGCTTCCAAACCAAAAAAATCTCGAATCGGTGTAATGTCGGTATCATCTTCCCAATTCATGTCCATCGCCGCGTTTGTGTATTTCACACAGTATTATGCTTCACGCCAAAGAAGAGGTAGGTATCGTATGTGGTCGTGAAATAGAAAAAGGAGTCTAAGGTAAATGGGCCAGCACAACACTTGCGGTGAGTATCTATAAACGTTCCTTGGTTGCTTCCCCGCCTCGGACTTTCTTGGTCCGGAAGGGTCGTTGCATTCAATCCTCGGACAGTAGCTTTATTGTACTTGACTAACAATCTCGCTAGCCTTCGAGAGCGATTCAACCATTTGTTGACATTCTTTTCTTCTTCGGACGGTGTAGTCGCTTTCTTTGAGCAACTCATCGAGAGTATCGGTTCTGTACATATTCTCGAGAAGCTCTCTTTGCATTTCATCCTTGGTGTATCTATAATTGAGTAAGTACTATGCATGGTAAGCAGATCAGGGGATTCTTACTGGACAAGGTTGAGCATGATCGCCTTTGGCACCATATCGATCATGGTTCGCTTTACGATATTGTAATACGAGTTAATGAGAAGTTCTAAATTGAAGTCAATAATGATATCCCAAGGAGGACTGAGATTTAACCTACTAATAATCTCAACTTCTGTTCCTTCTCTCTCTGACAAAGTTCCAGAGGCCTTGAGAATCGGCGGTGGGGCTTCCATGGCAGCCATCTTCTTTTTGTTTTTGGAAGCAAAGAAACTTCCAAAGAAACCTCCATTTTGACCATCACCCATTCCATCAAGTGTAGGGCTTGCGGTACGTGCAGGGGTTGATGGGATTGGTTTTCCAGATTTAGGATCGACTTGGACGGGCTTCGATGCAGTATGTCTTTCATTAACGATAGCCATAGCCTGATAAGTGAATTAGTAAAGATAATTTAGCAACGAACATAAAACCTACTCTGTGACCGCTGAGGAAGTCAGGGTGACCAGTATTGATATAACACGACTCCATGGCCACTAAATCCCTTACAAGCTTATTGGCGGGGTCCATAGCTTTCTTGAAGAATGTAATGACGACGGCATGGAACTTCTCCTTCAGTTGTGGATATCTGCGGAATAATGGCTTGGCAAGAAGTTGATTAAGGATTCTAACCAGTTCATCGTAGACCAATGAAGCACATTTCAAACTGGGCTCTTCCAGACGCTTAATTTGTTGTTTAACAATTAACTCGAAAGCAGTGGTACCAACAAACAACGCAGGCGAAGAACCAGATGAGTTGTACAAAATAGTTCTGATATCGATATCCTTAACTTGATCAAACGGATCCACAGCCTTAACACCATTCGAATATAGTTCGTGGAAGACGAAACTAATTCTAGCACCTCCTGAAAGTTCGATACTGGAAAGCTCCTGATTGTTGCCCTCTAGAACCGTCCGCCATTCATTTGTGAATTCCGTAATGATGTTGAGCACGATGTTCGCACTATTTCCAAGCATCGAATCTCCAAGACCTGCCAACTCTGTTGTATACTTTTGTAATGAAGCCTGAATACGAGCCTTAATATCTGGGAGGGTTTGCTTGATGTGCATCATCAAGATAAGGTTAAGTTTCCTAGCCAAATAGGGGGTTCCGCAATATGTGCTCTTGTTCTTGTATGCTCGATGATTCTCGAAGAAGTTCTTCTCGTTTTCCAATGCCGCAGTAATCGCCTTCTTGTTGTCGATATCCCTCTGACCTCTGTTGACGACTGGCACGTAACCTAATCTCAGGGGAATGATTCGTCCAGCCAAAATGTCCACAACATCAGTTCCGTCGTCCATCAAATCGACCTTAGTCAAAACACCAATAGTTCTTTGACCTTCTGGGTCAACCTCTCGCGCAAGCTTCAATCCATCGGAGTTGGCCAAATCGGTATTGGCACCTGTAACAGCAAGAATAATAGCATTTGGTTTGCTGATTTGCTTGAGGACCATCTCCTTAATCTGCCTCTCAATATCCCTTGGTTGATCTCCAACTGGAACCTTGGTCAAACCGGGCAAATCGACGAGGGTAAGGGTAAGAACATTTGGGGAGTATATGCGAAGGTTGATAGGAGCTGGAGAGATTCCCGCATTTCGACCAGTCTTCGCCTCTGTTTCCTTCACAATCTCATCTCTTATCTTATTGAAGTCATAAAACTTTTGCCCGGGAATATGAAGAAACTCGCCCCACTCGTCAGCATTGGCTTCTTTATCATCTCCAGCAATCAGTTCCTCCGTATCCTTGACCCCGTTTGTTTTCGCGGCAGGCGGACGGTTGATAAGTTGTAGAACGAGTGGTCGTCTGGTAACAATACCAGTTCCTCGAGGTAAACTGCGCATCATCATAGTATTAGCATATGTATAACACATCGGGTACGTACATGGCCGACTCACAAGTCTCTACCAACTATGTTTTCTAGAACTGAACTCTTTCCACTCGACTGACTCCCCACCACTACTATTTGAGGAAGATCTATTGGATTTTGTACACCCACGGTCGTGAATACATCTTGAAGCTTGTTCACCAGTCTGAATGATCTGTTAGCTATACGGCGCAAATGAATACAGCTTAAGGAGGTTCTAACGTTATGAGACCGGGGTCAGAGATACCGCCTTGTGCGGCCATGATTGAGTATGCGTGTTGATTTCGAAAAGAGATAGATGGCTTAAAGGTGCAGGAATATGATCGGTAAGCTTGACTCTTGTTGAGATATTCTGTTTTAGGAAAGTAGGAGTTGGATGAGTTCTTATTTCAAAATGCGACTCCTGTTAATATTCTGTTGTTCGAGACAAACAGGCGTGCAAGGCCAACTTCCACGAGGTGAGGCTAGTTGGGACGGACCGTGCGCGGGTCTCAGCCACACTAGGACATGATGTTGGGTTGACACAGAAAAGCGTTTGGCTGGAATAAATTTGTCAAGAGTATATAACGTATCTTGATGGCAATAGTCTAATCCTATACAAACAGATATACTTGGTAAAAAGTGTTCTTTATTCTCAACGGTTTGTGAGTTCCAAATTTTTCAAGAATTCTCTAACGTATGACAAGATATTGAAGGTGTTTGTATGGATGAGTAGTCCCTAATCCAGTTGGGGTTGATACCCAAGGAGGAGTCAACAACAGCTCATATATACTCATAGTGTCAACTTAAAAAGCATTTACTCATCTACATACACATCAAAGATAAACAAGCCCTTGAGCTTCGTCATCACTGTTACGACGCATTCTCGCCAGAGCATTAGCTATAGGCACCTGAATCTCGAACTCGAACTCGAACTCGAGCACGTGCCCAACCCCCTTTCCAATATTTTCGAATACCGGTACGCGGATCACTTCCACCTCCCGATCCAACCATGTCGCCCAAAATCATAACCGTAATTGGATCACTCAATACCGACCTTGTAACGGTTACTCCCCGCGTCCCCACTGGCGGGGAAACTTTAACCGCTACCTCCTTCAGCACTGGTCCGGGTGGAAAAGGAGCAAATCAAGCGGTAGCATGTGCTCGTCTATCAAGACCTAATCCCACTTCCACCCCATCTCACACTAGCGATATTTTGGTTAAAATGATCGGTGCTGTTGGTGAAGATGAGTATGTTATTTTTCATTCTTTGCAAAAACCAAGTCATTAAAATACCACAAGCTAACCCCCTCACCCCATAGATTCGGACCCTCCCTCATCTCATCCCTCAAAGGCTCTCTCATCGACACAACCTCCATCCAAACCATTCCCTCCCAATCCACCGGCGTAGCCGTCATCCTCGTGGAATCCGACAGCGGCGAGAACCGCATCCTATTATCTCCCGGCGCCAATCACGTGAGCAGAATCACTTCCTTAGCTTCAATCTCCCATCTCCATATTGCACCGAGAGACAATCACTAACCTCCAAAACAAACCACAGTCTCTAAACCCCACCGCCTTCACTACCCCCACCACCCTCGGCACTCCCCTCCCCACCCTCCTCGTCCTCCAACTCGAAATCCCCCTCCAAACCGTCCTGCAAATCCTCTCCACTGCACAAAGCGCAAATATACCCATCCTCCTGAACCCCGCGCCCGCCGTAAAATTACCCCAAGACGCCTACCCCTCCATCACCCACCTAATCCTCAACGAGACCGAGGCCGCCATCCTCACAGACCGAGCCGTCTCATCCGTGGAAGATCCCTCCTTCAACTGGCGCACCGTAACCCGGGAATTCCTATCCCTCGGCGTAAAAACCGTCATTATAACCCTCGGTTCCAAAGGTGCTATCTTTGCCACCGGCGACGTGTACGAGCATGTACCTGCGGAGAAGAATGTAAAGGTGGTTGATACGACTGCTGCAGGCGATACATTTGTAGGCGCTTATGCCGTCGAGTTAGTGCGTAATGTTGATGCTGATTCTAATGTTATGCTTGCGGCTGTAGCGAAGGCATGCAAGGCAGCTGCACGCACTGTGGAGAAGGAGGGGGCTCAGAGTGCCATACCTTGGGCTGATGAAGTGGAGAGGTAAAATATGCAAGAATAGTTTGGAAAATCATCAAATGTGAATAATTCGGACATATGTATTGTTACCATTTCATTCGCATGTATAATATCATATCTACCATGCCTTGCCATCCAACATACCTCTTTCAACTACCCGACTTACTCGCAATCAATCTATCCGTGTAAGAGTAGCTTTGCGGGAAAGGTGTAAATAGTAGAAACGATTTGCGAACGCACACTAGAAGAATCCCCAGCCGCTACCATAAAAGTTTGTTCCCGAACACCATACAATGCCTTCCTATATGCAACCCTTCCTGCTCTCAAACCAATTCTCCCGTTTCGCCGCATACAAATGTGTATGTAATGTGAATGATAATATGTTGATGATGCAAAAGAATGAGAATTGTGGTATCATTACTGAAGAAATGGCTATGTATTCTTGTGTACTGGTGTGAGTTTCCAATCACCAGCCGTTAGATACACGCTGTGGACCATTGGAAGAATTAGATGCCCTCGATTTCAAGGAACTTCCTTGCATGTTCTCGCTCGACCATCTGGAGCATTTATTAATTACATCCCAAGAGATGACCAGGGAGTATAAATACTTACATCCGAATTACGCCATCATCTCCGGCGGAAGCGAACATAGCTGGATTTGTTGGATGCCAAGAAACTGCGTTGCAACAGCTTTTTTTATGCCCTTCCAGTTTTTCGACTATTGTACCGTTCTCTCTGTGGAATATTACAACGTTGCCCTCTATAAGTGAAAGTATTAGCGATATCTATGAGCCATCCGAAGGATAAAATATACCTTCACTTCCGCTAACAACAAAAGTCTCATTGGCGCCGCCGAAAGAGCTTTTGATTATGAACTGGCCCCCTTTGTCCCCTGATACAAAGGATCGAACTGTCTCGCCTGTCTCTATATCCAACATACGCGTTTCTCCATTGTAAAAATGGATCAGGAGGTGCTTCGAATTCTGGCTTACGCTTATAGAGCATAGCGTGGCCTTGAAATCCATATCATATTGCAGCTCACGAGTTGCGAAATTATAAACATAAAGGCGTGACGTGTGTTCGATAGCCACCAATCGACTTCCGTTCGGTGTGATTGCAATATCTCGAATACGATGGTGTTGAGACCAATCGCATATAAGATCCCCATCAACATTCCACTGGCATAAATTTTTCTCCGTGGCTAAGCTGCCTGTGATAAAAGATTGTCCATCTGGTGCCCATACACAACAGGTCACTGGTTCATTGTGACGAGGGAGTCTTTTCAACAGTTCGCCAGTCTATAAAAGTCAGGAAGAGAAGTTCGGATGTGGACTTCTGACTTACTGCACAATTCCATAAAAACGCACATTTATCACGGCCACACGTGACCATCCTCGTATCATCAAGACTCCAAGCAAAAGAAGCAACTCCTTCTTCATGTTCGGAAAGGATAACATGAACCTTAAAGTCTGGAACATTGTAAATAATGACCACCCCATCGCTCCCACAGCTCGCCAACAGAGTTCCATCATGCGAGAACTTGGTATCCCATATTTCACCAGCATGGTCATTAAGTTCTTTAACAGGTCGCAATGGAAAATTACTTCGATCACAAGTATGATCTTGATACAGCGAAGGTGAGGTGTATGTGTTGTGATAAATACAGCTAGATATTTGATGTTGTTTAACTTGGTTGAAGAGGGTGGCTAACCGATTCTCGGGTAGCATGGCTGATGGCGATATGCATTCTAGGAGGAGATTAGTATAGTATGCCAACAAACGCCATCAACAAAAATCTTACTGGACAGTAATGAGAGAAGTAATTGTCTCGATTCTCCAGTGGCACCATCCCAATTAGCCTTGACCTTCAGGTCTTCGGGTGTACACATCAGTAAGCTAACACAAGCGATTAGTATCTAGTCTAGATAGTCCTCGTACAGGCATATCGGAGGGACTCACCTTGACAAAAAATGCAGCTTGGCAGTATCCTGATACAATGGGGTGAGTTCGGACCGCAACACATTTATCGCTCTGCCCATGTCTTTCTGCTCAAGTAGTTCCAAGAACTTTTGTTGACGCAGCCAGAACCGCATTAAGTTCTTATCAACCCCATCTCGGAGAACCAGCCCATTCCCGTGAATGCTAACTCCGCCTTCCTCTGTAGACCCCCCAAAAAGAAATTCTTCGGCTTCGGGCCACTCGCCCTGTAAGACGGCATTTCGGAAAGCTGCTACTGTTGGGCTTGCAAGATCATAACCACTCTCCTGACTTAAAGTTCCAGAAGCACCGTTGTAGCCCAAATCCGTTAAAGCTTGAATCAAGATCCTCGTAACTTCTTCTCTATCATGCCCAAAATAGGTAGATGTTGGCTTACTACCTGAATTTAAGTGACCATTTGTACTTGATCCATTCATGGCTAACGATGGAGAGTGTGCACCGTTGACAGAATTTGAGAGAGCTGCCTTGTGTAGAGGGAAATTTCCGGCTCCATTTGAGAATGGTCTCGAGTTACCGTTCGAGTTACTGCCCTCTCCGTCAAATCTCATACTATCACTTTCTCTTTGTCGTTTATGACGATGTTCGCTTTCTGGATTCGAAGGATTCGAAGAGTCACCGGGACTCGGAAGAGTATTTGATTGTTCCCCTCGGTCAAGAGTATGATCTCGACGTCTACGACCGAGGACCTGATCTGCTGCACGCCTTGGCCTGAGCTCTGCTTGCGGTGTATTGCGACTCCTGGAAGTTCTGGCACTTGCTCTTCCTGTGGGTTCTATGGTATATCTATTGAGCGTAGGAAGGGGATTGACTTGTTCTGTTGCGTAGTGGTGTGTGGATGAAGGGGGATGGGCTGAGAAGGCAGTGCTGGGTGATCTTTGAGGGGAAGTCGGGGTGGATGGGTCGTCGGGAGTGGATAAGGATGATATACTTTGGGGGTTGTCGTCTGCCAGGACTTCTTCTGCGGGAGTGCCGCTTCTTGAATTTAGATTCAAGAGAAGGTCCTCAAGAATCTTATAATTCTGTTGATCGAAAGTCAAAGTTGGAAGTTATTGTAATGGAGGTAGGAGGTTAAGAGTATAGAAGGTTCGAGATTTGTCGTGCTTTAAATGCTTTCTTTGACTTTGCCTCTATCGACGAACGGATACTCGAGTGAAGCGGCAGCTATCAATAGAGTGAATGATCAGAATCATTCGGGACCAAAATTTGTGTAAATTTGAAAGTTATAGGAGTGGTAGTGGTAGTGGTAGTATTGAATCACAAAGAATCTTATTCACATACTCATTCGTTATAACAATCGTATGCTTCGTAATGGATTCAAAAGGAAAAGGGCAAATGAATTTATAGAGTCAATAAAGCTCTCTCTCTCTCTCTCTCTCTCTCTCTTTCTCTCTCTCTCATGTATCTTTATAAAAGGCCGTAATAGAAAGATGTCGGACAGGTTTTATCTAGTAGGTAGGTAGGTAGGTAGGTAAGTAGGTAGTTACAGCACATGAGATAATTATGAGGTATGAGGTTATGGTTATGGTTATGGTTATGGTTATGGTTATGGTTGATTAGATTCATACGGTGGGCCATATATATCATATCGCTCTTATCAAGACAACCGGCAAAGGCAAAAGGCAGGTTAAGTCAGACTTAAAGAACATGTGGTACAAGCAAACCAAAGCCACTCGAACTGCAAATGGACAAGTAGATGTGGTATATAGGTATATAAATAAACGAAAATGTGACTTTATCAAATGAGCTATTAGTGAAGACGGAAGAGAAAGAGAAGTAGGTATAGACACCTAGGTACTTAATTTATAGGTAGCGCTAGGATTATTATAATTGTACCTACTCTATGCCGTTTATCATTAATTACCTACCTAGGCATCCAATCTAGTTAAATGTAGTAGTAAAATCTGGTAAAATCTGGTAAAATCTAGTAAAATCTAGTAAAATCTAGTAAAATCTAGTAAAATCTAGTAAAATCTAGTAAATCTAAGTACCTAATTATACTTATCCGCTCTCGCCACCAGTAGTAAGTACCGTAGTAAGCACCAAAATCATTATTAACTTGGAAGTTCATAATAATAGCGCGGGGAAAACCTTAGCCAGGGCGACTTTTAAAGGTGTGTATTTATATCATTGCGTGTTGTAATTAGTGAGAGTGAGAGTGAGAGTGAGAGTGAGAGTGAGAGTGAGAGTGAGAGAGATAGCTAAGTTAGCCTGCAATTGCAAGGCTCCTTCCATTGACCATTGACCATTCCATATTCACTTGTTTAATAGTTTTGAATCATTCAACTTGTAGTCTGCCAAAACTACCTACTTATCTACATACATACCCGTACAATTGTGGTTGGCTGTATGTCACTTGGTCTTCGTCCTCGTTTGAAAGCTCGGCCCTCATTCTTAGACCTCATCAAAATCCAACATATTGATACCTTGTCAATCAATAGCTCCAGTTGAGCTCAATCAAGAACCATTACCACAACTACCTCTATCACCCCCTCCAACAACAACAATCCAATTCAAACTTCCAAAATCAATTAAACGGATTGCCAAGATGGCTCCGCAAAGAGATGCAGATGGAGAGGAACAATTTGGTTTGTCTTTGCCTATCTCTCATATCCTACCATCCCAATTGCTAATCGCAGTCCTTCAGGTTCAATCTACTCCGTATCAGGGTTCGTGCAAGAGCTCATCAACATGTCTTCACCCAACTAATTTTCCTTAGTCCTGTCGTGGTGGCAGAGAATATGATTGGAGTTGCTATGTACGAGTTGGTAAGTTTGACTTGTCTTGCCTAATATAACCAGCCATTGTCTTACTAATTTGTAAATAGGTTCGAGTCGGTCACGATAACCTTGTCGGTGAAGTTATTCGAATCGAAGCCGATAGAGCGACCATTCAAGTATACGAGGAAACAGGTATGGGAATATAAGGTCTCACTTGGAATTATAACTGACTTTATGGGTATGAAGCTGGTGTTACAGTTGGTGACCCCGTTATGCGTACCGGAAAGCCTTTATCCGTCGAGTTGGGACCAGGTCTTATGGAAACCATTTACGATGGTATTCAAAGACCTCTTAAAGCTATCGCAGACGTTTCGAACAGCATTTACATTCCTCGAGGTATCGCCGCGCCAGCTTTGAACAGGGAAAAGGATTGGGACTTTAAACCTATCATGAAAGTCGGAGACCACATTACTGGTGGAGATATTTGGGGAACAGTATATGAGAACTCACTCTTAGATGATCACAAGATTCTTTTCCCGCCGAGAGCTAGGGGTACAATTACTCGTATCGCCGAAAAGGGAAGCTACAAGGTCGACCAAAAGATCCTCGAGGTTGAATTTGATGGCAAGAAGACCGAATACGGTATGATGCACACTTGGCCTGTACGTGTGCCACGACCAACCACCGAAAAATTGGCAGCAGACAAACCATTTATTGTTGGTCAACGTGTATTGGATGCTCTCTTCCCTAGTGTTCAAGGAGGAACTGTTGCTATTCCAGGTGCTTTCGGTTGTGGCAAAACTGTTATCAGTCAATCTGTTTCCAAGTTCTCGAACAGTGATATCATTGTTTATGTCGGATGGTAAGATCTACATTTCTGGGATGATAGAAAAGTTATACTAACAGATCATATAGTGGAGAGCGTGGTAATGAGATGGCTGAAGTCTTGATGGATTTCCCTGAACTTTCCATTGAAATTGATGGACGCAAAGAACCCATCATGAAGCGTACAACACTTATTGCCAATACCTCCAATATGCCTGTGGCAGCTCGTGAGGCTTCTATTTACACTGGTGGGTCCCCAAGATGCTCTTTCCTCATTCCAATTCTATACCTGTACCTTCCCTTCGTTAGCCGGTAAGTCGGTGGTGAGTCGTTACACTGGCTTATCTACTGGACATCATCAAACTGGCTCATCTACTGTACATTATACTGATCATATCTCGTTTCTTGCAGGCATTACCATCAGCGAGTATTTCAGGGACCAGGGAAAGGATGTTGCCATGATGGCTGATTCTACTTCACGTTGGGCTGAGGCACTTCGTGAAATTTCTGGTCGTTTGGGTGAGATGCCTGCTGATCAAGGTTTCCCTGCTTACCTCGGAGCTAAACTTGCTAGTTTCTATGAACGTGCTGGTAAAGTTCAAGCTCTTGGTGGTCCTGATCGTGAAGGTAGTGTCAGCATTGTCGGTGCTGTCAGTCCCCCTGGAGGTGATTTCTCGGATCCTGTCACAAGTAGTACTTTGGGTATTGTACAAGTTTTCTGGGGTCTCGACAAAAAGCTTGCTCAACGTAAACATTTCCCTTCCATCAACACTTCAGTCAGTTACAGTAAATATACCAACGTTCTCGACAAATACTACGAGAAAGATTTCCCCGAGTTCCCCAGACTTCGGGATCGTATCAAGGGACTTTTATCTGATTCTGAAGAGTTGGATCAAGTTGTACAGTTGGTCGGAAAGTCAGCATTGTCTGATCCTGACAAGATTACCTTGGATGTAGCTGCATTGATCAAGGAAGATTTCTTGCAACAAAATGGTTACAGTGATTACGATCAATTCTGTCCTATCTGGAAGACTGAATGGATGATGAAGGCAATGATGGGTTTTCACGATGAGGCACAAAAGGCAATTGCACAAGGTCAAAGTTGGACCAAAGTACGTGAAGCTACCGGAGAGCTTCAATCTCAATTGAGAAGCATGAAGTTTGAAGTTCCAAGTGAAGGCGAGGATAAGATCACAAAGAAGGTATGTTCATATTTTTATTGCTCCAATGGTATATTTGTCTAACTTTTTTATAGTACGAGGATCTTGTTCAAGCTATGACCGACAAGTTCGCTTCTGTCACTGATGAGTAAGGGCAGCATGATAGGGGTGTATTTTGGAAGAAGCGGTATGGAGGCTTGCATTTCTTACTTTAACTTGTAACAAAGTTTTATTGGGTGATAGACATGAGATTGTATGCATATAACGAGCCAATGGACTTTAAAAAAATGAATATTCTTCAACAGTCTTCATTGATGTGTATATGCAGTTTATCTGGCCTTGTATAGATATCACTCTAGGTGTCATTAATCCAAACTATTTACAGGAAGAGGAATACCGGTAGTATTTTATATGCTACTAATAAACATAATCTCTTGAGATATTGAAAGTATTTGGAATATTGTAATGATTTCAGATATTGAAACGGTTGGAAAGAATGAAACTACTTGGAACATTGAAATGATTTCAGATATTGAAACCGCTTGAAAGATTGAAATGGTTTAAAAGATTGAAATCGTTTGAAGTATTGGAATCGTTGAAAAGAATACGCTTTTGATTATTGTCTCTCGAGCCTTTTGATTGGTTGATCAAGGTATGAATAATCGAGGGAAAAACCTCGGTACTTCTTGAATCTTTACTGGGCCGGGGGGGCACTTCATACAATATTTTTATGCGAATAAACATGATGCCAAACCCAGGGAATCATTTTCGGAATTCAAAAGATTCATATCTGTAAAAACTCATCACGCGGAAATCCTGTACTGTACATCGATCACGATATGGGAAACACAAACCCCACACCCATCATCGACCCCTCCAATCCCAAAATCCAACGCTGGGACAACGGACTAGCGCTCTACGCCGACTTCATCACGCCTCAAGAAGAAGCCGAGATCATCGGTGCCATCCTCGCCGATGATCGCTGGGAGGGGGGAGGGAAGCGTCAGACGCTGAATTATGGGTCGCATTTTGATTATAGGACGGATGGGGCTTCTGAAGTCGTTACGTCGGTGCCCGGGTGGATGGGGGTGTTGGTGGGGAGGTTGCCCGGTGGGGTGATGGGGGTTGCGGGGGAGGGAGGGATGGGTGATGTAAATGAGGTTCCGGATCAATTTACAGTACAGTATTATCCCCCTGGGACGGGGATCCCGCCGCATGTCGATACGCATTCGGTGTTTGGAGAGTTGTTGTGGAGTTTGAGTATTGGGGGGGCGGTGCCGATGCGGTTTAAGAGGTGTGGGAGGAATGAGGCGAGGAAGATGAGGAGGCCGAAGAGGTCGTTGTTGGGGGATTCGAGGGG
>NGKJ01000049.1:46275-142895 GCA_002162495.1 Myriosclerotinia curreyana | reverse complement strand
GGGAGAGGGAGAAAGAGGAGGAAGATGGGGATGGGGATGGGGATAGGGATGGGGAGAAGTGGGAGGTGTGGTTGAGGGAGAGGAGTTTGTTGCTTATGAGTGGGGAGGCGAGATACGGCTTTACGCATATGATTAAGGGGAGAAAGTTTGACGAGGTGGAGGGGGTGAGGGTGAGGAGGGTCGGGAGGTGGAGTATTACTATGAGGAGTGTTAGGAGGGGGGCGGATGTTGGGTGTGAGTGTAGATTTCCGGGGGTTTGTGATGCGAGGATTAGGGAGGAGAGGGAGAAGGAGAGGGAGAGGGAGAGGGAGAGGGAGGAGAGGAAAAATAATAGTGAGATTGTACATACACCTGAAACCCTTACCAAATAATGAATAGACAAGTCTACACAAGCACCCTTCAAATATCCTAGATTCCCATACTTTCTTATAGCCTGCCTCAAAATCCCAAAATATTTCGAGAATGATATGAGGGGCACTTGTGCGCATTATATGGCTATCGTCTGAATTACTCTCTTCAAACAATCAACTTATTACTGTACATCATCTACACATACAAATCTCCCACATCTTCTTCCCCCCCTAATAACGCCCCAAGATCAGATCTGCTAGTCCCCAAACAAACGTCTTCCATAATGAGCAATACCCTACATATACATCGATCTCATCCCTCCCAGCAACATCCATTGTAAAGCTAGTTACAAATAATCTAACAGTTCTCACCTACATGGGCCAAATCAACATCGTTAACTTAGAAATCACATCGACCGAGAAAAAAATGCGAGAGCCCAACGTCTGCCTACTTGGACATTTTAGATGTCAACCGGAATAATATACGTTTTGGTTTCGTCTTTGAAACATCAAGATCGAAGGAAGAAGAGGAGATACGAACCGCATAATCTTCCATCCAATCACTCCGACAAGCATATCACTTGATGAATACGAGCAGCGATGACAGTTTTGTGTTAAGTGTTAAATCAATCTGAGTAGCGGCGACGATGTTGTGCAGTATCTAAACGAGTAACGATGACAATGACGATGACGAAATTATGTTAGGTCGATCCGAGAGGCGACGAAAAAATTCTATAAGGCAAGGCAGTGCCATGGGAGAACCTAGAACGACGAAGTGTTTGGTGGGGTTGAGGTCTGTTATCACTCGAGTGACTTCCAACACCATGTAGTGAATGGACCGACTATGTTGAAACCCGAAGTCCTCTAAGTAATTTTTGAGGAATGAAGTTAGCAAAAATTCAAAAATTCGGAATAGAATCATCAACTTACCAAAATAACTAAAGAAGTCGAACGGGTTTGATCCGTTAGCTCCTCACTTGAGGGTTCCCAACCAGAACGACGTGGACGTGGATCAACTGGTCACCCTGTGCACGGTCAGTAAGTTGGGAGGTTATACATACGTTATCCAGAATCCAGGGAGGGTCGCCAAGGTGTCGATCGATTCAAATCATTTCGAGGTGTCGAGAAAGTTAGTGGTTAGTGGTGAAAGGTTAGTAGTCAGTAGTTAGTATCACTCGCACTGCATCTGTATGTTGTTATTGGAATGGGGAAGGGGATATATCTACCATTTCCAAAGAAACTTTGGAATTATGATTGCGGCTGCAACAAGTCCCCAGGTGGCAACTTTTTTGATGGTCTTCTGGTGTCGGTGGATCCAGGATTGCTCGAGAGCAATGATAATCGTCGATTGGATGGTCTCTGATAGGATGGTCTCTGATAGGATGGTCTCTGATAGGATGATCTCTGATAGGATGGTCTCTGGTTCCGGTTTGGTCTCTGGTTCCGGTTTGATCTCTGGTTCTGGTTTGGCCTCGGGGTAGTCTTCCAAGGAGGAAGGATAGTTAGTAGTGTCGGTATCATCTTCGGCGGATGATGAGTCGAAGGTCGCGGTTGGAATCAAAGGAGGTGGGCGTGCGTCAGTAAACCTACTGCCACGCTTTCGCTGTGGTCTTTGGGGGATGGGAGAGGGGGAGGGAGAATAGACAAATGGAATGGGGGAACATAGGAAGGGATCTGACAAAGGAGATTGTGCTACAATTTCACTCTCAGATTCTTCTGATGTAGACATCAACGAACTTTCTTTGAAAATTCGCTCTGGAGTTACTATGTTTGCTCGAGACATGAGAATTTCCTCTTCACGGGCCAGCTGTGACCACCACTGGGTAAGAGTCTTCTTTTTGGCATACCTAAACAAGGAGATTTGCTTGTATACTATAGGTGTTGTACCATCTTCAGCAACTACCGAAGAGTTTTGGGAATAGGATTGGAATGTTGGAATATACATGGAGGCAATCGAAGGGGATGAGGATGACGACAAAGAAAGAGAATGGTGGACAGAAAAGGAGGCTTTGGTAGTCGCTGGACTTGAGCCTTCAGAAGGCATGTTTGGGGGGAATTTCCATTGGAGGAGGGAAGTTGGTGAAGAAGAAGAAGAAGAGGGAGAGGGAGAAGAAGTAAAGGGATCCAGGGGAAGGTTGGAAACAAAGGAAACAGGTGGGTTTGAAGTTGTCGTGTTGGAGGTATAAGCACCAAATAGAAGATCTACCCTGATGCAGGGGGAATAGACTGGAAAAAGGTCGCTCGATCCGGATCCTTGGCTCGAAGTTGTCCATTCCTCCTTGGTGGAATCGCTGTACATCGTTGGAGAACGATAAGGATTAGTGGCATTGGGGTGGTGCATATGTGGTTTGATTTCAAGAGCCGACCAATCGATCGACTCGTATGACTGAGAGTCAGAAAAGTATGATGATGAGTGAGATGATGATGACGAAGGAAATGAATTTTTTGGTGATTGTTTAATGGGGTTTTGTAATTTTTTTGGATTTTTGGGACTCGTAGGACCGAAAGTTGTGGAGGAAGATAAGTTTCCAGGCTTGTTAGATGGTGATTGGAGGGTTGAAGGTTCCAAGGAGGGCTCCGGTTTGTTCTCACACGCCCGGAGGACGCGGAGAGGCTGGAGATGGGAGGTTTGGAGAGTGGCAGAGGTTTGTGGAACTTGATATCCACGACCGCGGAGGGCCGACATGTTGGTAGTAGAGTTGGAACTGGCAGCCCCAGGAGCACTGCCAGTGGAAGAAGAAGAGTGGAAGCGAGACATTGAAAATTTGTGAGTTTGTAGAGAGTAGAGAGTATGTGAAAGCGGCAGGAAGAAGAAAGAGAAAAGAAAATCGAGGAACAAAAAATTACGCGTCAGATATAGCAATGATTTTTCGCCTAGTTTTGGCGTGTTTCCTTAGACTCAGATCACGCTCTATTAAACTTTGATCGCGTCCCCTTAACTTTACCATAACAGAATAGAAAGGAAGGAGCGACATTGGTACGCGACGCGAAGGTATGAGAATGGTTGAACGAACAGAAAGGATGGAGCGATACTCTACCCTACCATGATGTATCTATAATCAATAAAATCCATCACAAGAACCAACATGTTCGAAATCAAGATATGATCAGGATACGAATCATTTCGTTTGTGTTAATCTGTAGACGAAAAGGCTCCATGATATAGCATTTCCTATTCCTACTGAGAAGAGAGCCATTATTTCCAGGAAAGTAATAGGTTCAAACCAGCACTGAAAATCATCTACCATACTGATTGAGGAGATAGCTTTGGAGGATGTGTAGAGTATCTGAAACTATCCTTGGCTAATAGATCCTAGGTTCTGTTCATTCGATCGGTTCAGCAACCACGACTTATTAGACTTAAACACATAGTTCGAGAATAAGGGCACATAGGCCATTATTAGAATGTGTCTGCATCTCCCAATGCTGGCAAATGCTAATCGATCTACAGCAGCAAGTTTTTCTCGCAGTTAGATCCATGCCTCACAACCACATACCGCATCTTCCAATGTCACGCAACTCGATAGAGGGATACCAAGAGCACCTACGATACGCAGAACAAACAAGACTTGGGAAAATAAAAAGGTATTCCGCTACCAGGTCATAATTCACAATATAGGAATTTTGCGCCCATAATTAAGACTTCAAAATCAAAGCGGATTATATATGAGTTGGCTTCACATACAACTGTATGTAAGACAGGATACTTCTGTGCAAATGGGCAGATATTTTCCCAGCTGAACCGATATACTAATTAAACCCCATTAGGATTAATATTAGAGCCGCACCCCACACATTAGGTAAAGTTGGAATGAGTTTGGTTGGAATTTATTTATTTTAAGACTTCGCTTATTGGTAGATCTCAAAAAAAGACTATCCTAATGGGGCTTAACCTTCCTACCAAGGTTGATTTTAATCACGTGGGATGTAAAGGAGGGTCAGTGCACGCGCTAGACTATCTTTCCTTTTCAATTCTACCTACCTAAGCGCTGTCATATTCATATTTCATACCAAACTCTAGGCCATTCAGTCCACACCACGTCAAGTCTTCCCCCTTGTCCATCCACCTTGTCCATCCACCTTGTCCATCCACCTCCAATCGATATGGTCAGACTCACACAAAAAGCAAAGCGAGACTTGCAAAAGGCTAGGCAGCAACCCTTAAAACCGCAGTTATCTTCTCGTAAGAGCGCACGTCTAGAAAAAATGTCACTTCTCCAAGAACAACCTGTATCCAAAGATAGGAAAACCGAATCGAAGCACCCATTTCCTTCTCCAACTAGCAATACTCCTGTTATAGAGGTATATCATTCTCATTCTGATATACTGTTTGCAAAGCTAACTCATATCAAGTTTTCGCAGGTCGAGAATCGTCAATCAAAGCGAAAACGATCACAAAACGAAGTCATCTCCCCTTCTACTATTATACCTTTCGAAAAACGGCTACGGTCATCGACTCCACAGCCTCACACAGAGAATACAGTTGGCGAGAATCCAGCGATTGCTATCAGCGAGAAGATCAACCCACTTGAATATTGGACCAAGGAATTTCGTTGGCCAAAGGAATACTTCGAATTAGAAGATAATATGAATTATCTGCTTGCAAGAAGGAAACCTTCAGCTCTTCGTACCAAAAAATCGGAAACTAGCTATGCTGCATCTACATCTACATCTATCACGCCTAGCGATCAAAAGCCAAGGGAATTAAAAAGTGCTCCTTATGCACGCTTGAGCTATGCTACTATTCTTGCAAGTAAGGGTAGCATTATGAACAAGTCCGATTTGGGTATCACAAATGCAAGCAAGAACCTTTATCAAGTTTTATTAGAATCGGAACAGACAGTGCCTAAAGATTCTTTATTCTCCGACGAAATATTCGATAAAACTTGCGAATTGATACAAAATAGGAATGAGGCAAGGGTAGTTTTGGACATTGGCCGATTGATCGTTCCTTCCGCAGAAATCTTAGCTGCATACGGTGCTACACATCTCGATATTTTGGTTGAAAGTGTAAACGAAGGTTGGAATAGTGCTATACCCTTTTTTGGTCCTCGTCCACAACCCGATTTCTCAGTAGGATTCAAACGATCTGCATTTACGAATGATCAATTGAAAAAGCTTATACCTTTTGTTGGCGATATTACAGATACTTTTACTTCTTATTTTATGGGTACTTGGCAAACATATTTTCCATTTTTAACAGCGGAAATCAAATGTGGTGCTACAGCTCTCGATATTGCTGATCGACAAAATGCTCATAGCATGACACTTGCAGTTAGAGGGGTAGTTGAGCTTTTTAGACTTGTGAAACGAGAAAAAGAGCTTCATCAAGAGATTCTTGCATTCTCAGTTTCACATGATCATCGAGTTGTAAGGATTTATGGTCATTATCCTATAATCGACGAAGGAAAAACTACCTTTTATCGCCATCCAATTTATACATTCGATTTCACAACTTTAGATGGTAAAGAGAGATGGACAACACATAAATTCGTCAAGAATATCTATGACATTTGGATGCCAACTCATTTGAAGAGAATTTGTTCTGCTATTGATGATATACCTTCTGATTTAAATTTTGAGGTTTTGCCGCAATCTGAATCAGGAAGGTCCGGATTTTCACAAGGGTTAGAAAGTTATAATCCTTTTGAGCGAAGAAGTTATGATGCTATGTTTTTGAAGGAAGCAGATGGGCAGTCAAATCGTACTGGTTCAGCAGGACATGTTACTCCTGATACTTTGTTATCTCAGGAAACTGGGGAGAGAGTCTTCAAAAAGCCAAAGAAAAGAGGCGCACCATAAATAATCCTGTTGGGAAAGAGTTGGGGAATTTTCATGGATAGTTGGTATTGCAAATGGTGTTTATTTCGTATTATTATTTGGTATTGCAAATGGTGCTTATTTCATACTATTATTTGGAATGATATTTTCTATTAAAGAAAAGCCTGATAATCTCCTTGCCCATCCCTCAAAAGTAGAGGGTACTTTGATGTATTGTCCGCAAATATTTCGGAACAAGAACTCCTGGATACTCCAACAAAAACGATACTCCAATCAATTATCGCCTAGTCACCCGATTTTGTTTATCTTCTTCAAAACACAGATACAGAAGTTTGTTCTCCTTTAAGCCCTCCTCTGTCCTACGACCCGGTGGCATCTGGTTCTTACACTGTAGTTAGTCTATTCCCTTTATTTTCATCACTATACCAGAATCTCCAATATGCCACCTCTTTCCTATCCTCTTTCTTTTTGTGCTGCCTCAGCAGGTGCTCTTGCACTCCTTCTCTTGCTCGCTTAGTCTCCTAACTCATTCGGTTTTTCGGAGGGGCGGTAGATTCTGCCGGGACCTTCCCTTTCGCTTTCGATTTCACCTTGGGGGTGCAGGGGAGGGACTAGGAGAGGGAGCTGGCTCTGGCTCTGGTGCTGGTGCTGGTGCTGGTGCGATAAAGGCATTGCCATTGTTTGTATGACTGTCCGACACTATTAATTCCCGTTTTTCCCATCCGGAATCAAAGAATAAGAACTAACCTAGCTGGATTGCCGCCAGCATCGCCAGGAGAAGAGGTAGGTTGACTTGACATTGCCCGTAGTAAGTTGGTGGTACTGTTTGTACTGTTTGTACTGTTTGTACTGTTGCTGTTGCTGTTGTTCCGATACAATAGTATTGGGGATCGAAGTCAAATTTGAGAAATATTGGGACACTGAACGAGGAAAAGATGAGGAAGAGTTGAAGGAAGAAAAGGAGCTTATAATTTATCTGAACACTCTGCTGGGTTCCTAAAGGCAATAGAGAAATTTTTCTATTGTCGAGTGACAGTGAAAATAGAAACTTTTAGCGAACCTGCATTGCTCTTGTCGAAAATCAATCAATAATCAAAATCGAAGGTGTAGTGAATACTGGAAGATATATTCATTTTTGCTTGGAACAATTGGAGATAAATGAGTAAGTACAATTCTGGAATTGGACCTTTACATGTACTGTATGTTATGAAACGTGAAGAGCTATATACATATGGGAAATACTTTAGGAAATTGCGGGACGCAGAACAGGGACAATCATCGAGTGAATAAGGGATCGCAATGGGGCCTCATAGACCATCTGAAGCTGGTGGTCCTTTGTACACTATGCTCTGTAAGTACATACCAAACTACAATTTAAAGATAGAACTCACCTTTCCTAGCATAAATTCCATACCAAATCGCCGCAATCGCCATAAACCCTACCAAAACCACACTCGCATAATTCATTGTTACCTCTGTAACGGGTAATGCTGTAGGCATACTGAATAACACCACCTCAAAAGCAATCCATACCAACGCCACAACATTCACGGTCGTTCCAACAATATGCCCACAATTCCACCGCGCGTGAGATACCTCTATTCGTTTATTCCATAGCAACGAAAGACCGATTGGTATAGCGTAAGAAATTGCAAGTGCCATAACGCCTACCGATACAAAAGCGGTAAATGCACTGCTGCTGCCGAGGTTGATGAGTCCGAGAAGCATTTGAACTATAGTGACGAGAATAAGGGCATTGACTGGTACGTCTAGGGACCTGTTGACAACAGAGAATAATTTAGAGGCAGGAATTGCTTGATCTCTGGCAAATGCCCAAGTACATCGGGAGGCGGCGACTGTGATACTAATGGAGCAGAACATGGTAACACCGAGTACGAGGAATGTAAGGCCTAAACCGCCTCCAGGGGATCCCATGACAACGTGGAAGATATACGGGATCGCTTGAGCACTGGGTGCGCCAATAACATCGGCGAGAGGTGGCATTGTTACGCAAATGGGGATGATGAAGAATAGACCAGCTGTCCCACCAACGGGAACACATAGGGCTATCGCTTTGGGAACTTTGACAGTGGGATTGGAAACCTCCTCGGCCATGGAGGAGATCATACCAATCGCGGAAAAAGTATACGCGGCGGGTAAGAGGCCGATGAAGAAAGTGAACCCTCCCCATCCAGCAAAAGAAGTATCGTAGTTGCCAAGAGAATAGCTAGCATTGTGTCGCCCTTCTTTGGCTGAGATGGAGAGGGCGATGAGAATGATAAGGATGCTGACAGCCGTCCATGCAGCACAGATTGTGTCGACCATGGGTAGAAATCGGTTCCCGAATGTGCATATAACGAATGTCAGAAGACAAATAGCATAGAAAATGAGGGTAAGTTGCCAGCTAGATGCTACGAAATTTGGATGGTACATGGCGATAGTTGCAGATATTAGCGATGCAAATCCAAAGTTGACGGATAATGTGATGGTCCAGTTTCCAATTAGCCATACCCAACCGGTGATGAATGATAGGATAGTCTTGTGTCTCTTTGCCACCTACCATATCCCAAGAATTAGTAATGACCGAAAGTCCTGTTTCCATTCTTTGTAGACAAGTTTTAGAATTTTAGAAGATATCACTTCATCCAAATATAATCACTAGAGCAGAATTCAATAACAACTTACCTGGAAAGACCAATAATAAGGCCCAGCCGAAGTTGGATACCTCGAGGCAAGTTCGCTCAATGACAGAGCTACACATTCATCCAAAACAAGAACCACAATCCAACCGACAAAAATAGAAAGCTGACCCCCTCCATATATAGCACTAATTAGTGGCCCACCTTCGCCATAAGGTATTGCTGCAATCGCAAGCGATTGGAAGAGAAGAGTAAACAAAGATCGATTTCTTTGAAGTTCTTCAGTGTACCCAAGAGCTTCGAGATTGTCAACTTCATTAGACGCCGGTGGGGAGGTTGTGGAAGGGGTTGCCTTTTCGTCGTCGATTATTGTCGTGCCCATTCTAGTGGAAGGTATTTGGAACTCACAACGCTTGATACTTGCTCTATAAAGAGATTTGCAACGAAGGCTTCTCGAGTATGAAATAGTTTTTCGTTTCTCGCTTGGACGGGTTCATGCGCGATAGATAAATTCTACATCGAGGACTGCGGAAAAAGTACGTACTGCGGTGACACAGGGACTAAATACCAAGTTATCGGTACAGCCAGCCTTCAAGATAGATGAGAGCGAATAGATGTTGAGGTAAGGAACGATCATATGCTGGTATTCCATTGGCTCCATTGTGGTTATCATAATGTGATAAGGTTGATCTTCAAGGGTAGCTAATCTTTTGAAGTGTAGATCCTGGTAAGCGATATGATCGTTGTTGGACGCATTAGAGACAACATAGCCAAGATATTCTGTGCTACTTCAGGTATGATTTGTGGTCAATGGTGGAAAATCGAGCCGTTTTTGGCAGCGCGGGGACGATAAGGTCCGAGCGTAGGTTATAACCAGGGTGAGGGAGAACTGATAAGGTAGAAATGGGGCAGAAGAAGGTAACAAGATGTCACGATGTTTCCTTGAACGAGGTGCATATATTAGGTTATCACGCGACCGCAAGGTAGAATCTCAGGTAGAGCATTCAAAATCACTTTTCTATTATTTATGTGAATCTCGGTTCTATAGCGATCTTTCCTGATCACTGCTGAACTCCTTACCCTCAATCATAAACGTTAGTAACCAGAACTCCTTCCAAACACTCTATCCTACCCCAGACCACTGAAACAACCTCTCAACCCGCACTTCACTCATCTTAGTAGTGAAATCAGCCTTTTGTTATTCTCATTTTACCATCTGTATATTGACTTCTATCTGGAGATAAAATTCAGCGAGGGTGAGAGTCTTGGGGTCCACAAAGAATCTCGTGGCATTCGCAACTCTTGAACGACTTTTCGAATAACCTTCGTCGTTTATTATTGTAGGCTATAATTAACATACTTTCAGATTTTTAATTGGGATGTTAATTAAATTTGTCCTTGTAATAATATCGAGGTGTTTTTATAGAAAATGATGTGTAAAACTTATGGGAAGCTAATTGGCTCGTTTGAGGAAGAGATGTTTGATGATTGGATTCATATGATTAGCTGATTGGAAAGATTGTCTAAACCGGTATATTTTACCTCGAGATTACTTCTATTTTCTAATTCCTAATTTCTAATTTCCAAATGAAGATTAAATGACTATTTAGTACCGATTATTTTGAGTTATACACCCGGTTCTTGATGCAGGTGGATTAGCTAGCTGAGTAAGCACATCGCTTATTCCATCGTCCCCTTAACTTCTAACTTCTACTATACTGCGTATGACAGACAGCACACATGAGTATCATAAATTATCGACATATGATTATGAGAAGACGTATTTATCTAAGGTAATTTGAGGTCCAATAAAGTTAAAGTTACCACATTCCCCAGTCATAACTCTATCCCAACCATTGGTTCCAAACTTGTGTACCTTATTTTAGATAGATACAATCATCATGTATCTAATAGAGAAAACCATGCAAAAACACCGAGTAGATATCTATAATATAACTCCATCTCAAGCACATATAGAAGTACCTGAGCTGATGAAGGTGGATGGTATCTAGTATCTAACAATAAAGGCTAAAGCGATGTCAAACGAGATACAAAACCCGCAATGGAAAGAGTGGACGCGTATAATAGACCGCCGTCCAAAACCATGCAGATGTATTCCGAGGTAAGTATCGGGATCGAAAAAGGAGTATTAGATGAGTGTGCGATATTGTGATGATAGGAGATAGGAGATAGGAATATATCGAAGGGATGAATCGGGGTGAAAGGGGTGAGTTGAGAGGAAAGGCATCCGATGAGGTGTGTTTGGTGATGAGAGGAGGAGGGGTGATTGTTCAATTGAAGGGTGGAAATTGAGGGTGGGTTGTGTAGCTCGGGGTTGAACAAAAAGGTTTATGAGGCTTGATTATGTGATTTAAATGGTAATGTGGATAGATTGTATGAGTCGGAGTCGAATAAAATAAGGTCGAGTCGAAGCGAATGTAAAGTGTTCGGGGAAAACGCCAGATGCAACGTTCACCTATAATCCCTCAATTCTCAGGCCTACCATCTCCTTGAAAGATAATACTTTCGATATCATGACCCTCTTGTATGCGAACGAATAATAAAATTAACTCCAAAATTTCCGCCGGTTCAACGGAACCCGGAGGTTCTTGAAATAGCCCTGCCGTCTTTTTCCTGCCACATCCCGTGGATCGTGGTTGAGAATAGGAGCCCGGGACCGGGCGTCGGCAATATCCCTTGTCGGCTGCATTGACGTAGTTGCACTGCACAAATTATGTTAGATATGTTGCTGGGCAGGATACGGAAATACCAACCCTAAAATCATCCGCCTCAGGGCCATCCGCCTCAGGGAGCGGAATTCTGCATCTCCAGCTTCCTGCATCGTACGTTGGAGGTCCAAGTGCTACTGGGGCATTTTCTTTACTTGTATTTCCTTCACCTGCATTTTGTTGGCCTGCATTCCTATATTGAGTAATATCTCCACCGGAATCAATAAAACTTCGAATGGCATGCAGAGCAGCAGCATGACGTTCCCTTTCAGCAGCGAGGAGCACCAAGGGTACCATGGCGTAGAGAGAGGAAAGATTTATAAAGTGCGCAAAACGTACCCAAGAAATATGTTTCTCAAAAGCAATAATAATATCCTGATGTATAGATGATCTTTTCTACTCGTAAAAGTTCAAAGATGTTGATTTGATACTTCCAAACAAAACCCCCTAAATGGGTGCACCCCGAACTATTTATGCACTTTCTCATCCCGCCAAGAGCTCTCAAAATTCACACTTGTGAGTGTTGAGAAATAGTATTTCCGCGTCAGGATTGTCAATTTGAAGTCTTCATGACTGGTCTGGAGTGGAAATGTAGGTTTGGGATTTATATATATCCCCAACAAACTTCACAACTTCCAACCATCTAAATCCCGCAATAACTGATTTAATTCAATTTAATTTGATTTAATTTACTTTATTTTACAAGCAAAAACATAATAAGAACATAGATTTTAAGAGACTCGTAAATACCAAAGAATTCCTCATTCTAGTAATAGGATATGGGTATTCATTTCATACAATTTGATTTGAACCCTCTCCTCTCGCGCAAAAAAAGAAAAGAAGAAAAAGAAAAGAAGAAAAAGATATGATTTGGGGATTCGTGTAGGTACTACTACTATGTGAATCGTGAAAGGAGTGAAGGGGCGATGAAGGGGTGATGAAGAAGTGATGAGATTATTGATATGATCCCTCGAGTTCAATGTAAAGTGAATCTACCTTTGTTTATACTACCTCATTATACCATCACACTTCACTGCCTACCAAACTTTGACCCATACATACAATCTAGTATTATTCTTCCATTTTCAAGTGGATAACACAAGTCCGGATAAACATCTTGAATTTGTAATCAATGAGAATTCAAGTAATGAGTATGTATGGTATATAACCAGACTACCTTGATAAACAATAGAGATTGAGCCCTTTCTCTCTTCCCAATTTCTGCCATCTCATGGCCCCACGCCTAGATTCACCCTTCCGATACCATTACGCCAGTGTTCATGTCTTTTCAATTCCATATTCATCAAATTAAGACTCCACCACTGATGGCCGTGTGCTCAGCACGCAAAGGGAAATACGGACAAAAAGAGTGTATCGGGATCTCAAACAAGAGTACGTCGCTCTTCACTAAACCCTGTGTAAGCCATCTTGACATCCTCGCTGGCGATGGGTATCATTTCCGGTCTCCTATTTTCACTTCCTCCCTTCATCATCTTCTCATCCTGTCGAGTAGCCGTTTGTCTCTCTTCCCGCTTCTTTCGCCCTAACTTTTCGCACCATTCTTCTGCACTCACTATCGTTCCGTCTAAAACCCCCGACACTTGAGTCATCATATCCAAACCCTCTTTCGCCAATACCATGACTCTCTGCGCACCTTCCTTAGCATCACTATCTCCATCTCGATGACCTCTATTCTCGCCGTTTGAGACTGAGTTGGCGATTTGAAACCTTCGAGGTAAGGACGTCAAGTGTTTACGTACAAGATCTCTCGCGTTTTCGGGTAGTGCACCTCCGGCGTATTTGGATACTATATCTACCACCTCCTTCAGAGTATTCAAGACATCCTTATTCAATTGTGCAATCTTGGTGGTCAAGGCGGAACGTTGGTCATCGGTGTGAAGTACCATCTGTCGTTGATTATTACCATCTCCTTTCTCGGCATGAGGGGTGTCGGTAATGGTGCCGGAGTTATCATATTGCTCCAAAACAGATTTCAATGCCGCAATAAGTTTTCCTATGTGCTCATTTGCCCAGCGAATCCAGCTGAGACAATATTTCAAGCTTCGAAGCGACTCTTCCGACATGGCAACACTAAGTCCCGAAGTCGAAAGGACAAGACGAGATTGCCATGAGCTGCCAGGAGATATGGATTCATCAGATCCTCGACTTGATGGTATTAAAGCTTGTTGTGTGGCTTCGTAGCTAGGACTGCGATGGTCATCATATGCAGGAAGGCTATCCGTGGTGGATACCTGACTGGGACGACGACGTTGCTGTTGATCAAATTGTATTTCGAATTGCATTGGCTGACCTTCTAGGTCGGATGGAGAAGAAGTATTGACTTTCCGGCGTTTATGAGAAGGGGAATCAGATTCAGTGTCAGATGGTCCATGATGACTCGGCCGGCGATCACCAAGGAACCAACGCACACCCCCTTCAACTCCAGTAATTCGATTAACGGAATTAATTGTATTGACAACTGGAGTAATCCTTCTCTCGACATATTCTGCACTAGACTTAAAGCGGGGACTATAATTCTTGGAAGCCGAATATGCGGATAGAGAACCACCTATCGCGTTACCAATGAGGGGGTGGGATGTGGTAAGGAGTGAGAGGAGGGGCTCTGGCTGGGTAGATCTTCCTTGCTGAAATCGAGGCGAGTTCGAAGGGTGATTATTATAATGCTGAGGGGGGGACTGTATAAAATCTATCAAGGAAATTAGTTCAAGATTCTTCGAAAATTCTTCACCAAACATACCGGCGCGGAGATCCCCTAATGCTTCAGCTGCAAGTCGCACATCCGGATCGTCTATAGACAGTACACTACCTCCCCTCCTTGCTCTATTTTCTGATAAATCCAAGTCCATGCCGTTCAGCGAATCTGTACTTCTTCTTGTCGTAGTTTTAGGTGGTAGCTGCGAGGGACCAGGTTGATAATATGCGGTTAGAGGATTCGAAGATGGCCATATTAATGGGACATCTGCAGCTGGTTCATGCCGATATTTCTTTTCTGCAGATACAAGAGGTAAAGGCAAAGGAGGTAAGACTCGCTCATGATGAATTGGTGGGGGCTCTGCGGTGGGTACGGAAGGTAGATTCATGGTTTGAGGATCGTGAGATGTGTAGGATGGGGGGAATTCTCCTGACATGTGATCGTGGTCCATTTTGATATCAAAGGCTGACTGACGGGTTATGCGAATATTGTTGTAAATTGGTTCGTGAATGATGAGACTAGGTAGACAATTAATAGTTGGTATATTTGTACCGCTGAAAATCAAAGTGACTGTGGGAGGTTATGTAAAGGTTGTAAAGGTTGTAAAGGTTGTAAAGGTCCCAAAGATCGCATTTGATGAGTTGAGAGTTGAGTTGAGTTGAGTTATTCGGTCGGTGATTTCTTTTTGCTTGTGATACGATAAGATGATGATTGATGTTGTTATTATATTTTTCTTCCCTTTTCCCTTTTCCCTTTTCCCTTTTCCCCTTCCTTTTATTAGTCGTATATGTAGCAAGTTTCACATGGCTCAAATGATAGAAGGAAAGTAATAAGAGGATGTAGATGTTACATAGATGTAGATTTATAGATGTAGATGTAGATGTAGATGTAGATGTAGATGTCCTCGAAAAGATGTTATGAAGTTGATTTTATTCACATGTGACCATCTTGATTGCTTCTGGCTGGCTCGGTAATGAAAACCCATGTGGTCGTGTCTGAATAATTTTGACCACCGTAGCTCTATAAAAAAAAATGAAATTTTGATGGATGTGATGGATGTGATGGATGTGATGGTAATTTGATGGTATTGATATCCAGGAGGTTATTGAACTGAGAGGTGGTATTGAGATAGATGATCATCGTTGACTTCTTGAGACTACCTATATAATAGGAAAAGAATGAATTCTAGAGTACATGTCACACTCTCTTGACATCGTTAGCAATATCAATACCTTCAAGCAATCACCTCACATCACATCACATCTCATCACATCACATCTGAGCAAAAGTGACTCGAAATGCCTCTTGATTTGCTTTGATTTTTTCTATTGAACCGTAGCAGTAGCTGTATTTCTCTGCAATTCGTATGTATGGTCCCTCTGACGCCGCCCAGGCAACCTGTTGTCAATATTGACAATGCCCGGCCAGCTCTTATGGTACCTTTGATATCCGTCTCCGCGCCGCGAAATCGCTAACTACATCAATGGGAAACAAGATAAGTATTGACAGAATGTCAATACAAGTTATATTTATATGATTGAGTTGCACTGTCTAAAAGGACGCGTTGAAGGAAAAAAAGGAAGAAGAACAAGAAGGAAGAAGAAGAAGAAGAAGAAGAAGATCTTTAAAAGCTTAAAAGATTCTGCCACTTTGAAGCTAGTATGTTTTAAGCTTAGTTGATTTATTAGTCATGATATCAAGTTGACCGCCCCAAATTTTGGACCTTGGAAAGGCTGAAGGGGAGATCTATCAACTATTATTGACTATCAACTTGAAGGGGGAAAGTTGAAGCTTGAACAGAACAGAACAGAGAACATGAACGTCGGGCTATCATTCAAGTGAACAACATCTCTAAACGCAGCTTAACTCAATTCAACTCAATTCAAATCCAAAAATATCAAGGAGTACGAGTAATTCAATCCATACCGGTATCATATCATATCATATCATATCATATCATATCAACTTCCACGAATGATACCAATTCTTTGAAGGGGAAGGACAATAACACGCCAACTTGGCACACACACTTTCTATCATCGAATATCCTTTTTCTTTAATTACCTGGCGATATGGCATCTGCTATCTTCTTTCTCGATTTGAAGGGCAAGGTATACATACTTTCTATGGTGATATTACTTCTTGAACAATCAATATTGACGCAATACTGCAGACCCTACTCGCCCGAAATTATAGAGGAGATATTCCTATGTCCGCCGTTGAGAAGTTTCCAGTCCTTTTGAGTGAGGCAGAAGAAGAGAGTTCCGCTGTCCCACCATGTTTCTCAGACGAAGGCATAAATGTATATCCTCATTCCTATCCATCTGCGATCGCAGTTTCTGACTTGTTCCAAGTACCTCTATATCCGCCATAACAACCTCTACCTTCTTGCTCTCACCAAACGCAATACAAACGCAGCCGAAATCCTCCTTTTCCTACACAAAATAGTCGAGGTCTTCACCGAATACTTTAAAGAGCTTGAAGAGGAATCCATTCGAGATAACTTCGTCATTATCTATGAACTCCTGGATGAAATGATGGACTTTGGATATCCACAAACTACCGAATCTAAAATCCTACAAGAATACATCACACAAGAATCACACAAACTTGAGATCCAAGCCCGCCCACCTATAGCCGTTACAAATGCAGTATCGTGGAGATCAGAGGGAATTCGGTACAGGAAAAACGAGGTTTTCCTTGATGTCGTTGAATCACTCAATTTACTGGTATCGTCGAATGGAAATGTGCTACGGTCCGAGATTTTGGGCGCCATAAAGATGAAATGCTACCTGTCCGGTATGCCCGAATTGCGGTTAGGTCTTAACGATAAAGTAATGTTTGAAACCACTGGACGCGCGACTCGAGGGAAAGCCATCGAAATGGAGGATGTGAAGTTCCATCAATGTGTCCGTCTTTCACGATTCGAAAACGATAGAACCATCTCCTTCATTCCACCCGATGGAGAATTCGAACTGATGTCTTACCGTCTAAACACTGCCGTCAAACCACTGATTTGGGTTGAGTGTATTGTGGAGTCGCATTCTGGATCAAGAATCGAATATATGCTCAAGGCCAAAGCGCAATTCAAACGCCGCAGCACAGCTAATAATGTCGAAATTACGGTTCCAGTTCCAGAAGATGCCGATTCCCCACGTTTCCGCACAAATATTGGATCTGTACACTACGCACCCGAAAAGTCCGCGATAGTATGGAAGATTAAACAATTTGGAGGCAGTAAAGAATTCCTTATGAGAGCGGAGCTAGGATTACCGAGTGTGAAGGGTGATGATGAACATGGAGGTGGAATGACAGGAGGGTTTGGTGGAAGTATGGGTGGTGTTGGAGGTAAAGGGGCAAAGAGACCAATTAGTGTGAAATTTGAGATACCATATTTCACGACAAGTGGTATTCAAGTCAGGTATTTGAAGATTATTGAGCCAAAGGTAAGTTTTCTCTTTCTCACGTATACCCTTTGTTAACGCCTTCAATAGTTACAATATCCATCCCTCCCTTGGGTTCGCTACATTACCCAATCAGGTGATATTGCAGTTCGACTTCCAGACGTAAGCTGAAAATGCCTCGATCTTCTTGGCCTCAACACATTCTCTAGGATGGGAAAAAAAAGTAGATAGACTGGGAGGTAGAGAGGAGCGTAGCAATCTGCATTGACAGGCGCTAGTGTTACAGTCCAGGGGGGTGACTTATTTTATTGATGAGATAAATACTATTTCTTCGGCCAACTTTAGGCCTGTTCCATTTTGAGATCCGGCATTCATGAAACCTTTTCTTTTATTTCGCTCGCCTTTATCTATCTACCTTGTGTTTCCCTCTCCTATTATTTTAATCACTTACTCATTGCCTTTATACAAGTGTTTATACAAGTGGTAAAGACCACCGAATCCCGAATTTGATACCCCAAATCCTAAGCGCAAGGATATATAGGTATAATTAGGTACCTAGTACTCTATATATATCTATATCTCATCTCTTCACAAGTATTCCAAGTGAAACGAATAGGGTTTTGATGATATCTTCCCTATCTTACCTACCTTACCTAGGTACTCAAATTGAATAGAAATCCTATCGAAATACCAATCCGCAAATCATAACAGGAACCCCTTTTTGTTTTTGCGGAGATGGCATTGTATATACTGATCTTAATCCACGTTCCCTTTTCTCTCTTTCTTTTTCTCATTCTTCTCATTTCATCTCATTTCATCTCATTTCATAAGAGTTACTTGTGATGATAAGTAGAACTCTGTTTTGCTTATATCTACTCTATCTACTCTAGCTAGCTAGCTCCATGCGGTTAAATAGCTTTTGTAGGGAGGGGTTTGAGATGATTTTTTTTCGTTTGTTTGTTTTGAATGTGGTTTCTTTTGATGTGTTTATCTTTATGGATGGAGTACCTACCAATCCCCAAGCATCTTCTCTCTCTATCCTGGACTTCGATCGAAATTCATCTTGACCTTGATTTCAATTTCGATTTCAATTTCAATTTCAATCCTACCTTGAGACGAAATACATACACCCCTTGATACACAGATCCTTTCCTCGTTCTCTTGGGAATACCACGGTACTCGGACTCGGATGTTCATTCATCTCTAGTGGGTCGTCGATTGTAGGTACTAGGTGGACAAAATGGCGGTTCGCGCAGCTGCGGACAAGCAGTGTTTCTGCTTGGAGTTAATTGGGGCGGAGAGGAAGTTTTAATGGGTGCGGTTGTGGTGATGTGCTGGGATTATTTTGTGAGGATGAAAGTTGCGGGTGGGGGTGGGATTGTGTTTGTGTTTGTGTTTGTGTTTGGGTGAGATGAGTACTTGTGCGCTCGTTTTTGGGGTGAGGGGGAGGGGTATTTGTTGTCTGGGTTATACTCGATGGGGTGGGTAAGTCGGAATTTGGAGATTTGGAGGAGGGGTGGATTGGTGCTGGGTGGATAGATAATGGACGGGTGGTTTTATGAGATAGGGCGTTTGGTGTAGATGGCACAGGTGATGCGGGAGTCGCAGGTGCCGGATGGCTTTTGGGGTGGCTCGATGATTGGGGTTGGGATGCTCCGGGTTGAGATGCTCGGGGTTGAGATGCTCCGGGTGGGGTGGACAGTGGCGGTTGATAATAATATTGTCGCTGTGCGTGTGCAGACATATCGTCTCGTTGTGGAGATGTGGGTCGGTGTGCTGAGCGGCGAGCTTCTGATGTTATATCCTGTGATTCCATGTTTATGTAAGAGACTCTTTGGGACGCGTGGGGTGGTGAGGGGTGATTCACTTTGAACGAGTCTTGGGATGGGTTTTTTATGCCATTTGTGGTTTCTGCTCTTCGATTCTTGGGTCCCGAATGGAGATGTGCTTGTGGTCTTGGTAAGCGAGCTTGTGGAGGCGGATTTGGATTCTGCTGAGGGATTGGAAAGTCACGACGGGGAATTCTGGGCTGAACTTGTTCTCCCCTAGTTTGCGGTTGCAATTCCTCCGCTGGTTCATTATTCGGTGATCTAGGAGCACGAGAAGCATTCGAAGACGGCACTGGAGATCTTACCGCATCACCTCCTACTCCCAACCTCGTCGCCTCAAACCCCCTCAACCACCTCCAACATTTCTTCCTCCATCCCCCCGTCTGCCTGCCCCCCTGATCTAATCTCCTCATCCCAGCCTCCGCATCATCTGCTTCCAAATCCCCATATCGCTTCCTCAGAATGTATATGAATCTGAGAAAACACCACATTGCAATGATGATTCCAATGGTAATATAAGAACCGATGATGAATTTTGGGGGAAGAGCTTGTTTGATTACTACGGAGTAAATGAGGACTACCGTACCCGTGATGAGCAGAATAGCGATGAATATTAACGGGAGCAAGCGACGGATGAATCCCCTTAACATGTAAAAACGAGGGGGCCGGACTCGAGAAGTGCCTACTGAGGCACCTGCGGAGGTTTGGGTGGAGGAGGATGGTATAGTCTGTTGTTGGGAACCCATTTTTGATGGTTATTTGGGGTTGATTTTGTGGAGGCGATGAACATGACTGATTGAATGGGTTTGTGGCTATTGTTTTTTATTATAGTTTTACATATGAGTGTTTGAAGAGTTCATTGTGAGCTTCCTTGAGAGCAACATTTTTGGTCGAAGACTCTCGTTGAATGAGGTTGATTGGATGTTTCATACTGCACGTAGGTTGTACTCGAACCATCGAGGCCCGAGGATTATAGAAAGAAGTGGCAAATATAGTCCATCTGCTATAGTTATAGGATTATTTCTAATATGCGAGGTCCGACTTCGTAATCGAGATTCCGTTGCTAGAGGTCAAGTTGAATGACAAAATCAAAATCAAATGATTTTTGTAGGCACTGGACACTTATCCATATGAGGCTGGATACTTCTCGCTTCTTGGAGAGAGCCATGGGGTAGATTTAAGGTTTTATCAAACATGATATTCAGAGTATTCGTTGTGTGTTCATTTATGGCATTCACGACATTGTCATCAGCCCCTTTCTCGCCAAACTTGAGCATAATTTTGACAGATTTGTCTGTGTCGTATGATTTTATGATGCGATATCCAACTGGAGGGGCCTCAATTCAAGGACACTTTGCTCAAACTTTGAACATAGCTCTTTGTAGTGATATCTTCCTTCTATTTTCACAAGTTTAATTCGGTTTAAATGGGATTAAGTTGACCTTGTAGAATAGATACTACCCGGCCGTTGAAAACATCAATGACAGACTTTTGTGATCCACTTGGCAAATACTTAATTATTAAGCCTTTGAATTATAGACATTAGTAACAACATAATCTCAGTTTCCCAACTCAAAAAAACGCATAGTTATATGCTTCCAATGACCTGGCGTAGCTTTAACCACTAAGCTAGACTCAAAATCCTGGCCTATGGCGAGAAAGTAGTTCAAGGCCGGTTTGATAAATTCGACTTCTTTTCCGATCTGATCTTCGTATGACGAGTCCTTCCCAATGTTATGAAGGATTGAAGCGTCTTTGAAATTAAGTCTACGCTTTGAAAGAAGCTACGGTATTGCGACAATCGGCGGGAACGCTATTCGCATCATCGAGTGCTTTCACTGCCTTACAATAAGAGAGATCGCTTGCACAATGCCCCCAGCCGACCAACCGAACGACATGGTTATATGCTAGCGAGATATGAAAGATTAACAATTAGAAGATTCAAGAGGAGCACTCAAATGAGGATGGCATGGTTTTATTCAAAGCCAACGAGGCTGTTATATGCTAAGGCCCCTAATATGCCACAAACACTGGGTACTCTGCATACTACCTAGATAATTCGCATGATGACCCAGCCAATAGTGAGAGCCACAGCCACTCGAGTAGTTGGAAAAATCAATAGACCTTTTTATGGTGGATAAAACATTCTGTTCTTGTTATAGCATTGCAAAATAGAAAGCATTGTGACCCAAGTCATGTGTGAGTCTGTATTTCAAGAATTTGGTGCGACTATGTCAGAGAACCTCGTCAGCCATCATACATCCGCGCTTTGACTCTTTAGGCCAACTGCTACACTATCAGATTTTGAAATAATTATCGACTTTCCTAGTATGAGATTCGTAGATATGGTAGCACTAGAAAAACAGCGCATTGAGCCATAGACCCCCAAATACTCTGGCAAGTAGAGATGAGTGGTAAAGAAAACTGCAGGTCAAGAAAGCAGCATAAGGTATCATCGTAACCGAAAAACATATCATCAGTCAATTATTGAGATACATAAACATAGAAATACCAAGTGCAGGAAACCGTTTCGAACTTGGACATTCTTCGGGTAACTAAAGCGAACCGGTGAGATATCAATAAGTTGCGTGCGATAAATGTACGTTTCGCTGAATTCTACCTCAGAAAATAACAGGGCCGTCTTCCCATTCGAGGTGATAGAGCGTGTCATTGGTGGATCCGTTCGGATTCTCTGGGTCGAGGTAGATGTTGCCCACAACCCCTCTCTCGTGAAGTCCTGTCCTTGTCAGAATGTTGGTAATAACTGTGGCCTGGTGCTGATAGCTTACTTCCATGTTCTGCAGCATGAGACCTCCATTGCCTTCGCCACGCGATATCGTTGATCAAAACATTGTATAAGGCGTGATTGTCGTTACAGGAGAATGCAACCAAGGCGACAATGGTAGCAAGATTACCGGCGAGTCCATTTGTGGGTTGATGTCTGCGGTTTCGGTACGTTTGAAGCCCGAGTTGACCAACCCAAGCACCATCTCTTCCAGCGAGATATTGCTCCTCAAGAGAAGCAGATACCCGTGAAAGCATTCCATCATGCCGAAATGTCAGTGGGTACCATCTGTTGTTTGGAAATTCTGAAGTGGCGATGTCAATCGTGGTTGCGTCTGCCTCCATCATTTGAAACTGTATAAATTCATTACACCAGAACAAAGTTGTACTCCTGTAATGCTGAAGCCTTTGATTATTTGGGTAGGTCCATCCTTCGCCGCCAAACCATTGATAGTTGTACCCAGCATCAGTGATATATCCGTCGGCCCATCTGAACATTCGACCGGGAGTCTGAGGCAAAAAACCAGCTCTATAAATGGGCGGTACCCATCGCCCATTATCGTTTGCTCGGGGTGCAATACCCCCGTTTTCGGGATCATCATTAACGTGTAACTCGTTCACATTGAAAAGAAAGCTAGTATAACGTCGATGAGCCATCGCATTAGAGATTTGTGTACTCGGACCAGCTAATCGTCGCGATGGTCTCTATGCCGAACACGAGATCAGGGATGTTTAAAAGTCCAAAGAGGTAGCATACTCACATACAACTCACGAGCCAATACAAGCACTCTTCTTCAAGCCTGTGCTTAGGGCATTTGTACCCAACAATGGATATATTTTAGATGAATTCCGTGTCTTTTGAACTCGCAACTAGATGGATTCAGTGGGGAGTTGCAAACGGATATCAATATACTTGGCATAATCCAGAGAAATTTTTGAGGGTTAGCAAGATCAATATACCAAGATGTGGCATGGTCCTCGTGACGGGCATTGATTGGATTTTGGCCTCTAGTTTGAACCGTAATCCTGGCCAACACTGCACATTATATGCAGCTCTAGCTGTTCCATGGGACGATAGCGATGAAACGGATATCGGGACGTAGTGGCATATTTCACCTCAAACCATTCCGGTTTCCAAAACAATGAGACAATTAATAAAAGATATCTTGTAATCCCCAAGAGTGAAGATTCCTTCTTCCTCGGACTTACAATGATCTGGTAATACTTTCTAGATCGAACGAGCGAAATGTGAGTAGTGATAGCTAATTCATGCATTTAAGGGTCCACTTAGACAAAAGGAGCGGCACAAGACGTAATCCTGGTAGATAGAAACTTATGTAGGATTAGTTTATACCGATATGGTCTTAGTAGCGAACATGAAGCCTATCGCGAACGAAGTGGCTGCTGTAGAACTTCCGCGAAACAAACGCCGACGTTTTCCATCTTGGCAAAGGAAGTATTTTGCCACCCTTTTGAACTGCCGGAAATTTCTTTCGAAAGGCGGTTCAATGGGAATAGGAAATTAACAAACAGATTTGGTAACGGCAAATCCCGGGAAATCGACATTGCTTCGATTACAATGTATATTTATCATCCTTGGGCTGAAAGGTGAGGAGTCGTCCAAATAATCTGAAATTTGTGTGAGCAATGTATACTATGTATCGAGTTGAGGCTCAAAATTCGGACAATGGGTGTCGTGAGCTATAACTGGTCAAATAATTGCGAACTTCCAACCCATTTGTACACTCCCAAACGACACATGATTTGACGTGAGCACTTGAATCATTGGTGGATACATATGGCCACTTGGACGAATCAAGTGCTCTGCAGGCCTGTTGTTATTTAGCGACAATCATGAAAACGGGATGAGGGTATATGAATACATAACAACGGGGGAAAAGGGGTACCTCGAACTTTTGTTTATGAGATCGCTTCTGATGTAGTCGACATATTTCGAGGTGGGAAGTCCTCAATATATACTTTTCATTCACTGCACATTATGCAGTCATGGGTCGACTGCTCCTTGCAGGCAACAAGTCCAAGGCTTCACTTGAGCTGTGCATCAATTATCCTTTTCTCGTTAGAACGGTTGCCTCGATTTGGGTCACCAAATTTGCCTTTTTTCTCAACGAGCTCAAACGCATTTCTGATAGAAATCAACCAATTAAGGGCCAGGTTTAAACTCCAATTATGCACTTGCGATGCAGTCTGTGTCTGCAAGTGATGACCTCAGGTACGCGTCGCCCGGAAGAATGGGAACGCGGGCTTACCGCCGCAGAAGTTGGAGAAGCCGGACGTCAACTATGACTTGTCAACTTTGAGCAAGAAATATCAAGCACAGAAATCAGAAAAATGTATACCCCTAGAAATCGGAGGGCAAGGTCCATTTGAGCAAAACATTTGTCCATTAGCCAAGGGCATACGCAAGGTTTGACAATGTCAGCCAAGGATCGAAAATGATAACCTTGCGGAAATTCCTACTCGGTGTGCCTTGTTCGTCTTCGTTACACAAGGCATCCAATGAACTCAGATGTGTGTCCATGTTAACCTGGAATGTTGACTTAAGTCGACTGAAGTGAAGATGATGAGTAAGATTACATTATGTATGTAGTATGCGAGTCGAACAGGTCCTAGCAGTGCATTTTTATATCGAAAGGTGTAGTACATCGAACATAATAATCATGGCTCTCGAGAGCATTGCAAACAATATCAATTGGAAATCACCTCGAGGTTCATAGTTTCATCGGCAATGAGATACTAAATTCTTAGTATGACTCGCTAATTTACTCTAGCCCAGACGCTTGGAACGCTAGCAAACTATTTAAGTACTGGTAATTTTGACGTCAATGATTGCTTACAGATGAGAAACAATCAAAATCTTCTCAAAATGATGACTCGATGCTCAGTTCGTTCTATATCAACATCCGCAGACTCTAATTGATGAATATATGAATATCTGGGGCCCTCCTTCTTGATCAAATATCCGCTGGTATTTACCTATCTTGTGCGAAGCGATTGAACGAAGAGAACAAACGAACGGCAGGAAGAGTGGAAAGGGACGGGATAGAAATTTAAGCTGAACAGCACACCAGTCTCGATCGCTATATGATGTAGATGGGCACCGCAAAAGCTTCCAAAGCCATTATTCTTCTCGCATAAAAACTGGATCTCTCCCTCCTTTGTCGTACAAACGACACGATCAAGATGTCTTGAAGACAAGAAACGGATATGGATTATATTTCCCACAAACACTATTCGAGATCCCGGAAACTCTATCTGCGAAGTCTATGATTTCCCCGAACAAGTTCCAGTTAAATGTCTTCGGTCTTCCTTCGTCACTATTCACTACGTTTTTCAATTTTGTCAAATTTCAATGATATAAATTGGGTACATTCGAATTCTCACATACGTAGGCAAAATATAAGTTTCATGAGGGAAAGGTTGTATTGTTGTTAGATGTGTTTACGTTGCTGCTTCTCTTCCCTCTCCGGACTCACCGTTCAAGGACTGACATCTGGCAGAGGGATTCTGTTCAAAGGGATGACCTTCGAACAGAATTCCTTCATTGGTTGACAGACCGGACTCGAACCATCGGCATCAAGCTCCATTGCACCTCGAAACACCATCATGTCCGTCAAATCACAATAGAAAAATACAAACAACGGATCGCATTCGCCGAAGGTTGTTGGTGGATTTTTCATTGCGCAAGCATTCTCTAAAACACCAAGACAAGATGCAATCGCCACTGGGTCAATGCCACTGTGCGTGCTTGTGGCTTGAGCTCCGAAACCAGTCTTGGAGGCTGATTGCGTGGTAGTCGTCGTTGTGTTGTAGTTACGTGTTCGAGTGATGGTTGCGGTATAGACTGGTGCGTAGTGCTGGGTGAAATTGACCTGAGCTGGACATGGCTGTCCTAGGACACCTGGATGGGTTGCCAAAAAGGCGATGATCCCTCCCAAAATGGCGATGATGGCCATCAAGATGAAGATGGGGATGAGGTGGCATCTTGAAGTTCTTCTTTTGCTTGGCTTGTAAGACCGAGGATTGCGTTCCGTCTTTACCTGCTCTCTGGTAGCCTCTACTTCACCCAATTCGATATCCACCATTTCATCTGGTGAAGGCATGGATTCCTTACAGACTGGTGCTGGGCTACGAGGCATGTTTCTACGGTTGGTGGTCTAACTACGTTCTGCGAAGCTTGAGCGAAATTAGAGAAAATTTCTGCAAGATCTTTTGAGATTTGTGGTTTAGTGGTGAGACTATGTTTCAAATTAACAAGATAGATGTCGACAGATTGATGGGGGGAAGTTCACCACTCCATATGTCCTACCTTTTTATACACTGGTCTCAATAATTATTCACAAAATCCTGAACAGTTCTTGAATACTTGCGCTATCGTCGAAGTATGGGGGATCAAGTGTTCCTCTCCCTAACTCCCCGAAGGCCAAATATCTGTTCGTCTTCAAAGAACAAAGACAATTGTTCGTTTGACAATGCTTTGTTTTAGTTTGCAAAGTACGGAAGGTGTTGTTTATCAACAAAGAAATGAGAAGGGGCGACTACAGCAGTTGTTCCCCACCTGAAAAATACCAGACAAATACCTCAACCTATCTTGAAGAGAAACTATTACCAAAGTAATCAAAGATTCTCGGCAAGCCAAGAACAAGAAGGATTTCACCGAAGTGCCTTCAGCAAACACGCGTGGAAATTTTGAGCAAAAAACTTTGGAACATAAATTGGAAAGAGAATCTCTAATTCAATATTGTTTGTGCAAGAGAGGCCAACTTACCAACAACAAAGTAAGGAATCGGAAGAAGCATACCACTATCGAAGTCAATGCTGAAGTGCAAGTGAGGAGAGGGAAACCAGAGTTCAATGCCCAATGAGGCTGGACCTCGTCTTAATAGAAATATAAAATTACCTCAAAACCTTCCCGGAAGTTATTTACTGCCTCGCGGTTATGAAAATGTACCCATCACATTCTATTACCCCTAAATTGCCTCTATGTCATTCGTGTGCCATCCTGCCCTTGTTCCTAATTCCGCATGCGTCATCCGTAATTCTCTGCATATCTCAAGACAAACATTTTTCCTTTGTCTCGTGAGACTTTGTCGACAATATTGAGGGTAAAATTTCCTAGCTGCTTCCACAGTAAATGTTAGGTAATAATTCCTGTACAAACATTTATTCAGTACCCTCACAAAATCCAACAGCATGACCACCATAGCCCCTCGAGACGGCCTCGAGAAAGGAACAACACCTCCCGAACGCCCAGACCCTCTCACCAAGCCTCCAAATTTGCTACCTGTCCGACCTGTCCCTCCAGGCCGCGAGCACCTCAGCCCAGAAGCACGAGCATGGGAGGAAGCCCTTGATGAACTAGAAAAGCAACTCGATTACGAAGAGATCCACGGTCCCGGAACCTCACAACACCAAGGAGCAATGTGGGAGTACGTTCCATCAACTCTTTCCAATATTCGAGCCGATCCCTCATTTGAAGAAATCGCGGAAAAGAGAGATTCACTTCTTGACGAGAGAGAGAATAGGGTTATGCTAGAAGTGCAACGCGACTTGGACTACGCAGCTAGAGCGCGAGAATTTACATACTATGCCTCAGACTCATCGGAATCGTCGGAAGATGAACCTGCCACTGATTTCCGCTCGTTTCTCGAAATCACGCGCAAAAAAGATGCGAAAGAACAATCGAGAAGGAAAAATCAAGGTATATCCGACAGAACGAAGGAAGAAGAAGTGAAGGGCTTTGATTTCACTGCTTTTAATGCTGCTCAGCGTAAAATGGATGATAAGAAGAAGGCCAAAGCTAAGAGGAAAGAAGAGGGGAAAGAGAAATTGATGCGAGAGGTGATTGATGAATGGAAAAGAAGGCTGGATATACTTGATAGAGAAGAAGAAGAACTCAAAAGGTCTAGCTCGGAAAGCGAAGGTCGAGACCCGCCAAATCTGAGAAAGGGAAAGGGAAAGGGCAAGATTGTGGATTCTGCTACGGAAACGCCCAGTAAGAAAACACATTGGCTTGATGCACTTGATGCGGAAAATCTCACCCCTGCGGAATACCAAGCGCGAATGGATAAAAAAATCCGAGAGTATCGCCGTGAACTTGAGCGTGTAGAGGAGGAAGAGCGTAAAGAAGACGAAGAATCTGCAGCCACATCGAAACTTTTGGCAGAGAAGCAAGCGGCGTTTCGCAAACGATCAGAAGAATTGAAGGCGCAGATGGCGCCGTTGCCGAGGCCGAGGTCGGATACGAAGGAAGGTGAGGACGAGAAGAGGAAAAGATTGGATAGGGAAGCGCAGAGGGCATATGATGAGGCTTTTGATCGAAACATGGCGACGATTGAGAAGGCTCAACTTGAGCATCAGCGTGAGGATCTTCTCGAGGATTCGACTAAGGATACAAGTGAGGATACGAGTGAGGATGAGGGTATAGGTGCTGGTGCGGGTGCGGCACCCCATATAAGTCTTTATGCTGGTGGATCACGACCATTTCAAAATGAACCGGATAGTCCCCAGAGCGTAATAGAGCAGCTCCGGAATGAAAGCGAGTATGCTAAGCCTTCGTATAAAAGGGAAAATAAGAGGAAGGGTGAGAGTGAGGGTGAGAGTGAGGATGAGATTGAGGATGAGATTGAGGGTGTGAGTGAGGGTGAGGGTGAGAGTGAGAGTGAGGATGAGAGTGAGGATGAGAGTGAGGATGAGAGTGAGGATGAGAGTGAGGATGAGAGGAATTATGAGAGAGAATATGAGAGGGAGAACAAGAGGGAGAACAAGAGGGAGAACAAGAGGGAGAACAAGAGAAAGGGTGAGAGCGAAGAAGAGGGGGAATATGAAGGGGAATATGAAGGGGAATATGAAGGGGAATATGAAGGGGAATATGAAGGGGAATATGAAGGGGAATATGAGAGCGAGGATGAGAGGGACTATGAGAGGGAATCTGAGAGCGAATATGAGAGCGAGGATGAGAGGGACTACGAGATGGAATATGAGGAGTACGAGAGCGAGGAGGAAGGCATGGGCGCAGGTACAGGTGCAGCCCTCCACATAAGTCCCTGGGCCGGCGGCCTCCACTTCTCCCACAACGAACCCCCCAGTCCCCTCAGCCCTCGCGAGCAACTCCGAAACCAAAGCGAATACACCAAACGGTCCGAAAATCCATCACTCGTACACGAAACATATGGGTTCAAAACCAAACGCTCCAAAGATCCATCCTTTGTTGCTGCAGGAGCTCTTCAGGATCATTCATTATCCTTCTCGAATGTCGTGGGTAATGATCCGTATTCGTTGAATGATGATGGTGGGGCTTGGACTTGGAAACGGGTGCTGGTTATTGTAGTGACGGGAATGCTGTTGGGGGCGCTGGGGGTGGAGGTGAAGAAATTCACTTATGATAGATGGAATGATATTTAAAGCTAGGGGTTGGGGAGAGGTATTGAAGGAATTGTGATTGTCGTATATATTGATCCAGGTAGTAATTAATGCAAATATATACCCATCAAATGAATAGCTGGCCGAATGTCTTGTTCTGCTCTCAATTAAGCCGCGATCGAAGAGCTTTATTCCAGCAATGAAATCGACTTTCCAGATTTTATATTGCAAGACCCATGCGACAAGGCTCGATCATCAGATAATAGACAACCATAAATTGCAATGTAATCGAAACAGAACCCGCTCTTTATCCCTTCTTACATAAAATTAATCCTAACAATATATCAACAGTAGCTTAAGTAAAGAATAAGAAGCAAAAAATACACCCTCACCCAAATGACCTCCTAAGTATAAAATCCCAAACTCCGCCCAAACCAACATCTCTCATTAGAAAAGCTGCGCTGGCGCAGTGGTCTTTCCCCCGGTACCCAACCCGTGGGGGGTGAGCAGGTGTAAAGGAAAAAACCCGGCTGGTCCGGGTTTCCTCCCGCCGGGCACTCCTAGAAGTGCCCGGCGGGAAGGTTTTTCCTTTTTCTATTGATTTCGTTACCAACTGGCTAAATTTTGATTTTGAGAATATCTTAGGTATTTTTTTGGGGAAAGTTGAGGGAGGAGAAGTGGGTCCATGGTGAATGTTGAAGGGGAAGGGGAAGCGAGATGATTTGGCGAAGGAGAGAAGCGCAGGAGTAATCGGTCGAAGACAAGATTGGGAGCCTCAATGCTGCCATAATACATCGAGAATCAACTCAGGTCACCGTCACTAGGACGACTCATACATCAAATCTCCATCTTACAAGACAGGGCATAATAGAGCAGATACATAACAATAAGTAAATGGAGGCGAGTGCGCTTTTGATCATTTCACATATCTTCGTTACCCGAACGCCAGTTTCCTTTGCGCCTTATATACGTGAGTTGGGATGTTCCACCACCCAACCTCACGTTCCAAACCCAATCAAATGACAACAAATAGACAACGCCATTTCCATCTCATCATGTTCATAAATTTCGAAGGTTGCTGGCAACATAATCGTCATAGACAAAAGTAGGTATTGTGACTTCCTCAAAACTCCCCTTCAGTGCTTCCAGCACCACTCATAGCCTTGCTCCCGTACATTCCTACTAAGCCCCATACTCCAACTCTCCATCCTCTCCATAATCCCTCGATTCCTTGTCCCTTCTTTTGCACTTTCTTAACCTTTCTTGATGGTCTAACAGTGCCTACACTGGAGATAGGTTCTGGATCAGATGATTCGCCTTCTTCTCGGGCAATGGACCACATTGTACCTATAACTCCATTGTATGGACCAACATCGACGACTGTTTTGAGGTCTTGAGATTCGTTGTATTGGGGAGAGGCGAGCACCGCCGCTTGTCCGCGACGTAGAACGGTTTCAATAGGGAGACGAATGAAGATCTCGAGTGTCTGAGCGAGGAATGTAAAGGTTTGGTAACTTGTAGGGGTAAGGATGGGATCGATGGCTAGGCGGGTTCGAAGAAGGAGTGGGGTGCAGTGGGATATAGTGGGCTTAATTATGGAATGGAGAATGGTGGGGATGAGGAGTAACGGGGGACACGTATAGGAAGGGAGGGTATTTAGGTTGTGGGTGAGTGATCGTTTAGGATCCGAAGTTGGGGTGAGAATCAACCTGCTTTGATTAGTATTTTGTTATGTAAAGAGTGGTGACGAGTGACTTACTTTGTCCGTACAAGATCCAGAGGAGCAAGAATGAGTCCCGCAGTGGCAGCCGCGGCTATCGTTACACTTAAAGATGTCCATGGACTTGGAGAACCAGCTACATCAACTTGCGCTCCTAGTGTTGCCAATCCTGGATCTGGGATATTCAGCACTGCCGATATCATGCTGCTTGACCAACTTTCCACCGTCTTCAATAGAAACCCGTAAACAAATGTTGCGTTAGATCCCTTCCATACACCCCAAGCTCCCTCTTTTGACCATTCCTGTGATATCACCTCCATTATAGAATCTGATCTTTTGAGGACCAGTTCATGTGCTGGTTTAGGTTTTGGCGGGGTCGTTTTAGGAACGGATTTGTCCTCCCACCCAGACCCCTCACTGCTATACCGTCGCCTTGATGGAGAGATTGATTTAGTGTGCGGTGCCGCCGATGTAAAGTAAGCGGTCTCGTCCGCGTCAGAGTCATCGGAGGGGTAATTCTAGAGTCAGATTAGCTCCACAAGCTCGACCCCTCACATGGAGCAGCTCACCTCGTTATACTCTGAAGGACGTTGTTTTATTTTCTCCACTACAGCTGCTGGAGTGGCCCCTTCTTCGATTTCCTGAATCTTCACCTGTAGGACTGTTTTTGCAACCTCAAAGGGCTGCCCGCACAAGATCCCCGCATAATTGGTAAAAGTCTCGTTGATGAACTTCTGAAGGGATTCGATGGTAGATGGCGAGGTATCCGATAAATAGTCACTGTAGTCTATATCTGAAAAGATATCCCGAGCAGAAGATGCATAGGAAGCTGCACTTCCATTTTTTAATCCAACTCCATGAGTTCCCGAATTTGTTATAGGTATTTCCTGAGGTGTTCCGATGGAAGGTGGAATATAGTATGGTCTTAACGGATTTGGACCTTCTCTAGAGGTCGACATTTTGTTGTAGGTTGCATTCAAGAAGAGGGGGAAAGGAGAAGAAGAAAAATTTACAAGAAATCTAGGATATTGTTGTGGTTGTGGTTGTGGTTGTCGTCTCTTTGTTTTCCACGTTGGTCAGTCAAATGCAGAGTGAGAAGTTAAGTTCATACCTTGTAAAGATATTATTCAAGCTAAAGCAAGGATTAGAAGTTACTGGCCATATGCCTTGGCCGTAGATAACCTACCTACCTACTACATCCGTGCTGAGTCGGAGTAATCCAAATACACCGATTGGTTATAAGGCGGATTCACCGAATATTTTCAAGATATAATAATAAATGCTACTACCAACTTTTCATTGAAGAGTCAATTTCGGACCAAATCAAATCAAAACAAAATAAAACAAAATCCAATATATATTATCTATTTGAAGAAAGATCTCTTTCTCAGTTCAGTTCAGTTCAGTTCAGTTCAGTTCAGCTCAGCTCAGCTCAGCTCTAACTGTTAGATAGAAACTCACTTCAGGCAAAATAGAGCCCTATCTATATCTATATCTTATATCTTACCTACCCACCCCCCCCGGATCTTCCTTTCCTCAACCTTCTCGCCCCACTCATCCTTCAAAACAAACACGATAAAAAACGAGCGAGATGTCTGCGGTACGAAGTACAAGTCAAGCCTTTGCAGGCATTCGCAGGACCACAACTCAATCGTTACGAAGAGAGTTTGCGACAGTAGCCGATAGTCCTATTCGGTTTGCTTGCAGACCCCCCGCAGCTCCCGCCCTATTATGTCCTTTCTCCATGCCAGGATCGCGACCTACTACCAAGCAAATGTGCGACATTAGGCAAAATAGGAGATCTACCGCTGCTCGTCGAGAGTTCTCTGCTACCTCGAAAGCTTTGCATGGTCATGTAACACCCCCAAAGCCCGGGGAGGAGTATGTTTTTCACTTATCGATCGTTTGCAGTTGAAACCCATGCTGATTGATTCGCAGGTTACATGTTACGTTTTTCGATAAGGAGGGAGATGAACACAATTTAGACGTCTCAGCAGGCGACAATCTTTTGGAGATAGCACAAGCCAACAATTTGGAAATGGAAGGTTAGCATACTGGATTATCGACCTTTGATCATACACTGATAGTCTATCTAGGAGCCTGTGGAGGATCTTGCTCATGTTCAACATGTCATGTTATAGTGGAAGATGAAGCATTCTATGACAAAATGGCCGAGCCAGACGATGATGAGAATGATATGTTGGACTTGGCTTTTGGCTTAAGAGAAACATCAAGATTGGGCTGCCAAATTGTCATGTCAAAAGAGTTAGATGGGTTGCGTGTAAGGCTTCCTTCAATGACACGAAATCTCCAGCCTAGTGATTTCGACAAGAAAAGTTGATGCGGATGATGGGTATAAGATATCAATAGTACGATCACGAATGGCTTGCAACGTTATTCCTCGATAACGGTGTAAGGAAGCATTGCATTCGGATCGCAGGAAGGACATATTAAAAAGGGTATCTGTCCTTTGTACATATATTCCGTACCTGAGGGACACGGAGTTGGTGGATACTTTTGCTAGAACAAAACCCTCATGAGGGGTAAAATCCCAACTCCAACGCCATACCACGCAAAAAATAACTAGAATACCTTCGATACTTTTCAAGCCTCCTCGATCTCTCCTTTCCTCAATCCACCTCCACCTGCAATCAAGTCCAAAAATCCCTTCTTGCTCATCTCATTGATTTTCTCCTCTCTCCTGCCCTGCCCTACCACTCCTTTTTGTCTCGCTTCTTTGGCTGCCTCCTCGCCTTTAATCTGTGCTGCTCTAACAGCGTTGAAGAGCTTGACAACACCTCTCTGAGCAGTCTTCCTCAACCGCTTTTCCAATTCCATCGTCTCCTGTACACTCGGCACATTCTCTCCAGTCCCATGGCCATTCATCGCATCAAATGCCGTACTAGCACCTAAAACATCCTTGACTCTTCCCTTTTCCATTGCAGCTTTTTTTTCCTCCCTCATCTTATGCTTCGCCTTCTTCTCCAAGGCCAGATCCGTCATTTCCTTACTCGCTTCTATCGCCGTCTGACTCCTCGACAGAACCGGATCATTCCTTTTACTCGCCGATAACTTAGATCCCAAAATCTTGGACATAGATGTAGCAAATGCTTCTGGATCATTGCGCTTTCGTGCCTTTATTAAATTGGGATTCGAATTTGTGTCCGAGTCGTCTGCATCTGAGTTTTCTGTATCAGAATTCGAGGCATCGGTGATCTCTTCTTCCAACTCGTTATCTGCTGCATTGAGGTCCGGCTCGTCATCCTCATCCGACAGACTGCCTGTGATTGCATCATTGGCTCCATTCTCTTCCTCATCTGAATCTTGTAAATTGACGGCTTGAAAATCTTGAGTTGTGGATTCTTCTTCGTCGGACGAGGATTCGTAGTATGTTTGTTTCTTGAATTTCTTGGCGGGTCTACCAGTTTTTCCTTTCATTCCATCCTCGACCTTGCGTTTCTTTGAAACACTTCCTGCCATTGTTGTAGTTGAATTGAAAATTATTATGTTGTGGGCGATTTGCTGATACAAAAATAAATCTTATCACAAGCCAGGAAATTTTTGGATTTCCCTTCGGAGCTCGGAGAAACCTTTCGGTGGTTAACCTTGCACACTAAATCCCCGCCTTAATCCCACACCTCGAGCCACATTTAAATCCATCCAGCTTCAGTTACAATTGTATATTATTAACAATTCCCAACAAAACTGTCGCATAAGTTTTTGGCAAGATGGTTCTTCAAGATTTAGGTCGGCGCATTAACGCTGCAGTAACAGATCTAACCAGGTCCAGCAATTTAGATGAAAAGGTCAGTACGAAGGACAAATTGTCAAGATCTCTAGATGTGACCTCATGCTAACATCAATTAGGCATTCGATGGCATGATCAAGGAGATTTGTTCCGCATTATTAGAGGCCGACGTAAATGTGCGATTAGTAGGCAACCTACGAAAATCCATCAAATCTTCTGTGAACTTCAAAGAACTTGCCCCGGCTGTTAATAAGAAACGACTCATTCAAAAAGCTGTATACGATGAATTGGTCAAACTCGTGGACCCCCATGCCGAACCCTTCAAACCAAAGAAAGGGAAAGCCAATGTTATTATGTTTGTTGGATTGCAGGGAGCTGGAAAGACCACGACATGTACGAAATTGGCAAGATGGTATCAATCGAGGGGCTTCAAAGCTTGCTTGGTATGCGCGGATACCTTCCGTGCAGGTGCTTTCGATCAGTTAAAGCAAAACGCTACGAAGGCTAAGATTCCATATTATGGTTCTCTCACACAGACGGATCCAGCGGTAGTGGCTAAGGAGGGTGTTGATAAGTTTAAGAAAGAGAAGTTCGAGATCATCATTGTGGATACCAGTGGAAGACATCGACAAGAGGATGCTTTATTCCAAGAAATGGTGGATATTCAAACAGCTGTTAAGCCAGACCAAACTGTGATGGTATTGGATGCTAGTATAGGACAACAAGCCGAGGCGCAAAGTAAAGCCTTCAAGGAGACTGCAGACTTTGGAGCTATTATTATTACCAAAACCGATGGTCACGCAAGTGGAGGTGGTGCAATTTCTGCAGTTGCAGCAACACATACACCTATCGTATTTATCGGAACTGGAGAACACATGCTTGATTTGGAAAAATTTGCACCCACCCAGTTCGTTTCCAAATTACTTGGTATGGGAGATATGCAAGGACTTATGGAGCATGTTCAATCTCTCAAATTAGACCAGAAAGATACTATGAAGCATATCGTGGAAGGCATTTTTACGATTCGTGATCTTCGAGATCAATTATCTAATATCATGAAGATGGGACCTCTTTCAAAAATGGCCGGTATGATTCCGGGTATGGGTTCCATGATGCAAGGAATGGATGACGAAGATGGCGCCATGAAGCTCAAACGTATGATATACATTTGTGATTCTATGACAGCCAAAGAACTTGATTCCGATGGAAAGATGTTCATCGATCAACCCACCAGAATGACAAGAATAGCTTGCGGAAGTGGTACAAGTGTAAGGGAAATAGAGGACTTGTTGACTCAACATAAGATGATGGCAGGTATGGCAAAGAAGATGGGTGGAAATATGAAGAATATGCAGAAAGCACAAGGAGCAATGGGAGGTGGAAACAAACAACAACAATTGGCCGCCATGCAAAAGAGGTTGGCCTCAATGGGAGGCGGTGCAGGTGGCGGAATGCCAGATCTTAGTAGCATGATGGTATGTCTTTGTGATATTTTGATATTGATTCGTGGCTAATAAATATGATAGAAAATGCTCGGAGGTGGTGGAGCTGGAGGCATGCCCGGTGGTATGCCAGATATGTCCAGTCTGATGGTATGCTTTCTATTTATGTATCCCTAATGTTGAAAATTCGCTAACTTTCCTTTAGAAAATGATGGGAGGTGGTGGCGGTATGCCCGGTATGCCAGGAATGCCTGGTATGGGAGGTGCTCCTCCAGCAGGTAGAGGTAGAAGGTGATTTTTCGTATCGATCATTCAAAGAAGAAGGAAACGGATGAGGATGGGAAGGTACCTAGGTAGATAATGTATGCATTAAGCGGCGGCGTTCTGGTAGTGAAAACATTTATCTGGGATAGATATTTGAAATATCGGCCGTTTGAAATATTGACGAGAATTATATATGTTTCCCATGAGAACTTTCATACTTTTACTTCCTCGGCTGACTATCGCATTTTTATGAAGTACTAGGACATTTTATTCCCACATTGCATGGTTTTACGCACAACTGTTCAATACTCATGAAACTTCTCAACGTATTTCAGCAACTGATTAGCCACTGTTCAATATGTAACGTGGCATGTCGATAAATTAAAATATCTAGTTACGCACTCAGTTCGAGACCCGAGAAGAATTCTGGCGGGCACTGTAGTCAGTGACTATTCCAACGGAATCTGAGATGGTTGGGCGGCTACGAGTTCCAACTTCCCATCATTGATGCCGCTCCAAGATGTGCTTGTGACTCAAGTTTTCAATAAATTTCGGATCCAGATTTATGTCATCAGATTCGTTCTTACACTGCTAGTCGCAGTTTTGAATCGTGGTTAGTATGTGTAACTATCTTCAGGATTCGGTTTTCGAGAACCTTTTTATCGCATTCGTTCTTGTGTAGTCACAAAGCTACAACGCCACGATATGTAAAGCGTCGTAATGTATATAAGTATAGGAAGCCCATGGAATGCTTGCTGAACATATCTATGTTTAAAGTACCTAGTACTCTTTCCTACATTTCCTGTAAGGATTTAAGCATACTCTGCACCTGTTACCAAAAGATTTCTTTGCTCCACTGCAACAGAATGATTTTAGTTGTCGTAAAGATGCAGATGAACATATCCAAACCAAGTATGCCAAATATCGGTTCTTTCATCGATATTACAATCCAGGAATGTGGAAAGCTGAACAAATTAACCAGCTTTGCTCGTTGATGAACGAGAGACTGAGCTGCTATGTGCAAAGTTCCTCGACTCAAAGATTGTCCGCTGCGTTGGATCTAACGGTGCTGGACGTGAGTATCTTTACAAAGACCAGGATTGAAGTTTGTAAATGAGAACGGGAATCATCTTGGTACGGCATTGATATGATATTAACACGGAAAGCGGAATGGTCGAAAGTGAGTGAGAGTGGGTGTTCATCCCACAGTTCTCATCCGCCCATCCAACAGAATAGTGCTGTAACAGATCTCTTAAAAGCCACCCTATCAAGCAAGAAACGGCTCAAGCTCAGCTAGGTAGTAGGTAGTAGGGTATTTGGCTAACCGATACCCCTGAACCCTATTGTATAATCTACGAAAAAAAATTGTCTTTAATCTTTTTACTAAAAGCCTCTAATACCCTCTAAAATTATCTTCAAGCCGGATCAGCCTCTGGCGATATCAACCTCTAACACGATAGATATGACATAATAGATACAACATAAACATAAACATTTATTCTAGTCGATATCCAATCTCCAAAATGAATACAAACAGATTAAACTGCCATCCTACCAGCTAGGACACCCCAACAAGCATTTTCCAAGTAACAAATTCTCACCCAGCGCCAAGTAGTCTAGATAGAAAAGATCTCATTCTCTTTCCCAAGGAAAAAATCTTCTCTCTTGCATTCTTCCATCCTACTCTATTCACCCATCCCACTCCTCTCCAAACCCAAATTCTCAAATCCTAAGGGTAACGCCTTAAAACCCCACGCTTGATGATTTATAGTACGCATGCTGTATTCAATTGAAAACTAATACGCTTGTGTAATACAAGGTTAATTAAATCAGAAGTGGTCGATCAATCAGCTAGCTTAGCTGACAGCACTGACTGAAAGTCAATAAGCTAATAAGCTTAGTTAGCAAAGTTATTCTCTAGTTGAAAGCGGGTTGATCAGCTAAGAGGTCTCAAAATTTTGATATTTTGAGGATATTTTGAAGGTATTTTGAAGGTATTTTTGAGTATTTTGGGAATTTTTTAAACTTTCAATAAAATATGGTATATCTTCATTGTTCTAATTATTTTACTACTAAATAAATATCACATATTGGCAAGTTCAACAGCTTATCAGCTAATACAACAAATCAGCAACGATAACGATATATCATCAGTCAGTTAGCTGGATATATAGAGTTAGCTGATAGCTCGCTGACTCGCTGATCAACCACTCTGATAATAACTTTAAATTAAGTTAATTTTAAGGTTATTATAGTATCGGATTAACCTTCTTTAGGATCGGGGGCAGTAGGTTTTATCGATTAAAAGCCAAGACTTTTAGCGGCCCAAGTGCCTCTACTACATAGAGAGAGGTCTTTAAAGGAACATTTTATCTTTTCCCTTGGAATACGCTAATTTCTTGGTAATTTCTTAACATTTTAGTCATATAATCAATATCGAGGAGGTTGAACCTGCGGATGGGTGGGTGGAAGGTTCAGCCTTCTTGTCTAATCAGACGTCCAGTCTAAAAGATAAACCGAGTAGAGGCCGGTGCTAGGCCATGCCTATCCCGCTATTTCCTAATGAGTTGAACCTCCCTTCATTTCAACAATCTGACGCTCTAAGGTATGGCGGTGTAGTCAAGTATAATTTATAGAAATACTCTCCCGAGACGTGGAAATAGAAGGAAGTAGCCTATTCATACTATTCTCCATCTACTCTACCTACTCGCTTTACAGCAATAAGTGTTTAAGTGTCTCGAAATAAACCCGCCCGGAAAATAGATCAATTAAGAGGGAAATACAATACCTAGCTAAACTTTCGCATGGCGAGGAAGCGAATACACATGATTTATTAAGGTTATTTTACTGTGGGGTATGATCTGATCTCTAAGCGATAGGGGGGGTCTCGATGCGAGGTGGATATAGTCCGTGCGGGAGACATCAGATCATTAATTGTAACGCAAAATTCAAACAACATCCATTTAAGCACAACGCAATTAACACCTACTTTAGAAATCAAAATCCCGTTAAATAGTAAGTCGACTTTTGCAACTCTATTTGCAAGATTCATTTTAAAAACTATTAAGTAACCTATTGAGCCTTTTAGATCTAGATTTTTAGCTGACGGTATATAGAATGATTAAGGCTCTCGGAAGCTGGTGTGACTACCTCGCCAACCTTGATACTAAATTCAGGTTAACCTACCGAGAAGCGATCACGTTTTCGGAACTATCCGAGGGTGCTCTTATACTAAATGTTTTTTCCTGCTCAAGGTAAAGTTGTCGATTAGGGTTATCTCAAAGCAAACCTTCAAACTAAAGCCCTCTGAGAAATTATATCCGGCAACGTCAAAGCACATCCGGCATATTTATCTGCCTTGGCATTTCCTCTCTTATGTGCTGCTCGCCAGTTATTTCCTCATCATTGAAAAATCACGTGGATATCATGGATGGGGCTGGTGAAACGCATCTTTCTTTTATCCAGTGATGAATGTTGCGAAATTGGGTGCCAAGATGGAAAACCCTTTAGATCCTACTTTAGAATTGCAATGTGCTGCGCACACGCAGTCTTTAAGGTTTGCGCCGGGTTGCGTGGTGTTTGTAGCTGGCGTGCTTGCAACTTTAACATCGCTGCCATTGCTGCCAAGAGAGATATCGCTGTGTTTACTATGAAATTGACTTTTCTTGTGCTCTTTGGTCGAGTATCATGGTGATAAATTGAGATGAGAATATGATGAGAAGAAACCTTATTTCGAATTGTGAGAATGATGGCTAGAAGTTATGTGAGGAGCAATGAGTATATAACCCTCACTTTTTTCCCCGTTGAGAATCTATCTTGATCCTCATCACATTCACATTCATTCTCAGATAATCATTAACTGTCGCTTCCGAAAAATCATTCTCTCATTTCAAAAGAAAATCAATCATCAACTTTCATCAAAATGAAGTTCTCAGCCGCCACTCTTCTAGCCTGCGCTGCCATGGCAAATGCAGTTGCTGTTCCACAAGTTGCGGCTACCACAGTCACAGGAGTAGACGCTGATGCTGCCACCGATGTCAATGCTGTCATTGATCCTTCAGTAGAGAGCCATTTCAGTGGTGTGGTAATTAGAACCATCTTTCAGAGTCCTAGCCCAAAGCTAACATCTCAATAGTTTGACACCACCACTGGCCTCCTAGTCGCCCAGGAAGACAATGAAATTGATTCCTCCCTCCAAAAGCGCGTCGCTCCCGTTGTGGCCGTGATTGGAATAGCCGCCGTCGCCGGCGCTGGTATCTTGGTCAAAATAGCCATTGAGATCGGAGCAGACACCATCAAGAATCTTGGACAATGGGACAAGGTAAGTGATTTCCAACCATGAGGACCCCAAACAAATATTTTGGATATGGAATAGTACTGATATGCTTCGCAGGTCCGTGAACAATTCAGCCAAACGACTACTAAGGAGATGTGGAAGCGAAACCCAGATTATAACAAATACCCTGCAGCCATCTGCTACAACAAGGGTTATGGTCTCAAGAACCCTTCTGGCATCACAGGAAAGGTATCTGCTAAAGTAGAGCTTGGCCAACTCACCACCGAGTAAGTTCACTCATCCTATACATAATTTCCAGCTTCGATTTGAGGTGACTAATAAATATCACCTTAGTTACGACTGCATGTACATGACTGGAAACAACCAATTCTACACTCATAGCGATAACGGATATGTCAATGTAAGAGCTTCCCATTGCACCCCATAGTGAAAGCTCATCTAAAATTTCGATAGCTCTCCTACACATACAACCGTGCCCGCTGCTCATTCGATGGAAAATCCGGTGATTTGACCTGCAGATAAAGAATTCAAAGACTTTTTGGTTCTCCGGATAGCAGCTGTTTGAGAGGAACAGATGCTGCTGGGTCCAAAAGTAAATTCTGTCAGGGATCACTTTTAGACATGTGGGCTAGGTGGCCAACTAGTCCCATGTTATTTGTCGCTTTGTTATGATTGCCTGCTAAGATATCGCGTTTTCTCTTCTTGCCAAAAAGTTTATAGTTAGTTGAAATGAGCTCTTTTCCAAAATTTATAGTTTCAAGTATGTCGTAGATGCTATGATAAAGTGAAAGCCAAACATGGAGAATAGTTAGATTTTTAGATTGTCTTCCTGACGCATCTGAAAATTGAAGCAATCAACAAGCCTGTCGCTCTTGCTTTGGCGTTAACCATATTCAGTTTTAGTCAACTCGCTGGAGCTGAAATACGATACAGTCATAACTGCTCTAGTATTTAATCAACAAAATGATTCCGGGGTCTCACTTGAGCCGACCTCTTTCATAGCTGCGGAGAATAAAAGCTTTCATAAATACCATGGAGGAAAATTAAGCGCGACGTCAAGCTGTCTGAGATTCTGTGCAATTGATAATGATTAATCACGGCCTCCGAATGCCTTCATTTACAAGCCACTGGATCTTGATCCAGATGTACACTCCTTTAGGCTTGTGGTTGTAGAGCCATCTATATGTGGGGAGATGAGCTGCGGAAAAGATGAGTCTCCTCAATGCTTTCGAGTTTGAAATCAGGGAAAACCTTTGGGACGCTTCTCATTATCTTCGCAGATCGGGTAATCGAATCCCGGTTTTGGTAGATGCGTTTTGCATCAGATGATTGGATATTCCGTAACGCAATATGCAGTCGACAATAATGGAATGGGTGTACTTCAAGGCTGACACCGTTTTCGTATGGCTGAGAAAAAAGGACTCGAAATGTTCACTGGGGGATAAAGTTCAAACCAGTAAGAGTGTTGTCTCTCGAGGCATTGACAGATAGGGGTCGCAAGCCTATGATTCTGTTCCGGAAACTATTGCCGAGTCGAGAGAAAAGTCCGAATTGCCGGCTCCAGGGGTTTAAGGAACGAGAGAAGGTCAGGGAGCTATGTGCTGATGGATATTGAAATAAGTTGTGGATAATACAAGAATCGGGCGAGCACGACAAATAGGAGTATTTTTTTTTCTTCTTTCGCAAGATGTTAAGGTTACCAGATGAAAGTCGAAAGAATCTTCGTCGTCGCAATAACGCGCCCGGAGTGATAGTGTCAGGATACCTAGCCAGCGGTCATTCTTGGTTATATCTTATTAGGTATTTGGGAGAGGGTAATATGTTGATCAGAGTGAGAGTGAGAGTGGAAGTGGAAGTGGAAGTGGAAGTGGAAGTGGAAGTGGAAGTGGAAGTGGAAGTGGAAGTGACGGTTCAGTGAGAGATATAAAGCAAATAAATAACAAACAAGCAAACGAACGAACGAACGAACAAACAAACAATAATCTATTGAAGTAAATAAAAGCACATCCAATCATATCGCCCGCTTAAGTTTATATCAGATTTTATCATCATTTTTTGATCCAAGGCCAAATTCAAAGATATTATTAAAAAGCTTCAATTTTTAAGGAAAAAGAAAAGAAGATAAGATATTCCAAATACTTTCACCTTCTTTCTTCTCGTCTTAAAACTTCTATTCCTTTATTTTATTTACAACTACAACAATCAACTACGACGACGACAACAACAACAACAACAACAACAACAACAACAACAGACAAAGATCGTGTTGTCGCATCGCATCACATCACATACAAACGCGCGCAATAAGTTCATTCAAGATGTGTAAGTTTATCTTTCTATTTTGCTTCTGCTTCTGCGTCTGCTTCTTCTTCTTCTTCGATCTTTGCTTCTGCTCCAAATTCCACTTACACCCACTGCTCACCTTTTCAATCCCACTTCAACCTTCATCCTATTCCACCTCAGCTTCTACAAAAAATCAAACTGAACAAAACTAACAACACCCTCCAACCTCCACAGCGCATTCAATGGTAGTTCTCCCCAGTAACGGGCACCACCATCCTCATGGCATCAAACGAGAGCATGATCACGATCATGTTTACGATGTCAGTCCCAAAAGCACAAATGTGAATGGAAATGCATCCGATCACCAAATTGCGCATCAACATAAAAAAAAGAAGAACCACCATTCTCGAAATCAGAATCAGAATGGGGAAAGTGAAAAGAGGAAAAAAAAGAGGCAACAAAATTCAAAGCAGTCTCAACAATCGCAAGCACAACAAGAAGATACATTGATGAGCGGAGGCTCGGGAGAAATGAGCGCGGAAGTGGGAGTCCCGATACTACTTCCGAGTCATAAGCATTCAAATGGAAGTGACGGTAAGAAGAAGAATAGAAATAAGTCAAAGAAGCAAAAAACTGTCCATTTCGAAGGTCACGAAGCGGCGAGGACTGAAACTGTTCAGAAGAATGGTAATGCGACAAACTCCCAAACATCGATCTTACCCGTTCGATCGCAAAATGCAAGTCTCCAGCCGACTTCTAGTCCAATTCTTCCTCCAACCCGTCCACGAAGATACTCAAGCAACGGCCAGACCCCAATTCTCCCACCAACTTCTCCAAGTCGTATGAATCTTCTTCGCGGCCCTCCTATGAATTCAACTCCAATCCTGCCACCAATTTCACCCTTCAGAAATAGACGGGGATCCACTGGTAATGCATTTTCTGGACCCCCACCATCTTTCTCCGTACCAGCCCCTCTTCCCAAGGTCACTCCACCAACAGCATTCAAAGAGCCCAAGCCTAGAGATGATGATTGGGAGTTTAGCAGCGGAAAGATTCGTGCAATGACTGGAAATCCCATGGAGAAAGACACACAGCGTGAAGAAAGTAAGTCGCATCCGCCAATTTCCATGGTTTGAATTTGATCTAATGAATTTCCATCCATTTAGATGTGGCCTTTTCATCCAACTACATCCAATCGCCAATGCGCCAATCGCAAGGTATCAACGTAGCCGGAGTAAATTTCAACATAATTCATCTCAAGCACCGCGGAAGTTCCGTCTTGAAACAAAATGACAGCGGGGTTAAAATTTGCTCTGTTGCCCAGGGCAGCATTTGGGTTTCGCTCGAGTCCGAGAAATTTCGCATCTCCAAAGGTGGAATGTGGCGGGTCCGAGAGGGGGAAGCTTGCTCGGTTAAGAATGAGGATTTTTCCGACACCACCTTGCACATTACTTCGATCCCAAGTGTTACTGTGTTGATTTAATCTTTTTATATTATTTGACTCGACGGGACGATAGGCTTAAGTGCTCAGAGGACACTTCTTTACTATTGCATCTGCGCATTGTACCACCACAGCTTATGGTTGATTCTGCGCGAGAAGCCGGTCTTAATGATTTCAAAGTTTTTTTTATCGCAATCGAAGATGGAAGCTGCTCATTTATCCGGTGTGATAGCCGCGCAAATTCCTTTCCATTCATTGCTGTCACCGGCGAAGGGTGTTCGGAAGCACACATCTGGGAATTATTGCGAGTGGGATTTGCATATTTAGGGAAGGTTGAAGCTCATTAAATATAGGGAATGATTTACATACATACATACTAAGCTCTTTGTGAGATCTCCTCCTCAATAATGGAGGTTTCCGTTATGATCTCTGGTCTTTCTTGACTCAGCCCATTTGAATGTTCCAGTTCCAAGCCACCTTCATCATTTTTTGCAGATTATTGAATCTATTGATGATGATGATGAAGAAGAAGAAGAAGAAGAAGAAGAAGAAGAGAATTCCCGTATTTAACCCCTGCTGCCCAGAATGTCTCAGAAATAGTGGCGTTCGCTGGTAAGTGACAGCTGAAAGATTCCCCACCAAAACTTCCCCAATCAAAAAACTTTCCATCCCGCGAAATGATTCTTCTGGGTTTAGAACATTGAAAAGCTGGGAGAAGCTTAACTTTATTCAGACGTTAGGCTTCACTCTCAAGACTTTTTTTTAACTTTTTAAAAGTATGGCGCGAAGTTGGCTGCAGAACGTCAAGGTTGAATGGAGCCTCAACTTCTCTTGGAATCGTGAGATGATTTGATCATTTGGCTTTTCTGTGTTGAACAATTAGGCAGTAGAATAGTAGGGATCCTGTGCCATTTGGAATTTATTTCAATGTTTCTCTCCCTCTGAAGTATGCCAGTCGCTCAAATCGTACATAGTGATTAATTTCTGGTAGCACACTATGATTTTCCTCTTATTTCTAACATGCTCGAGTCTTCTTTCGATAACTTCGGCGAAGGCTCTTCCGTGGACACCAGCGATTCAAACAGCTACTGCTAATGATCGAGCACCAGTGCAAGGAGGATGGAGCCCAAAGCCAACAGCAGCTCTGAATAAAGCTCTTGAGGTGTTGGAGCTTTTGAAACGTCAAACAAATGGGATAAATACTTGCGGATACTTCAGTGGTGTCAAATGTTGGTATTTTAGAATTTAAACCTCAATTCAAAGAGATAAATACTGACGATATGAAGCGGAACCTTACACTTGTTCTGGAGCAGGTTATTGCGCCCATAATTCGTACTCTGCGGTTGGTTGCTGTGAAGGAGATCTTGAGTCTTGCGATATATTTACAGCATGCGTAGACTACTCCTTGTATTCGGCGGTCTGTTATCTAGCAGGGTCTTTAACAGGATGTTGTAATGATGCTTCATATCCATATTGTGCGACTTATCTCTGGCAGAACCCGCAAAGAAGCATGATTCGTTGTGTGGACACCCCAGCGTTTTATCTCATGTCCGATTACCCGGTCACCGATTCTGGTTCAATGACTGTCACGCCTGTCGTTACAGTATCTCGAAGTGTTGTTTCAGTAGCAAGCAGTTTTCAGAACGGAGAAGATGCTGAAGATGTAACCAGTGCTTCCGGGCATGTAATAACCTCAGCAGGTGCACGTAGCTCAGCATCTTCGGCACGCAACTCAGCATCCTCATCTTCATCGTCACTGACAACTCCACTCGCAAGTACAACTCAAAAGAAATCCAGCGTTCCACTAGGAGCCATTATCGGTGGAGTTATTGGCGGAGTGGCAGTAATCGCGCTTTTGATTTTTGTCATCGTTTTCTTCATTAGAAGAAAGAAATCGAATCCATCTCCACCCCAGCCTCCACCTCAAGTGTCAGCGATTCTCCCGAATAGCCCATATCAAGGGCCATCGCCGAATTCCCCTACACCGTTTTACGACAACCGTGCAAGTATCATAAAGCCATCATATCCTGTACAAAATACAATGGAATTGGCAAGTACTGTTTATATTCCTCCAGCTATTCCGGAGCATTATCAGCCACCGAACGATGATGTACCCGTTTCGCCCAATACAGAGACACATAGACTTTCAAATCACCAAATATATAGTGATCCGGGTCATCAGTACTCTGAATTAGATGCAACTGCGTTGAATTCTTTGAGCGGGAATGGAGTAGAGTTAGAAGGTGCAGCAGGGAGACAGAGACACGGAGCAGAAATTGGCCCCTCGAGATAGTAGGGTGGATGGTATGAAGCAGTTGGCCTTGTGTTTTCAATTGATGAAACCAGGCATCCCTTGGTTTCATCGAGTGCCCAGAGACCAATTTCACATTGAGCTCGAGTGGTGAGAAACATCCCTTGTGTATGATACCGGCTTTTCTTATTTGCTTATAGAAATTTGGAAAAGATATCCGATATAGCTTACATGTATTAATGAATGAAAGATGTGGTTTAGAAACTTGTCAGGAACTTTGCATGCATAATAAGTGTATTTGAGCACGGACCACTAGCAAAATGAAACACAGTGGTGAAAACCATGTACACATTTCAACACAGAACAACAAACACTTGAGACTTTCAAGTTGATTCCAATCAAGATGCTCAAGTAAGGAGACTGAATGGGTTTTTGTAAACTTGACATAAGATAAGTTGTTACCCAAGACAAGCTCTATGCAGGTGTATGCTCCACTATCGATGATGTTTTCCTGCATTTTCCGTACCCTTCTCCTCCTTCATGAGGTTTTGTATGATACCAGGTCACGTAGGTAGAACAATGTTCACTCCTTGAAGATCAGAACTTTCAATTACTGGAGTATAAAACCACCACCAGCTGTCTCTTGTCGAGAGGTACATTATTGTACTCGTTTTTTCCCTTCATCGGCGGGTGGAAGTTCTGATAGTTCAATACTCTTTCACATTATTTTAACAATAACTCCTATCAAACAACTTGTAGTCCATTCAATATTTACATCTTTCTAACATGGGCCCCATAATACGAGTTGGGATTATCGGACTTGGGGAAATTGCACAGGTACTCACGTCCAAGAAGATATACGACGAAGGCAACTAATCTCCTTTCTTATATACAGGTCTCGCATATCTCAGTCCTAAATAACCTTTCCGACTACTTCACCATAACCTACCTCTGCGATCCTTCTCCTGCTGCTCTTGAACATTGCTCCCGAAAAGTCGTTGGTCACACACCAAAAATAACCTCCGATGCAGCAGCTCTTTGCTCATCTTCAGATGTCGATGTGGTTCTTATAACTAGCGCACACGGCTTTCATCCTTCCCAAGCTATATTGGCACTACACAATGATAAACATGCATTAGTTGAGAAGCCGTTAGCATTGTGCCACCGAGATATAGAGACTCTTGAGGAAGCCGAAAAGGGATCGGCAGGCAAGATCTTCGTTGGATATCAGAGACGATATGCTCAGGCATTTGTTGATGCCGTAGCGGAAGTAGGCGGTCTCGGCAAGATCCAATATGCACGTGTTAGAGACATCATCGGACCCAACAGCGTTTTTGTAGGTCAATCGGCGACATTCCCCAAGAAATTCTCGGATTACAAACAAGAGGATTCGGAGGCCATGTCGGCCGTTCTAGATGAACAGATTACGCACGCGCTTGGAACAGAGTATGGAGTAGATGTAACTCCTTCGTCTAAGGAGTTCCTAGGATTTTTTGGAATGTAATGCCTCCATACAATTCCAGATCCAATTTAAAGACACCTGCTAAATTCATCTAGTCTCGCTACCCATGACCTGAGTGCAATGCGGGAAATACTGGGTATGCCTCAGAAGGTACTGGGCTCATCTCTTGGTCTACCTTTTTGGACTGTTTTATTCCAATTTGATGGCTTTGCGGTGACCTATGAGTCGGGTGTCAATAATGTTCCAATCTTCGACGCCCACATAGAAGTGTATTCGGAAGATAAGATCGTTCGGGTCAATTATGACACTCCATATATCAAAGGACTCCCTGTCACACTGACGATCAGGGAAAGAGTTGGTGAATCAGGATACCAGGAGAGAACTGTCAGGAAAACATACGAGGACCCATATACTTTGGAATTCTTGGAATTTTATGATTGTGTCGTCAATGGAAAGACCCCAAAGACAAGTGTCGGCGACGCGAAGAAAGACTTGGATCTTTTCAAAATGGTAATGCAATCTGGAAAGATCTCATGATTGAATGCGTAGATTACTAGAAGACGATGTTTCTGAAAAATTCAAAGCGCAGCAGGTTGTTAATTTTTCCTCCAAGTTCATGGAGACCATGTGGTTTTACCAAGAACCGCCATAGAAGCGTAGAATTCTTCTCTTAGTTTTGAGTAAAGCTGCTCACTAAAATAGTAAAACAACCCCTTTCCAAAGTCTCATTCTTCGCTAACACAGCTCTCCTATCGATCTCTCGATGCCGCTGCTTGTAGCATTCGTGTTTCCAGTTCAAATGAACCTAAATGTCTTTTGTCCACATCTGTAATACAAACTACCGTCTTAGTACGACACATTGAGAATGGCGTCTAATCCCATAAGTTTAGTTCTATTGCCAAAATAAGAACATCAGGAGTGGATTGAACAGCATAAGTGAGAAAAGTATTCACTTTGCTATTCATATAGTTTTGCTCAACCTCAACCAAATAGCTTTACATCATTAAACGAAAATATGTAAGGTATAAATCAAAAGCTCAGTGTTGTCGAATTCAGACGGCAATGAATACTACAATTTTCTAACTAGCACAGTTTCCCGACAGTTTGTTCCCATTTTAGCCTTTATCTTCTGTAGATGGAAGGGGTTTGGCCATGGGGCGGTGGATTGAGGGCTCGAAGTGGGACTAGTGACTAGTGCAGCGGCAAAGAACATTACCCCGCCTTTCTGCTGTTTATAGAGTGAGTGGGCCTTCCTCGCGCTATAATAATATTCAATTTTGTAAAATGCAATCTCCCCAGCTTCCCCCGTCCCTTGAACCCGAACCTCCCCACTATGCAAGGCCAAGGCCTGAACAAGTAGATATCTGCTATCGCGCTGCCTGTGACGGAGACCTTGGTACTCTTAAAGAACAGGCCTGGCAACTTCTCCACAATCCTGAGGCGGCATTTGTTGAGCAACCGCATCCAGCATGGCTATATCGTTCATTAGCTGAGGCGATTCGGCAACAGAACATAGAAATGGTTCAGTTTCTGTTGGACGAGAACGTTGCGAATGGTGATCTTCCAGTTGAGGTTGCTGTGCGTAGTCGAGCGTTCAATGTACTGGAATTATTCCTTCAAAGTGGATGGGATATCAACCAGCCAATGGGCCGAAATGAGCCCCCCGTGTTGAGGTATTATTGCCAATCTTTAATATTTTCAACCTTTACTTACACATTCAGTATCCCTTTGTGTACCTCTGATAAGGAGATGGTTATGTGGTTGCTTAACCATGGTGCCAATCCAAACAGCCGCTGCGATTGGGATTTTACACCTACATCATACGCCATGCTTGCTGCTCCTCTCGAAACTATCGACGCTCTTTTCGAACGAGGAGCAAACCCACTCTGTGGACAACTCCTCCATTATGCTGTCCTAAGGGACAAACCTGATGCTCTCGCGGTGGTCCGCCTGGTCGTAGAAAAAGGTGCATCAATCAACGAGATCAAGTACGAAACGAAGCCAGAGACATATATCGAGCGCAAGCCATTTGGCCTTGGGTCACCACTTCATTGAGCTGCAGAGTTTGGTAAGAAGGACGTGGTTGAGTACTTGTTGAAGATGGGCGCCGACTCCTTGAAGTTGGACAGTAAAGGTCGAACGCCACGTTACTGGGCAGAAAAGGAGGGCTTCACGGACGTAGCTCGTGTTCTGGAGGAGGCAGAGCGTGAACAGGCAAACATTAATTCAATGTAATTAGATATTTTGGGCGCTGATACAAGACGTAATATCAAGAGCAAGAATTATCTATCAAAGTATTTTAAACTATTTATACCGATAATTCGCTCGTGAACTTTAACATCATATCCTTTAAAGTCAGCTAACACCTCGATTATGAGAGATACTTTATAGCGGACGTTGAGGTCGATTCCTTATTCGAGCGTAGTGTGAAAGCCGTACGCGAGGCCCGGATTACTCAAACAGGGTGCATCCATTTTCTGATGTAGGCTTGCTATCTGCTTTTTTATTATATTATACTATATTATATATTATATTTTAATATACCATATCATGTTATACTATACTATACCACACCACACAAATCAGCCAGCAGAAATAGCACTGTCACGTAGACTGTATAATAAATCTGGAATTTCATTTCTATACATCCATCCATCCATCCATGCAACCAAGTCCAGCATATGAAAAACAAAAAAAATTATCTCTCTCCAACCGATTTGCAGCTAGTAAAAGAATATCTGCGAGAGATTTCTGAGGAAAGTCTTGAAGTCTTGAAGCACCTAAGAAAGCTTATCCATTGTAAATACATACATACATACATCCATACATGCGTCCATGCTCCCCCATATACTACCAATCGACGAAATCAATCCGCGCAAGGAGTAGAGGTAGAGTATGAGGTAGGAGTAACCTCCAAGTATCGCAGGTAAATCAAATCAAATCAAAAGAAAAGAAACCCTAGAAACGCCATCCCATTCCATTCCATTCCATTCCATCCTATCCCAACCTATCCACCCCCGTAAAATCCCATCATCATCATCATCATCATCATCATCATCTTATCTTCCATTCATCTCCTCATCCTCATCCACATCAATATCAATATCCTCCGGGTGACCCAACAACCCCGCCACATTTGCCATATCATAATGTTTCCTCCTCATAGCCTCAAACCTCTCATGCTTCTCACGTTCCTCCGCCGTCATCCCCAACACATGCGCATCCGCATCCAGTCCCTCCCCCGCCACATGAACCTTCTTCTCCTCCCCCTCCCCCATCTCCCGATCCGGAACCGCCTCTTCCGGCTCCCCCAGGCTCAACCCGGGTATTTCATCATCCTTCGCCCCTCGGGATCGAGGCGAGTGCATATGGACGCCCTGCACCTTATCAAGCTCATCCACGACAATCTCGCCCGCGTCAATGGTGCGGATCTCCTCTTCATCTTCGTTCGGATCATAGTGTTTAGCGTAGGGTGTCTTGGGCTCGTTAATCTTCATCGTGCTGCTTTTTTCTTGCTCGGTGAGGTAGAGATTGGCTTCGTCCCATTGAAGACGCATGTTATTGGTATCGTCATCGTCAGCGCGAGCGGAACCGGATGATTGACGACGGGCTGGTCGACTGCCCGAGGAAGATCGTCGACGACCGGCGTTTTGGAGCGTATTCTGGAGGGTGACGTCTTTATCGGATGTGCCAGATGTGGCAGATGGAGGGGAGAAGGAGGGAGGGATGGCGACGTGTTTGGGGGTTATGACGGGAGGTGCTGAGGTGGTCATGGGAGCTTGAGAGGGAGGAGAGCGGTGGAATGAGTTTTTGAGGATTCCTTTTTATTCTTTGTTAGTTTGAGTTGTTTGGAAGTTTGAAGCGGGGTAAGATTTGCTGGGGAAATCAATGTATGTATTTTTTTTTTTTACCTTTTGGACGTTTTGTAGTAGGACTTGGAGGACTATGAAGAACTGGAACTTCTGATGAAGACATAGTGGTAGCCATTATGTTTTTGAAGTGATTTTTGTATGTTGTTGTGAAATATTTATAAAGAGGTGATGCGATGCGATGCGATGCGATGCGATACGTGAGTAATATACTCTACGGAGTACTTTAAAGCTATGAAGCTATGAAGCTATGAAGCTATGAAGCTATGAAGCTATGAAGCTAAATATTTTAAGGCGATAAGGTTACAACTTTTATTCGTTATGTTTAAGAAATGTTTCGTATGACCTTGTAGTAATTGTAAAACAATGAGGGCAGCTGAGTTCTTTAAAGAATCAAGATGGTGGTGATGGTGGTGATGGTGGTGGTGGGTGAGGAGGAGGAGGAGGAGGTGAATTATGACTATGAATGTGAATGTGAATATGAATGTGAAAATGGGGAGGCAGGGTTTATTAGGCTGATTGATGTGATTTGATTTGATGTGATTGATGATGACGATGATGAAATGACTAACCCGATTGAATCTATTTAAATATTGTAAATAATATTGTAAATACCTATAGATATTTATTAATTTATTAATTTATTGATCAATACATGCATCTATATATATATATTTTTTATAATCTTACATAAATATATAATATATATAGATTACTTATAACTTCTCTTTTACTCCTAACCAATCAAACCTCACTTACCTAAGACTTATTTTTCCATTAGCAAACCGCGGCAACAACTTATTACGAACCTTATATATCAGAATCTTCCTTGACAATAATACTAATACTAGGTAGGTACAGTAACAAGTACAGTAACTTGTATGTATAATAACGTCATCTTGCAGAAGATCATTTTTGGGATTTCTTCTTTTTTTACTTGGGCATCATCATCATCAAGACTCAGGACTCAGGGTTTTTTACTTTACCAATAGTATTAGACTTCATGGAGATATGGAGTACTTAGTAGTACTTAGTAGTAGCTCGGAGTTGGGCAGAGCGGGGTATATTTGATTTTTGATCTCTGATCTCTGATCTTTGTCCTTTGATCTTTGTCCTTTGTTCTGATCTTGGTGCTGACTTGATCTCTTGTTGTATGTAGTCACATTACATCACATATCACCACAATATCACATTCACATTCTTCACATAAGCGAGCCGAACATGAGGAGGAATCACGTTTATCATATGCAGTCATCTGAGGTCTATTACTTCATTGGACCATATTAAAAATATGATGCCGTCAAGTGAAGTGCATCCATCATCTCTTTTGGGATCAAATAATCAAATGTTCCATAAGGAACCACTCTCCTACTTTCCCCGAGTTAACTTTACATATCTCCATATTATATTATACCCAATATCCCATCCTATTAAGATCTTTTACACCTTTACACTGTCACACCCTGATCTAATCTAATCTAATCTACCCCCCTCCTCTCCCTCCTCTCCCTTCACACCTTCACACTCTAAGATTCTAATCTAATCCCCCCCCTTCCCTCGATCCCCATCATCAATCACCATCCCATAAATTCCCCATCCCCGTCGACCACTCCCCCAAACTCAACCTCCTCAACGGTTTCACCTTCACATATTCCACCTTCACCGCATCAAGCAATTCCGTAGAATCCCTCTCATTCCTCGGTATCCCAACATTAGATCTCCCAAACAATCTTCGTTTGAATGGCCTATCTCGAGGTCCACGAGGTACCGGTACATATAAAGTTTCTGGTTCATCTGCTGAAGCTTTCTCTGCCGCTTTTACTTTTTCTACTGCCTTCGCTTTTTCGGTAACTTTGGCCTTTGGTCGTAACTTTAGTGGTCGTATACCTTGTGGCTTTTGGCGGAGGATGCTCTCTTCTTCTTGATTCTTATCATAGTCTGAAGGACTGCTATCGATAAATGCACCGGGGATTTTTATCTCGCGGCTGGTTGGTCGTCTTTTGATTGTTTCCTGTTTGGAGTAATCGACAAAAGCGCCTGGGACTTTTAATTCTGCACTCTTCTTCTTAATCACAATCGCGATATTTGATGACTTGGTTGTTTGTGTGTGGTTTTCCAAGTTCTTTTTTGCTTGAAGAGGAACTTGCTTCGGTTCCGTAGAAGGTTTGGAAGCTTGTTTGGTCTCGATAGGCCCTCGAGATATATTTGGGAATATGTCTCTTATGTTTGCAGTTGATCTTTGCATCTCAAAACTTCCACCTCTGATGGGTAGAGTATCCTTCCAAGACTTCAGTGATGGTCTAGCCTCGGAAACTTTTGCTTTTGGAGTTGCTTTTGCTGTGCTTTTCGTTTTTCTTGAAACAACTTCTTTCGTTGTAGCTACAGGTTTTCTTTCAATCTCAAAACTTCCACCTCTCACCGGAAGAGAATCCTTCCAGGATTTGGGTAATTGCTTGACCACTTTAGCTTCAATGGGTTTTCTTTTAAGTGGAGTGATGTGTTTTGGAGGTATTGGTAAATTCTCTCTTCCATGTGGTGGTTTCGGCATTCTTGTTGGAGGAGGTGGGATTGATGGTCTCCTAATCATCATCTCGTTAAGAATTGCTATTGGTAAAGGTTCTGTAATTGGAGGTTTTCTAGGAGATATTCGATCAAGTGATGAAGGAACCGTAGTTGGAACTAGTGCCACATTCGGCTTAATAGCTATCTCCGGGGACTCGGCGGTTCTGAGCTTGTCAGCATACTTTTCAAAATCAATGACATTGGGGATACAAACCTCATTGTAGATAACGGCGATCTCATCGCAACATCACTTATACTACTGCTCGGTGTCACATTCCTCGGTCTTCCCATTCTCTGTGAAACAATAGGGTTAGTCGCCTGTTTCGTCGACGCTGGACTAGCGCAGCCCCGGCAATCCGCACACTCAGAATTTTTATTCAACCCCAAAGAAATCGCTGAATCGGAATGCTGCATACACTTCTCATTCGAATCCTTCCCCGTATCTCCCACAAGATACGACCAATCGATTCCCCAACCCCTAGGTTTTGATCCTACTCGCGATAATGCCGGTGTGGGGAGAAGTGGTGTAAATGGTCTCTCAGAAGGAAACTCTCCCGGCATAGAAGTCATAAAACTCTTCGACTCCGGTTTTGGTAACGGTTCTAATGTCCCTTCAGGTACCGGTTTCCTCTTAACATTCGTCTCACTAGTAATTCTAGCGTTCGCTATAGCAAGCGATTGATCTTTTTCCCACTCTTCTTTTTCATTACCCATAAATAGATGATCGTCATGGAGTGATGGTATCGAATCATTCGAAGTCGAAGGACTTATAAATCGTGATTGTGATTGCAATATATTCGCCGCGGATGGATTAAGGGAGGTGAAATTACTATCTACCAAATCATCTCCGAAGGAACTCACCCTACAATTTAGGGTACCGGAGAGAGTGGTGCTGGTGGTAGGAAGTTGGAAGGGATATTGACAGGCTTCGAGTGCAGTTAGGATTATACCTATTGCTATACTGGATTGAGAACTATCAGCTCGGCTCATTCACCAATGATGAATTCTCATCCATCACCCATCAATCACAATACTGGGGAAAGTCGGAACTCACAACGCAACACTCGAAATAACAACCCCCCCAATCTGTATACCGCAATCTCTCGTTCCTGGTCGACACACTTTCGGTTTCGAAACAATAATACTAGATGTGATGATGGATATCATCCAACAAACAAGCGCCACACGCGCAACGATAAAACTATACCCATGCAACTTCAACACAGGCGGTCGCACAAATCCCACCGGTGCGTTTTTGATACTGGCCGAGAGGTGCAGTACAAGATATAGCACGGAGAAAAAACACTACATCACAATTAGCCTCACACTGATCATCCTTAACCCAATCCCACGAATCCCGGAAAAAAACAAAAACTCACCCCAGCCAAAACAAAACCAGTCCCAACCCTCAACGCAATACCATGCGTGCTATTTTTCTGTCCGAAGAATTCCACGCCTAGAACGATGCCTGCGGCGGTACAGAGGAGTAGGATTGATAAGGTGGAGGTGATGAGGAGGGGGGTGAGGGTGCGTTGGGTGAGGGTGGGTCCGAGGGAGATGAGGGGGATTTGGGTGCGTGGCGCGAGGNGGGGGTATGTGGCGTGGTTGCTAGGTGATGGATGGATGGGGTTGTGGAGGATAAGGAATATAAGATTTGGAATTTGGAATTTTGGGGAATGATGTACAGTATATGTTTATATTACATTAAGTACTCTGCACCGAGATGGAAATTGAAATGGAAAATGAAACTAAAATGGAAAATTGAAGAGAGGAGAGAAGAGAAGAGAAGAGGATGGTGATGAGAGAAGAGGAGAAGATGGTGATGATGCACTTCTAATATCCATCCCAAATACCCGCAAGACCGGGGTAATCAAAGTTCCAAAAGTTCCAAATGCGTAGGTTACATCATCTTTCAGCAGTTTGATATCTATTAAGTGATATGTTGATATGTTGATATGGATATGGATATAGATATGATTGATTGATTGAATGATACTTCCGCTTCTAGAAGAAAAAATGATGGGGTTTCGCCGGATGGAGTATTAGTGCAGTATCAGTATCGGTATGAGTATTGGTATCGGTAGCGGTAGCAGTGCAGGTATTGTAATGTATGTAGGATGGATGAATGGAATGGATGAAGGGGGAGTTTCTACTACTATCTGTTCGTCTGTCTGTCTATCTGTTTGTCTAATGGATGGATAGGTGGAAAGGAGGTTGGGTAATTCATGCATGTATGTATGCAGTAAATGCATACAGTATATGAACATGAATTACCAAAACGAAATAAATAACTAAACAAGAGGCTGGATTGCCGAATTCGTACATTCACACATACATTATTTTTTCACTCCCATCACATCCCATCTCATCTTATCTTATCTTTTCACATCTTTATCGAGTCAATAATAGCTGTAAAGCATTCACATTACATTCCATTACATTCCATTACATTCCATTACATTCCATTACATTCCATTACATTCCTAGTAATGGCGAGGCTGTGAGGGGTGTGTTTATGTACATTCCTAAGGGGTAGATCGGTTGTAAGCGAGCGAGCGAGCGAGAATGTGGATATATATCGATATTGATATTGATTTCGATTTCGACCTTTCCTATCCCATCCCGTTTCGTTTCGTTTTGTTTTACTATATATAGATATATAAATGACGTAGGTATTGTTGTATCATACGCATTTGGATGGGTAAGTTTTGAGGGTTATTATTTATAGGTTGGGTTGGGTTGGGTAAAGGGTGTGGTGTGATGTGATATGTATGAAATGTATGAAGTGGTTGATTGCGGAAGAATGGATATGGGATTCGCTTGACTTTACATAGCTCCTCATTTTCCCATTTCCTCATTTCCTCATTTCCTCACTGAAGACTTGAAGGCTTGAAGGATTAAAGTATGGAGATTAAAGTTGGTAAAAGCTACTGCATACACTGTATACCCCGCATTCAGAAGAGAAGTATATGATATACTGTACCTATATACGTGGTGGAAAGGTTACCAGCCAGCTATATAAGTCTTCGATATAAACGAGATGATGTGATGTCATGAGAAAATATATCTCAATAGAGAGGTACGTTCATTCGTTCGTTCATTCATTTGACTTTTCTACTCGCTTTCCCCCCTATTCCAATCCTTCTTCTTCGTCCTAGTATATCTTCAACTTTGGTGATAGTGATATATATGTAAGCTAATTGAAACAAGCAGAAAGCTTAGAAAAGTTTAAAATAGAAATTAAAAAATATATTGAAAAACAGGGCATTCTGGTTCAATTACTAGATTTTATTTCATTTTTAATATAATTTCATTTTATTCTTAATTTCATTTTATGTTAGATATATCAAAAAAGTTATATTTTTATTACTATAGCTGCTAGCAGGAACATTTTTAATCTAGTAGTAGGATAGGTAGAGCAAGAAATCCTGTTATTTTACTTCTATAGGGTGTATGATATGGAAGATATATTCACTCTTTCTCTTCTTCTTCTTCTTCCTCTTCTTCTTCTTCTTCCTCTTCTTCTTTCGCATTAGTGATGGACTTTACGAGAGAAGTGATGAGGGCGAAGCTTGGCATCTTGAATCTTGATGTATGTATGATTTATAGAATGAAAGAAGATTTTGATGAGATGATGGAAATGTGGTGAAGATGGATGGACGAAATAGGATAAGGGGTGGAAAACAAATAGGTGAATGAGAAAATTGTATGCTGTGAAGTGAGGAGAGGAGAAATAGGTGGTAATGAAATTGCTCAAATAGAGCTTTTGACATTCAAGTATAATCAATACGCGAGGTCTCCTGTTTCGAATACATGAGATAGATGATCTGCTTTAACCTGTGTGGAAATCTATCATTTTATCATTTCCTTAAAGATGAATATACAAATGTACAGTTATCTACTGTATGTAAATAGTCAAACTCGAGAAGGAAACTTGTAAATGCAATATTTTCCAGCCAAGGAAAGTAAATCTGGGTGTACTGTATCCACAAAAGGCTCGCTCCATTCATAGAAGATAACTCTAACTGGCACAGTATTATAACTAGCTGTCCCAATCGTAAACCCATGCACTGCACTGTCTACAGCTTAGCAAATAATGCGGAACCATGAATTTATAATTCGCGGTCAAAGTAAAAGTTAAGGAAGGTTACGTGAGGGCTAATAAGGCTTGGTCTACCTTTCTCTTCATAAACGCTCGGGATATACTCGAGTAGTCGCGCGCCTATCATAAGGCCCAACTCATACCCTCGGACCGGTCTCGGGTGGCTCGTAGCATAATGATGAATATTGAATAATCAAATCAGATGGCTTATTGGTATTTTCGTGTTGCTCATTGTAGGCTATAAGGTTGAAGACCGGACGAAGGGTTTGTGGTAGGATTCTGACGCGGCCATATAAGTTACAGTGGAATGGCTTATGACCGAGACGAATTGTTGGGATTGGAGGAAGCCCAGAAGAAGTTGGGGTTTTGAGGATGATATATTGAGATTGAATGGATGTAGAGATTGCGTACTCTTGTTTTCCGTCTTTTTTCTGTTCGTCTGTCGATATTTGCATCGTGCCATCGTCTATCCATTGTATAATCGACTTGCTTTCCTATACCCAGAATTCGAATTGAGATTTATCGTTTGATTCAACAGCTACTAAAGCATATATCTATACTCCAAACAAACAAATAATGGGTAACACATCATCCCACCAACCTATCTCTTCTTCCACTACCACTTCAACTGCTTCCACTCCCCAATCATCCTCATCCAATTCATCTATAAAACCCCCCAAAAACTTCCACATTCATTCCAATCTCATCTCTCACTTCCACTCCAACACCCGTCAAACATCTTCAATTGACGAGCGAGGCGCCCTATTAGAAAATACTGATAAAAATATCGAAGAGGATGATATTGATGATGGTACATATCTACTACGAAGAGGAAGTCTTGAACCGAGAGAAGAATGGTTGGCAAGGAAACAACTCATCGCGGAGAGGATTAAGGGAGATAGGGTTAATGATGTTGGTGTGAAGATGTGGAAGAATTATACTATTGATGGTGGAAAAGGGCAACTGTGATTTCTTGGATTGGAAACTCTTGTGTAATGATAATGATTTATATGTAATGTGTTTCTAAAAGGTTGGATAGGTTGGATTGATTGTACTTTTAGAGAACTTCTTTCGCTTGGGATGGGATTTTGGGTTGAACGAAAAGGGGGTTTCCTTTTCCTCTGTAAGGCAAGTATTTTCTCTTGTTAACAACGATATTTCATGAGCATTTTCAATCATGTTACTGTCCAGATTAACTCTGAGATACCACTTGGATATTGACAGACATAGAGGATACATGGCGCGGCTTTACTACTGAGCAATCAACTTGTCCACTCAATTCCAGATGATAGATCTAGAAAGATTTATGTGAGGACAACGAATCCTCATCGTGGTAAGTAGCACTAGCTGTAGTTGCATTTCAATAATGCCATTCCAGACGAATAATCAACCGACAACATCACCTATGACCTTTATCCCTAGTAAACGTGTCATCGGTGAGCTACAATAACCAACTTTGATATGTATTTTGATACTCTCCTGATATATATATATATATATATATATAAATACTTATTAGAGTAAAGTAGATCTACAGAGTATTTAAATTCATATCCGAACCTTTTCGGAAGTCTTAATTTAATAAATTTACACTAGCCTTATTCATATTAATCCATTAAAAGAAAGTTTTAACTTAATTCTATTTTTATTTCTTATTATTATAATTTACCATCTATTTACGAGCCATTATATACCGAATACATTTATTTACGTGTCAGATTACTACTCACTCTGCAATTCCAAAAAAAATAACTTAATTATCTCATAATTATTTTCTTTTTCTTTTTCCCTTTCTTTTTTGATTTCTAGACTGAGCCACTATCATAATCATTACCTTCGATATCCGTCACATTAGAATCAAAAAAAGCTTCCATTCTTAGAAACAAACCAACCAAACTATCCCCTCCCCGCCCCCAGAAAAAACCACTACACCGCCACCTTTTCCTTCCTTGAGTCAGGCAAGGCGTCCGTCCGATTCATGAATGGCTCGAAAACGAAGAGCCGAATCTGCCAGTAACCAGCAGCAAGCTCCCATGACCATACAACGTCGACGTTCCACGCTCCGAGATTTGCAAGCTTCGAATGCCGATGGAGATGCCGTAGCTCCCAAGGTGATCAACGCAGCACCGTCTTTGGAAAAGGCAGAGATGTATGGGATTAATGATAAACGTCCGAGGTCGTCGAAATTGCTCGCGATGGCGGGGCGCATTTTTATTGAGACGATTCCGCAATGGTTGGCGGTGGGTGCTATGCTTGGGTTGATTTTTGGGGGGTGTTGTTCGAATGTGAGTTACTTAACGCGTCGAAGGAATTGCGAGGGATGAGAGACTCATATGATTTTCTTAGGTTTTCGCGTTGGAAGCTATTGTGAAGTAAGTTTTGACTCCATTGATTTTGAGGATAATATTGCTTGCTTGAAGTACCCCGCTGACATTATTGGACACAGTGTCGAACCAGATAGCGGTACGCGCCCCTTCACCAGGATCCTTCGAACCTCATTCTAACATTCTGAAGGAACACTTATGACATTTGTTCAATTCCTCTTTGTAGCTGTAACAGGCTATATCTCCCAATTCGATCGGAGTCGACCCCCCTTCTTCCTCACACCGAATCGTGTTCCTATACGTCGATGGATTATAAATATCGTCTTATTTTTTACAATTAATGTATTGAACAATCATGCATTCAGCTACAATATATCGGTGCCTATGCACATCATTTTACGCTCTGGAGGCAGTATAACGACATTAGCTGCCGGATATATATGGGGGAAGAGATTCTCTAGAATACAAGTTATAGCCGTCACTCTACTAACGATTGGCGTGGTGACAGCCGCTTGGTCTGATGCGCAATCCAAGGTATTATCACCTTTCCATAACTCCCAACTCTCACTAATAAACAACCCTCCAGAACGGAAAAGTAGACGAAGACATCTCCTCCTTCAACACCGGCCTAATAATCCTCTTCATCGCCCAAGTGCTCTCGGCAATAATGGGACTCTACACGGAAGAAACCTATAAAGAATACGGACCCCACTGGAAAGAAAACCTCTTCTACTCGCACCTCCTCGCCCTCCCCCTCTTCGCCCCCTTCCTCCCATCCATGCACGCCCAACTCCTCAAACTCGCCTCCTCGGCCCCCCTCAATCTCCCCAGCCTTTCCAATCTCCAAAATCTCCCCTCCGACATCCTCTCCACCCTCTCACATATCTATCTACCAAGCCAACTCGTCTATCTCGCCATGAACGTCCTAACGCAATACGCCTGTATACGCGGCGTCAATTTACTCGCAGCGGCATCATCGGCGCTAACGGTCACCATTGTATTGAATGTCAGGAAATTGATTAGTTTACTGTTGAGTATTTGGTTATTTGGGAATCGACTAAGTCCTGGGACGTTGGTGGGTGCTTGTTTGGTGTTTTTTGCGGGGGGATTATATAGTTTGGATGGGGGAAGAAAGAAGGGGGCGAGTAGAATTAGGAGTAGTACTAGTACTAGTAATGGGAAGGTGGGCTAGTAACATACTTTATAAAAAAATTGTTCTTGGGGGTGATGATGGGGTGGATAGCTCGTGAGATTTTGATATTCTTAGACCTGTCCCTGATCTGTGATTTGTGCTGGATTCACACTCTAGAATGATGCACAGGGAAGGTCATTCTGGAACTTTCATACATATAATCCTCTGCTCTCCAGAGGTTGGCTAACATGTTTTTCGATATACATGGACTCACTGAGCATTATTCGGAAAGGTAGGAGTCATAGCTATTAATATTCCCTCCATGGGACGAGACTGCTACTCAGTCATCTATTACGTGGTAAAATGTCCAACCTTTCTAGTAACCTCCTTGCATTCTGCAACTTGGAGGAACCCCACGTCATCTACCACTTCGTTGCGAGTGATATAGACCTATTTACGAGCGGGTTTAGCCAATGACATGGAGGTTGCCTGCGGAGGTGGAGGTGGAGGTGGAATTGGCATTTCTTTTCATAGAATATACCGCCGTAACGGCATCTAATGAAGCCTTCCAACGCTCGAGTATACTCCGAACATAGCTCTACACCGACACCAATTTCTAGCCATGTAATCCATAGCCACATTACATTACTCAGAGCCCCCAGCAGTCATCGTCAACATTACTGCTCCCAAAACAACCCACCAATACCTATTAGTTTTACAACGTTAGCACATCCATCCATTCATTCCAATTCCAAGTCCAATTCCAATTTCAATTCTCTCCTTCCCCTTCCCTCAACCCAAATCCCAATCCCAACACCAAGAAAGAAAGAAAGAAAGAAAGAAAAAAAACTCACTTCTGCAACAACGTCTTCTCCACCACCTCCCCCTCCACCTTCCCCTCCTTACTCAACACCACATTCGGACCCAACACCGGCCCCTTCCCCATCACTACCCGTCGCACCTCTACCCTTGGCGCAAAATCCCGCGTGGCTCCGGCGTCTATAATTCCACTTTTAATGGTGATGCCGAGGACGGCGCCTTGTGCGTCGAGGGTTAGGAGGATGGTGGGGCGGTAGCCTTTTTGAAAGTTGTTGAGGGAGAGGAGGGTGCGGGTAGTGGTGCTGCTGCTGCTGCTGGTGCTGGTGGGAGAGGAGGGGGAGGAGAGTCCGATGAGGGCGAGGTTGGAGTTGGGGTTGGGGTTTGAAGGGGAGGAGGAAGAGTAATCTTCGAGGGCATCTTGAGGGAGGAGATCGCTGGGCGGATCGTAGGAGAGCAGCGAGGCGGATAGCGTCGATGGGTTGTAGGATATAGTGGCTAATGGGTAGACGGACTCGGAGGCTAGAGGTTGGATGTAGATGGTTGCTGTATCGGTATGTTCGGTTGGGTGCGCGGTGAGAGGGAGGATGTGTGCGCAGAGTGCGAGGAGGAGGGTGGTGGGCTTCATTGTGGTGGTTGGGTGGGTGGGTTGATGGAGCTTAGGTGGGTGGGAGATAGCTAGGAGATGGTCGTGATTACATAAGATTCGATACTTGATACTTGGCGTGTTCTGTTCATCAAGGCTGAGACTTTTATTTACTACGGACTTCATATTAAAGTCGAATATAATAATATTCTTGCAATACTACCTTGTAATCTTCAAGCTCTAATATAGGGATAGGTGTGGCCTATTACCGGCCTCTTCTCAAAAAAATTCTAAACTGGACCTCTGATTGGATAAGGACGAGGAGGTTGACCCCGTTTCTTGCAATACTACCTTGTTGTAACATCAATTCGTTCTAGGCATATTTTGCAAATGATATCTGCATTTCAAGTTCAATCAATATATACAACATTTTCTCATGGAAAAAGCTAAGGCGCCCCTTAATCTATTCGCCAGTGTCATGTAAAGAATAACTCCTCCCCAACGCCATAAAACCAAAGAATCAAGGCGAAAGAGAAAATGGGGTATTATTATAATCGTAGAGACGCAACTAGGGTACTCCTGATTGTGAAGCTTCTTCACACCCCGACTCTGTTTTCTGATTTGGGACATCTGCTTTTTTCGTTTCTTTCATCTCTGCGTCAACTCCAACCTCGCTCTGCTCGGGGGTATCAGGTTCATCGCTTTCTTCTTCTTCTTCATCATCTTCATCTAATTCGTCAGATTCATCGGTGGAATCTCCTTCCATTTTGTAACGATCGTTTCGCTCAATCAATCCTTTGTAATAATCAATCAACATCTCGGGATTTGGAACTATTTTCCAATCGACTCGGTGTAGAAATTCAAGCTCCAGTAATCCTAATTCTGCCAATTTGACACCGCCAACCCTCGCGTACGTCGAATTATTCCAGAAAATATCCGAGAGCCCCTTTGAGGCCACCGTCGCTGCTGTAATCAAGAATCGATGAACGGTTAAGGTTGTAACTGTAAAGGCGGGGTATGCTGCGCAAAGTTGATCGATATAGTAAACCATAGAGAGTAAGAGAGAGGGTTCTAGAGTGGCATGGGTTGCAAGTCGCTGCAGATAATCAAGAACGGAAATTCCAGGGGGTGATCTAGAAAAGCGTTAATATAGAAGCATAAGAAAGAATGCAAACATATACCCATGCATACCTAGAATGAAAGCGTGTTAAACCCCCGTTCTGAAGAGGCAGAGCATCGTTTCTTTGAATCAATTCTCCGATCATACTAGCTATAAGCACGACCATATCCTCTTTCTCGCACAGCTCATACTTCGCGGGTAGAATCTTTACAGTTGTCTGAGGCTTCACTCTCTTTGGGGAGTAGACCTTTTTTTTTATTACAGTGTGCGCATCATCAATTGAGGATTGTCGTCTCTTCATATTTGGTGATTCCGGTTGTATCGCTGGTTTTATGTCTCGTAGAACCTCAACGTTGGGTTGCTCTGGCGCAATGATGGGTTCTGGAGGTACATCTTCAGTCTTCACTTGCACCGGCGGCGATGCTCCATCTGCCATTCTAGAAGGCATCATGGGGCTCCACTGGGTAGATGCATCAACATAGACCCATTTCTTAGGTTGCGAATGTGATATCGGTTGCTGTTGAGGTTGTGGCGAGGGAGAAGGTTTATTCGCAGTTGATGTTCTCCGCGACAGTGAAGGGCGTGTCGCTGTATGTGCATAGTGGTAGAGAGTGGGGGAAGCTTGAGATCTACTCAGTGATGGCGACTTCAACATATTCCTTTTCGAAACTGAACCATGATCATCAGTACCTTCCAACTAATGATTGTCTAAATGGGCGAAGTGGAGTTTCGTGGGTAAGAGCGATGAGGTGGGGCGGGTTGTTGTAAGGCGTGGTGAATGAGATAACTGCGATTCGATATAGATATAGCGAGCGGTAGGTTTACTTTTTGATGATAAAGTTAATGAGATGTATGGGGATGTATGGGGATTTTACTGTATAGGATGAACGGAATACAAGTAGGGTAAATAGAATGTATGTATGTATGTATGTACCTAGTATATACAGTAGTAGTAGTATTATAAAGATTTTTTCTATGATGGATGATGATAATAATAATAATAAGGGGTGAAAGAAAGAGTTGCTTGAAAAAAAAAACTCTGTTATGGTTATTATGATAACGAATTATCCGGTTAATAAAAAAATTGGATTTGTTTATATCAGGTCCAAGGTGTGTATTTTATATGTACATATACATTTAAATATATATATAGTATATATTACTATATATATATATATAATTATCTTATTATTCGTTATTTTATAAGTAAAGTACTTCACTACTTTACTTCATGATTTCACACTTCACTTTAGATCCATCTGCACGCTTAAAATGATATGATAGCGTCATCTCCATAAATTCATATCCATAACCATAACCATCTCATCATCAATAATCCTAAATACCTATATAAAATCATTTATTACACTTTATAATATTGTATTATTATTACATATATATATATATATATATATGTATATATATACGCTGACTTCTTTTTAACTTGATTTTAACTGTTTATATATATATATATATATATATATATATTTACATTTTTATTTCATCAACTTCCATTGTTAAGAAAAGTAAGGTCTTTTACGTCACTTGCATTGACTGGATGAAATATATACCTACATACATACATATATATCTGCTTCATCTACTCTACCTTACCTTTTACCTTACTACTACAATCAAACCCACGAATTCAATCAAGAATCTATCATCAGACCTTTCCTACCGAATTTAAATCATCCCCTTCAGAAATAAATATAGCTACTACTTCCTCCATTAAACCTAATCCTCTTCCTCCTACAAAATGGCTAGAACTTTGGCCACACAAAGATGGCCACACTTAATTCGAAATGCCAGGACTACCTCGGAGCAGATTACCAATCTGAGAGCTCTTAAAAATGAAATCGTTGGACATGCTTCAAAGAAAGAGATGGTTGTAACCATGGGCCTCGTGGAACCTGTTGTACACATGAGTTCCAATAAGTCCAGTCCCAGAACTCAAGACGGAAAAGCACACGATCATAGTTATGCGATCCGACCATTAGAAGAAGAGGAAATGGTTCGACTACAGGCTCTACAAGTCTTGGGAAGTCTTGCATATGGTTAGCAGACTCATTATATTGATCATGCCTTATTCTAATATGTACTAGGTGGTCCGGCTTTCCTTGCTCCTTTACAATATGGCTCTGCGCTCCCCGCGATCCTATCGAATCTTTGCCCATCAAGTAATCCACCACAAATAGTCCTCGCAGCGCTGCGGTCTTTGTTCAACCTCGCAGAATCCGCAATACTTGCAACAAGCACACACCCTCTTACCATCAAGTCTCTGGCGGCAGCATTGTTCGTGCGCCCACATCTTGCCTCCCTAACTCGCATCATTTCCCAGACTTCATCATCGAGTATCATACAAACCCAGATATCTTTGGCTGCGTCTCTTATAGCTCGCATATGTCGGCAGGAGTCCTATCAACAAAGTCTTGCAACTTCCGGTGTTCTGGATGCTTTGGCTGTGAAATTGGCAAGCTTTGTTGTAGCTCAGGGCCTTGTTATCCCAGGTGCCGAGATCATTGCGCATAGAGAAGGATTACGAGAATACATTCCCCCCGTTTCCCCTTCAACTGTCAGTCTTTCGGCGATTTTGGAAGCGATAGCTAGCATTGTCACCGAATCTAAGCTTAGAGCTTCGCAACTACTGTATCACCCATCGATTATGGCAGTATTTCCATCGATTACGGCAGGAGAGGCCCCCATCCCGCAAAACTCGAGAGCTGCCTGGAATACCTTCAACACAGCAAATTTAAGTACACGGCAAAGTCAGTTGAGTGCTATTGACTATCTGCTCCCCATTGTTCCACAACATCCAGTGAAGAGTGCACAGTCTTCTGCATTTCCTCCACTGGGTTCATCTGGCTCTCGGGAACAAATATCCCTCAATGGCCGTGGAAAGTCAATGCCGACCTCTATATGGTCCGACCCTCCTGTGGAACGTAACAGTTCGCCACAAGATACCCAAGCAGTCCCCGAGGAACCTGAAAGCCCTTTAGTTGCATATCTGATATTGATCATGAGATCTCAGGAAGGCGAGGAGAGACTTATGGCTTCATATTTACTGACAGTTCTATTTCGAGCCGGTCTTATCAATAAATCTAGGGAACCAGCGTTGGGTTTACTGGTTGTGCCTCTACTGGTGCAGATGTTGGATGAAGAGTCCAGTCAAGTGAAGTCTAAAGATAGTTCTTCGTTAAGAATCGAGTGGTCAATCACGGAAATGGCCCCGCGAATCTTATCATTACTGATTACAGATAGCGATCATCTTCAAAAGGCTACCTTTCAAAATAAAGCAATGGCAAAGCTCTCGAAATTGATCAAAATGGCTTACGACCCAGTACCAGAGAGTGCCAATGCGCAACATTGGTCGCCTATCAAACTGAATGCGACCGAGGACTATGTGGAACCAACCTTATCGTCGTCTCTTGGCGATCCTGGTCAATCTGCTCTCCTTGTTCACAAAATCAAAGTAAGGGAGAGCGTATTAAGGGCAATAGCTTCTCTTATTCCGTTCAAAGAAGAACACAGAAAATCTGTTGTGGATAACGGTATAATTCCTTATATTGTTGAATCTTTGAACCCTAACCCCCAAAAGCCGTCGACCAAACCCAATGAAAAAGGTGAAAAAGCCGAAAGGAAAAAAGGATCAAGTGATCTTGAGGTCAACCAAGAAAGTTACGGAATCAACCCCGTGGGAGTTCTCATTGCTGCTTGTACCGCTACTCGCGCCTTAGCGAGATCAGTCTGTATACTTAGGACTACCTTGATCGATAATGGGGTGGTTGCGCCAATATTTCCGCTTCTCTCTCATCCAGATATTGAAGTCCAGATTGCCGCTACCGCTGCAGTCTGCAATCTTTTGACCGATGTCGCCCCAATGCGAGAGGTTTGTACATGTTGAAAGCTATTATCAAGATTTGCCGCTAACTCATTTGCAGAGCTTCATGGAATTTGGGGTACTTAAAATTCTCTGTGGACAGGCACACTCGATGAATGCAAAGCTTCGTCTGAATGCTACTTGGGCGCTCAAACATTTTGTCTGCGGTGTCGATAACGAGACTAAGCGAACGTGTTTGGAGGAGCTAGGATCTGGATGGTTGGCACACCTCATTTGTCACGATACAGAGGATGAGGCACTTTTCAAAGAAAACAGTTACAAACAAGGCATGGCCTCAAACTCCGACGATGCCATGGACGAAGATGTGGAGATGGATCAATTTGAAACCCCAATGGGAGGTTCATTCTCGGCCCATAATAACTCCAGACCTAGCAGTAGCAGTCGCAGTAAAAGCTTGCAGCAAGCAGAAATCAAGCTCGCTGCTCTGCGAGATGCAGAATTAGATCCCGTCAAAAAGGCTAGGAAAGATGACCTTGCCGTTCAGGAACAGGGCTTGGACTTTATACGAAATTTGATTTCAAGTGCAGGATCGGGAGAAAACACTGAGATGATTGACTACCTCTTCAATTCTTTAGGCCAAGACCGAGTTTTTGAGATTCTAGCGTCCAAGCTAAGACCCAAGGTCATCAATAATCCCTTCAACACCAGCCGCCGAAGCTCTGGTGCATCAGAAACGAAAGTCATTTCACCTCAACCAGAGATCATCGTTGCTGTCGTCTACATCCTAGTTCATATGGCCGCTAGTATTCCTCAACATCGTCAAATCGTCATAGCCCAATCCGACCTCCTCAAACTCCTAGTCCCCCATTTCAACAACCCAGCCTACGAAGTTCGCGTCGCCATGTGCTATTTGGTCTCAAATCTCACCTGGGTAGACGACTCGAGTGATGGACCTGCTTGCGCACAACGCGTGCAATCATTGAAGCAACTCGGTATCCTTCAAAAAATCGAACACTTGGAACATGATCCGGAATTGGATGTGAGAGAGAGGGCTAAAACGGCTATTTGGCAAATGAAGGCTCCGGTCTTCAGTAATTAACTTAAATATTTATCGTGTGTACATGAGTGGAAAAGTTATATGCGAGGTCTCATAGCATGGGCGTTTGGAATTGGAAACCTGTGTATTTATGAACGAATGGTTGATGGATGGGGCGTTTAGGTCATCAAGCTGGGAATTGAATGCTGGGACAAATAACGAAAATGCTGATGGGCTCCTAAATTAATTGTCGATATGATTGCGGGGCCGAACACTATAAATAAATTACGATGGCTTTTGTGGAAAGGGATACTTACTCCCTCTCGAGTCCAACAAGTTAATGTTGAAAGTAGTCGTGTTGTATCACTTGTCTGAAGATGTGAGATTATACACAAGTCATCCAATACCTTGTTTCCCACGACTTCAATGTTCCAAATGTATTTAACGATCTAGATGAATTCAATACACGAAATACCTAGATACACATCATCACTCAAAGTATAAAATTAGAAGGTGGTCGATGACGCATAAAATGAAAGTGATATCTATATCTTCAATTGTCGGGTATAGAACTCTTCTTTGCCTTCTTTCCTTCTTTCCGAAATCCTCCATCAAGGTGTATATTCAGCTAAGGATTCCTTCCTTCATTTCCTTTCCTCTCTACCTCAGCATTAAGCAAGCAATGTGCTGGCACCAGCAGCAGCTTCGTCTTCATATCATGTCATATCAGATCAGATCAGATCAGATCAGATCATTACTCCCAATCCATCCTTAATCCATCAACACAAACAACCCCACCCCTCAAACATTCTTCCCCTCCACCACCACCTGCCCCTGCCCCTTCCCACTCCCACTCCCACTTCCACTCCCACTCCCACTTCCACTCCCACTCCCACTCCCCCGCCCCCTCGCCTCTCGAATCGCATCCTGTAAATCCTCCTCCCCACTCAATTTCTCCAACGAAATCCTCTTCGTCTCAGGGATACACAGCGTGGTGAATATTCCTGCAAACATAAACACGGCATAGATTTGTAAAACGTGGTTGAGCCATGGACTGGCAGATTTCGGGGTTGCGCCTCGTACGCGCAGGGGGGCGATGGCGGCTTGGCCGATGATGGATCCGATTTTTCCCATGCCGGCCGAGAATCCGTGGGAGGTGCTGCGGTAGCGGGTGGGGAAACATTCGCCGGGGACGATGAAGGTTGTTGTGTTAGGGCCTGGGGGGGTTAGTTTGGGGATTGAGATGAAAAGAGGGGTGGAGAGAGGAAAGTCTTACCGAAGTTAAAGAAGAATTGAGCGACGACATAGAGACCGAGTAAACCATGACCTGAAAGTTTATGATAACCGAAACCCATGCAGATAAAGACGATGGTGAGGATGGTGAAACCGAGAAGTTGGATGGGTTTTCGACCAATGGTATCGACAGTTGCAACGGTAACCCAATAACCAGGGATAGCGCCCGCACATACGATGATGAGATTTCCAATGGCGGTGTTGAGTAGGGTCTTGTAAACAGTTGGACCTGTGGAGTAGCCGATGGCGGTCAAGATGACGGGATTATTCAAAGACAGACCATACCAAGCCACATCGAGCAAGAACCAGGAACTGGCTGTGCCGAAAAGAATCTTTCCATTCTTCCATTTCGAATAATAGGCGATGAAATCGCTCCAGCTCGCTTTGGGGATGTTCATTTGTTGTTTACTGGCTTGGAGACCTTGCACACGGGCAATTTCATCAGGGTGTCCTTCAGCTTTTCCAGCAATGTATGCCTCCACATCAAGCTGTGCCTGTTCAATATCTAGAGCCACGTCGAAGGTATATCGGGGTGTTTCGGGCTTTGAGGAGGGGGGTGGTTAGTTGGGTGTTAAGGAAGTGGAGGAGGGGGATCGGGAAGTGAAGGGGAAATAGGAGGGGAATGGGGGAATGAGGAATGAAGAGGAGCTAATTACAATCGTGAGACGGTAGTAGAGTGCAACACAAGCTACAGAGCATTAGTGAAAATTCGACGCGCACGTATTTTCGCTAAAGAATTAGGAGTATTTACCTGGAACGGCGCCAAATCCAATCAGTACTCTCCACATCTTATCAACGGCCAATCCACAGACACCTTGGCATACTGAGGCGGATTTCGCTGTAAGGAGGGATTCTTTGAATCCAGCGACGACGATGAGCATGACGAGGCCGGCGGCAAATTGCCCGATTCCTTGCATTGCAAAGACTGCTCCCATCATTGCACCACGCCATTTGGTTGTTGCAAATCTATATATTATTTAAACCATGTTCAAAATTCGCACCAGAACAATCGAATGTTCAGTGCTATCTAGAATGATGAAATGGTGGGATTGGCAATCTTTCACGGATAGAGGAAATGGGGTTCTCAAGTCCAGGACTCCGCATCTAACAGTTGATAGAATGGATGCTTACTCTGATGTGATGATGGACGAGAGCGGATAATCACCACCAATTCCTAATAATTGAGTCAGCTCAGGCATTTACAGATGAATCCTCTCTCGAATGGCTTGAACTTACCAATACCCATGATAACACGCCAAAAGATTATAATACCAACGATATCCACAGCTGGGGAACTCGAAGTTAGGGATTGTGCCAATGTCGCAAAGATGATGATGATCAATTCAATTCCATACTGTGATAACACATAAGCTTTGTGGCTTGAACTATTGTTGAACCACATACCATCTTTTTCCGTCCCACAATATCAGCTAGAATACCAAACCCAAATTGACCAACAACGGTGCCAGCGCTGGTTGAGACTTTGATTGCAGTGTCTGAACTGGTTGGCATAACTCCTTTGTTATGTGGGAAATAAACTATTCCAAGCATCGTGGTGAGGAGACCAACGGCAAAAATGTCATAAGAATCGGTAAAGAAACCAATACCTGCAACAATACAGGCGCGAACATGGTACCATCCGAATGGAGCGCGATCAATCTCGGCGAGAGCGAGTCGTCGTCGCTCATTGGGATCTTGAATGTGGGCGAAATCATTATTAAAATTGTGCCAAACGGCATTTCCACCCGAAGTTGTATGAAGTGCAGCGGGTGCTGATGGTTGAGGTGCAGCTCCTCTTGAGAGGTCAGTGTTCGCCATTTTTTGCTGACTTTAAAGTACCAGAGAAATCCGTTCTTTATGCTTGTTTTATAGTACTTTCAACTTTGAAATGTAGAGGTGCCTTGTGGAATGCCCACGAGGGCAGTCAGCTTTGTCAAGCAGTGAATTGATGCGCCAGCCAAGCTATTGGGTAACATTAAGATGGTGACTGATTCATTTCTCACAGTCTTAATCAGGATATAAATCACTGGATATGGAAGGTTCCCGTCTTTGTGTGTCGTGGTAGGCGTGGTGGTACCAAACATGTTGAATATATCAACGAATTATAGATTGTGATATATGAACGGGCTTGACAAGAAACAGCGAGACTATTGAATGCGGAAGAACGGGGTAATAGCGAACCAGAAGCTGTAAATCGAGCACGTTTCCACTTCAGAGGTTGATACCAGGATGATTGCACCCCCCCAAATTGAGCCCTGTAACTCGTGTTACAGGGGATTTTTATCAAATTCCTCTGGTGTGATGGGTGATTGTATTGACTCGCTTAGAGACCTTGTAGTGTTACCAGCAACTACATTGTACCGAATTTTGAGTCTTTAAGGTTTATTAATTATTTGCTGTGTAAATTATACTGAGTTGGTAGAAGCAACAGATGTGTTACCGTTCATAAAGAAGTCTAGAAGCGCCATATTGTGATGTTATGAGGCAAGTCTACTCGGTCTCAATGTAACACCATATCATAGTACTTGAGATATATAATTACCCCGTATTAGCTGCAAGGCATCCGCGCCACTTTGCTGCAGACGACTGTATGGATAATACAGCCTTGCATTTGAATCGGGATTCTTGAAGCGATGGCATAGCACCATAGAAAGATTTTCGAAATCGATGAAACGAGAGGTTGACATGAAGAAAGTTAGACAGGACGAGCTTTGAAAGTATGCCTATGCTGCGGCTGGGAATACTTTTAAATATAACAGTGCTTAGTTTCCGTGCCACTGTCATACTCAATTTATAGTTGAAATTGGGCTTCTCGCGGTTGGAACCAATATACTCCCTGATCGAATTCGATGAATCTTCAAAAACGCCTTGGAAAGGGTTGGGCACCCTACGGGCCTACCCGCGGGTATTTGGCCTTATAGAGTAGTATACCCTACTTAGTGAGGTTTTAGAGGGGGTGGTTACCCGAACAATCTGCTGCGTACCTAGGGTACCCAGGGGTATATGGTATGATCATTCTATAATTGTCATTTAAAATTGAGGTTGTTCCTAATCATATAATGATATCAAAACATCGGATTATACTACTCAAATAATATTATTTAACTTTTGTATTGCCTTATTAATAAACTATTATATATGATATAAACCATTACATGTGATATACCCGTGGATACACCGAGTACTAAGAGCATTTTATAGGGTTTATACCCTACCCTGTAGAGGTAGAGCTGGGTAGTATATTGCCTGGATTATACCCCGGGTTACCCTGGACATGTGAACCAAGACAACCTTCAGCTTATGGGCCGATTCAGCCTTCCACTCTCATTCGATCATTAGGTCTCTCGGATTTAGTACCGACAAAATCGTGGATAACGGGGCGTGCAACGGCAGAGTTTTCAAACCTTAGGCATGTATATCAAGCTGCGACAGCAGGTTTCGTGAATCTTGAGATGCTTCTGTTTCTTCTCCGTTGGAGACCCACTGCCAGGCCAACAAAGACCAATTCAATTCCTTCCGCCAGAAGAGACCGTGGCCTAGCTCACTGTCTGCACAAAGACCACCAGTTTTCGGCATGCGATTTTTAAATACTACACGTCCAAAACGAGAATGTACAATAGCCATGGAGCACATAACACACGGTTCATGTGTCATATAGAGCTCCAGTTCGTGACAAAGATATCCGTCGACCCATTCAGCTGATTTGTGGTGCTCTGCCTCCAAGGTATCCAGTGGTTGGTCCCGAAATATCGTCTTTTCATTTGTAGCCTTTTCTTCTGATACTGTACCAGCTTTCCGTTCTTCTTGAATTTTTATCCCATCTGCTATCATTGCAATAGCTCGAAGTGCTGCATGCGCTGTAACATTTCCAGACCCAACGCGTGGCCAATCTATCCATCGCGCGTCTCCAGCGATCGCAAGTGTTCGCGCAACTCCATTCTTTCGCACGACAACTACAGCGCCAATTTTCTCCCCAATACCTCCTGAGCTGGAGGAATGAGCTACTTCTGCGGCCAGGTCCATCCACTTCCCAACTTCTTCCTGTACTTGTTCCTCGGCCCTGAACACAATGGCTGGGTGGGGACCAAATGGATTGTTTTTCTTATATACTATTGGCCAGTATTGAGACGACCAAGACTTCGCTTGCTCTTGTGACGTTGGTGCTAACAAAGGTACCTTAATGGAGCAAATGATTGCTGGATCTAAGATTGGAGAAATAAAACTTTGCAATTCCTCCGAGCTGATGAGATTTGTAGCTCCCACGAGTAGAAAAAGCTCAGGAGGTTCAACATCGGCTTGGTCATTACTGCCCGTTCTTGACCCTAGCAAAGAAGTGCGAACATGATCTGGAACATCGGCTTGTTTCGCAAATCTCCTGATGTGCTGCAAATCATAGCCACCATCTTCAGGGAAAAGTTTCCGCGTCAAACTGGGAGCATGAGCAAATGTGTAATTCAACTGAATGAGACTCGAGACTTACTTAAGAACACTACTAGCCTTTTTCGCTGGAACGCTTGTGATATAAACACACAGTAATGAGTCTCGAGCTGTTGTTTCTAATGTAGTTTTCAGAGGAATGAGACTGCCTGATGTACTAGTTGAAGCCTCGGCCTGGTTGTTAGTAAGGTGTTTATTCATCTTTCAGTTCAAGACAACTCGACACTCGTCTTGTCTGAATCACTAACTAGGTATTGAGCCTCAGTTACTTTTGCATGTAGATGATTAGTCCAAGATATATATTAAGGGGAATGAATGTTTGTGCAAAAAAGGTGCCCGCTAGTGACTCAGCAAGAAATTGATTGACCTCAATTAGCACGTGACAGATATCATTATCATTAGCGACTGCTTGAGCCTGGGAAGAGGTTCTAGGAAGAGAGGAGAAATTTTAGGATCACTACCTTCAGAGGGCTTTGGAATTTTATTACATACGAGAGAGAATTTCACAGGAAAGCATAGTTTTTATTTCATGAATTTTCATTTCTCATTGCTTTTCTAGTTACAAGTCTTGCTGCGTCGCAGTTAGACCCCATGACCAATCCAGTAAAAAAGAAATAATGATGTCAGAATATCTTTAGCAGCTGCAGATGAACCATTTACCCATCATAGATTCAATGAAGCACATATGTGCATAAATGGAAGCAGACGATGTATAACATACGCCAAGCTAGCTAAAGAAAATGCAGCCTCGAAGGTTACAAGAAGAGGGTTTCTTCCCATCGAACAAACGATGAAGAGAAGAGAATGAAGAGGAAAGGTGTAGACACAAGATGTCTGCTCATGACTATCAAGTGAAAAGACCATTTGACACGCCAAAGAGTAACGAGAACCAGTAGAACACCGCGAGAAAATTAAGGAACAAGGAAAATCGAGTCTATTGACGTGGCCGATGCAGGTACAAGTCGAGCTGCGCAGTCGCTCGTATTGTACCCTGCGCTAGAGATAGAAGGTGTGATATTGAATCGTGCTAAGATCTTTTTTGATCGAGCTGCTATGGTACAAAAAGGCTGAAGACTCGCGGGAAAATCCGTTTCCATGATGCATGCTATCGCCAATTGAAATCGAAAAGAAAAAGGCTTGCATGAATGCAATACCTCTAAATGATGTTAATGTAACAACTAAGGGCCGTGAAAATCGTATGTGAATACAACCATAGAAGACGCACTGCCCACGTAGCTTATATTCAAGTTGAGAAATCGTATGAGAAAGATCCAATTATGAATAAATGCTAAATGAACCGTAGCATCAACTGATTCGAAAATGAATATCGTTCCTCGTACCGTTACAAGCGTTGAAATCGTATCGTCATGCCGAAATATCAACCAAATTTGATGTTGAAAGTTCAGGTTTAGAACCAGTCACCACCCGCTGGAGGCTGCGCACCAGCTCTACCATAAGTGTAGGGATGAGCACCGGCAGGAGAAGAAAGGCGATCGTTTGGTGGAAAGCCGGCTCCTTGCTGAGTTGGAGATCGGATTGCGGGAAGAGGCAAACCATTGGTGATGGGTGCAGGACCGACGCCATTTTGAAATCCTCCAGGGGAGCCAGCAAAAGCACCGACTGATGCATTGGACATGCCACGTTGGTGACGAGTAGCAAGTTGGCCAGTTTCGTTGTCATTTGGAGTGGTGGGACCAGTCGAGGAATTTCCGCGGTTTTCGTTACCTTGAATCTTAGCTTGGATTCGGCGACCATAAGGTGTGGTGCGGATAGCTGGGAGGTGTGGTCGGATAGCCTCGATGAGACGCGTCTTCATGTTCGGATTGGCGTAGTCCAACGCAGTCTGGATGACATAGTTGGCGAATGAGTCCCGCAATAGACTGTCAAGCTGATTGGGTTGGAGCATCTCCTCAATCAACATGTCTTTGGAAGGTTCCTGAGCACATCGGAGACACTTCTCAATGACGTTTGAACTAAACTTCTGCTTCGATAGCTGACCAACTCGTCCTGCGAACATAGCAACTAAAGGCTCGGTGAAGATTGGCTCGTTGAGATCGAGAATGTATTGAACCACATAGTTGCCAAAAGGATCCTGAACCAGTACATACGCATTGTTCGAAATCTGTCGGATCAACCAAGCCTTTTGATCGCCAGAAGCATGATCAATACATCGTTGGAGGACACAACAACCATGTCTGTGAGTTCCGACGTCGACGCAGTGTTGTCCAACAGCATCGAAAATAAACTGAGCATCTGCCGGTGAGAGTTTGTTAAGACACTTCTGGATGACGTGGTTACCATTCAAGTCCTGAATGAGCTCTACGACACGGTATCTCAAAGCGCCAATTATGGTCTGAATCTGACCTGGTGTGGAGATGAACTCGATCATCTTTTGAAGGGCGCGTGTTCCGTGTTGGTTCAAAGCGATGCGGACCAGGTCGTGTGAGGCATTTTCAATCAAGACAGTGCGCTCTTCATCATTGCAGTATTCAAGCAACTTTTGACAAAGGTAGTTGCCAAAAGGGTCGGTCATGAGCTCAATGACATGTTGATTTGTCTCGAGCCAGATCATGTGAACTTGTTCGGGATTGCGGTCTTCCAACTTCTTTTGCAAGTAGCGGCAACCATGTTGATCCTTACAAAGTGCGTAGATCTCGCCACCAAGCTGCTCCAGAGCTACGTTCGCAAAACGATTCATTGCTGCAAAATATGTTAGCTTGCATTTGATTTCAAAGTATTTAGTGAACTTACCCTCGCCATCATTTTGACGACGTTGTTGAATGACTCGTGCCTGACTATCTCTCTGTCCACCATTATGTTGATACATAGAATTTCCATAGTTATTGTAAGAATTTGGAGGAGGATACATTGGTTGGCTAAGTTGCATGTTCTGCATTCCCAAGCTCATCATTTGCATGCCATAATTGTTGTAGTAGGGAGGAACTGGTGCTGGAGAGAAGTTCTGTTGGCCGGCAGGAGAAGATACAGATGGTGACATTTGAGCCTGCGACATGCCTTGCGGAATGCCTTGTGTCAAAGATGGGCCGAATGGTGCAGCACTAGCCTGCAAAGCTGACTGGATTGACTGATAACCACCATTCTGAGCCTCGCGCAAAGTACCATCATTTCCAGAAGCCATCTCACGACTAAGTCTGTTCAAAGCGTTTGGTGGAATTCGACCCAAGCTAGCATTGTGATTGTGCAAGTGTTGTTGAGCGTGCGAGTTGGGAGTAGCGTTGTTGCTTTGCATGCCGTTCGTGGCTGTACGAACCGTCGGAATGTCGTTGGTAGAATATGACGATTGAAGCTTAGGTGGAGTGGCTTGAACGTGCTTTGGTGGGGAGGCTACTTGGGCAGTGCTATCCTGTGGACCTTCAAAGAACTTCAAATCCAGTGAATGACGATAGGATGGACGGACACTGATCGGAGACTCGGCAGAGCTAGATTGACTAACAGATGTTGCAACTTGTTGGGGAGATTGAAGATTATTCATTGGAAGGCTTTGTTGATTTGGTCGATGGCGGGCAAACGAACTCCAACCATTCGCATTGGATTCTGGTGCAGGTGATTGAGATAAGGCTAAGTCAAGTGCTGCAGAAGAAGCGGAAAGCTACATAGAGCGGTCAGCACAAGCGAAGTGAATTTTTTATTTTTAAAATTTCTTGCTTACCAAACCAGGGAACTCGTCACGACGAACAAGAATCGGGAATTTGTCATCAGTAGCGTTCATGTTCAAATACTTATCAACGTTTGCGGGTGCAGCATTTTCATCTTCGCCGAAGAGAAAACGAGCGGTATTGGTTTGGTCAAGAGACAGCATCTCGTGTATACCGTTGCGAGATTTAGTAACAGGCGTAGAATATCTATTGAGACTTGGGGTGTATTAGCAATAGCAGACTTGATTTGAGGGTCGTAGATCGAAGACTTTAGACCGAAGACGAAAAGGCAAAAGTTGAGAGCTGAACGGAACGAGGTATGAAGAAAGAGAGGAATTGAAAGTATATTGAAGATATTGAGGATATTGAGGATAGTGAGGATATTGAGAATAATATTGATTTGGATTTCTTATTAAGTGGAAGTCTTGTCCAGCAAGCAAGAAGGGAGTTGTTAAGGATCAGGAATTGAAAGGTTGAAAGGTTGAAGATCGAAAGTTGAAGGATAGTTGAGGAAGAAAGAAGGTTAAAAGGGACAACGGCACTAGTGGTTGAGGGTATTGTTGAGGTAAAGACAATAGCAAATATGTAGGCAGATCAATCGAACCATTCTTATCCCAACCAACAGAGTGAATATATCGAAAGATCAAAGGTGGTAATTTGGAAGGTGTATTGAGTGAGGTCAATGCGGTAGGAAGCGAGATAATTTGTATATATCCACAACCTCTTCTTGTTGAATTAACTTCGCCTTTGCCTTGTAAAGTCGCAATATATCATACCCAGGGAAAGAAAGGTTAAGAGGCAATCATTCAAGAACTTTCCCAAGACGACAACTCCCCTATGAAAATCTCTGAGCAGCTCCGTATATAACATGAACTTAAAGCTGAAGTGCAAGTGCCTTACTTTGAGCAGTAGCCAGGCGCATAACAGAAATTATGTTATGCGGAGGCGGAAGCAAGCCACAGCTCCATTGACATGTGCTTGTTTATTAATTGAACGTGGGCTGGTGTATGGAATCTTTATATTTTGCCTTGTGGAGATGACCTTATGGCAACTGCAGACTTCTGACAAGAAATGTTTGATGACAATGTGCAGAAACAAATGTGCATATTGGAGTACAAGGAAATTCTGGGTACGTACGCATTGGTAGAGCGATGGCTGGTTGGATCTTGTCTTACAGCTTCTTCCTTTTCATCTTCATCTGAGTTACGGCGTGAGCCTGGTACAGACTTGGAAGGTAGCCTATCATCAACCACGAGTCTGGACTGCATGATTCCGGATTGTGGTGATGTGAGCTGAGAGCCAGATCTTCCCGGGCGATTGTAGAGACCTGGAGGAGAGGTAATGCTAGATGTTGAATATCTATTGGGACGAGAAAATGCGGAAGGGAAACCGGATGAGGTCTCCCTATATTCTGGTGGTGTGGTTGGTTCTGATTGATTACCGGCGTTGTTATTATTGTTATTAGATCTACCAAGGTCGTCTTGCATTTGCTGTAACTCTTGTTCTTCTCTTCGTTGTTGTAGGTCCAACAATTGCATCTCTGCCTCGAAACGCCTTTTCTGCTCACGAAGTCGCTCGTATTCGAGTTTCTTTTTTTCTAACTGATAGAAGTGTCAGCTTTTGATGGGGGGTTAAATATCAGAAGATATGAAGAAACGAATTGCACTGGAGAAAATATGCAATTTTGCTTTTTGCGTGCAGGATCGAGGAAATGGGAGGTTGGAAGTAGAATGGAGTGGTAATTTAAGTACAATCGCTTACCAGTTGTACTTTATGGTATGTCTGTTATAAAAATATCAGTAAATGCCACCGTATAAAAATGTATTCTACAACAGTTTGAAAACTGCAAAGGGGCCTTTGCAGGATAATAGTACAGCTGTGGTTGAAATAGGCAAATTCAATTGGCTTACCGAGGGTCCATAGTCTTGAGATTCTTGCGTGCCGCGCTGGCTGGTGATAGAAGCAATTGTCGGCACTCTCCCTGAATCAGTAGTAAATCTTCTCGTCAATCCTCCACGATTCTCTTGCTCTTGTAGTGATTGTGACATTCGGTTGCCATTTCGCGGAGGAGAAACTAAACCGAGCATAGATGCATCATTCCTCGGTGACTGCTGGCTACGAAATCGCAGCTCGTCCATTCGATCACTAGTGCTATTGGAATATGCCATAATGACTATCTATATGACTGTGACAAGTCAGAGTTAGAAATGCGCAATTAAAGGCTGGCTGGCTGGCTGGAGTGAGGCTTTGACGTGGGGTGCGATGCGCGAATCTTAGAGTGAGAGATAAATCACCAAAACACTTCACAATTCGACTCACCTACAAAATATGAAAACAATCCAAAAGATCCTCCTCGTCCTGGACATCCAGGCGCGGGAACAGAAATGTTGGGTCAAAATGAGTGTATACCGAAGCTGGGGAGGTCGATTGCGCTAAACGAGGTAGACGCTACCACGCTAAGATTGTGCTAAGATGTGTGGACGTGCCCAAAGGATTAATGCTTACAAGATTTTATGGGTATATCGGAGGTAAGGTAGTAAGTAGTTATCTCTAAGTTTATTATAATATGATATAATATGATATAATATGATATCAAATACATATTAACAAACCAATTGTACAGAGAAAGTAAATTGATATGCCGGTAACCGGTATTAATAGATAGAAAGCTACTACTAGGTGTTAGCAAAGTTGTCAACCGAGTGTAGCGAGTAAATCCATCCATCCATCCATCCATCCATCCATCCATCCATCCATCCAGTTAACTCGAGTTAACTCGAGAGCAACATAATATTGTAGGCGAAATCGGATTACATCCAACTGGTTTTGCTCTGCTTCTACGAGTAACTGCATATAATTAATTTATATATATATATATATATATATATAAAAGGCTTATGTATTTCATCAAGTGCAACCAGTCTTTTTCCCCTTTTTTATTTCCTTCTCATTACCTCCCATACTAAAATAACTGCTAAATGGACCCTGATTCGAGGGGTAATAAATAGCTTTGAGCTTGTTGGTTTAACTAATTAACCAGGGGTTGGTTCTAAACTTCCAGTAACGTGCAGCAACTTCTGTAAAGTTTTACAGGATCAAAGCAACTATTTGCCCAACCTTCTCGACGATATTTTCCCAACGGTAACGGTGAGCTTGAAAATATTGATGAGGCGTGAATAAGAATGCGACATATCGCATTCTCGTGCAATCAGCAAAATGAGGAAATCTCTAGATAATCACGGGGCGCCAATAGATCCCTCCTTAATCTTAGATACTACATCGAGGCGGGGCTGTCATGAAACATTTACGCCCTCCCCCGGCTTATACGTCTACAAGTTATCGACCTATCAAAGTATCAAAGCAGCCGTGATCTATGAGCCCCTCGAGCCTCTTCTCAATTTCGGACCGGAAACCATCAACCCATTGCCTATATTCAAACTCATCCTATATTTTTATCAACGTCTAAATGATCTCATCTAGATCGACTAACAATAATCCATCATGTAAAGGATACTCGAGGTACTTACTGTACTTCAAAACCTAAGTAGGTATATGCACCTTGAGGATCCGTAGAATTCTTAAATCCACAATTCTTCGCAGGAACAATCACAATTTATCCTCTTTCAGTTCTTTCCAATTCCACTACCTAATGTACCCAATTCGATCCGAGGAATGATTCGCAAGCTACCAGTGGCAAAGTCTTGATATGTGGAGTACCAAACCTACCTAATGCGTCTCGAATCGATTTTGGTCACGATCTTCTGCATGTAACTTGAAATGCTCGAATCAAACAGAACCTCAACTGCAGCTTTGAGTGATGAAAAATGACGTTAGTCTCCCTCAGGAGCTTAAAACTTAAAAAGACAAGCAGGCTTTCCGAAAGAAATTCTTCCATCATGATTACTTTTGCCATCAGACTGGCGTGGTGAGTCAAAATCTCCTCATTATTACAACACCGAATTATAATTTATAAATGACTGAGAGTGGGGTTTCGTTCTGTGGCGTGTAAATCATAAAGGAAAGCAAAATATCAGATCTGGCGGTGAGAAATACACACCAAATTTAGAAATCTAAGAAAGGGATCACTTGTTATGCCGAGCAAGCGTCTCAGCAGATGTGATGTAGAACGTTGCAATCTAACTTAGTCTTTCAAGAAAGAGCCATAGAACTACTATAGCTGTGCCTTGCAGATACAGTTATAACCTACCGGTAGTAGTACAAGAAGGATAAACTCATAGGCATAGGTCCATTTAATGATTGCTTGTATGAAAGGAAATGAAAAACTAAGGAACTTAATGTCAACTTCAATAAAAAAGAGTAGAATTCGGTAAATATAATGTTAAGTACTTGACTTGTAGATATACGTATACATGATAATGATTATTCCGGCTTATTGACTTGAGAAGGCTGAATAGTACATTTGGTAGCCTGGTAGCCTTGCATGGTTCATATCTTAGCGTTATCATATAATTGGCTCTTGCTCGCGGGGTATTCGGCGTTAAAATAAACTTTTGACCGGTGCGGTAAACCTTAACCTAGGTAGGTATTAATAATAAATAATTTATTTTTTGAATCCACCGACTCACCATCTTGTTGATAGTATCTTACCTAGGTACCTACCTACACATGCCCATCAACATCAATTTAAGATGCCTCCCAAGAAGAAAGCTACTGGGCCAGTAGAAGCTATCGCCCAAGCAAGCTCTTCGAATAAAGTAAACAATCCCATTCGTATTATTATGGCAGCCAACTTACTTTAAACCTAGATTCAAGACACTGCGCAAGTTGATGCGCCATCAGCGGAATCCGAAAATCCAAAACGCAAGAGGGCGACGAAAACAAAACAAGCTGCTGCCAACCCGGGACCTGTACCACAGAGGGACGATGATGTACGAACACTTCTCATTCGACTGCGGAGCTTTCATTGACAAGTAATATAGGGATTTGCCGCCTTACTCGAGCCATTCTACGATGGGAAAAGTTTGACGGATCCGATCAGCACAGCGAAGGTATAAAGCTTCTAAGAGATTTCTGGCACACCTTCTAATGCGGCTTAGGATAAATGGAACCTAGTCCCAGCTTTCTTGAAAGTCAAAGGTCTTGTCAAGCAGCATATTGACTCCTTCAACTATTTTGTCGAGCATGAAATCAAGGATATTGTCAAGGCAAACAAAAGAGTTACCAGCGATGTAGATAAATATTTTTGGTTGGAGTCAGTTGAAACATATTCTAAAAACCTGTGTGCAATCCACTAATATTCGATTCGATAGATATACCGACATTCGCGTTGGCGAGCCCGAACGAATGGACTATGATGATCGCAAACCGCAAAATGAAATTACACCTAATGAATGCCGTCTTCGTGACATGACCTATGCTGCGCCAATTAGGGTTGACATTAAATACATGCGAGGGAGGATTATCGTAGCTAGAAAAGGAATAGCGATTGGTAGGATGCCTATCATGTTGAAAAGCTCGAAATGTCGGCTGGCTGGAAAGAACGATCGCCAAATGGCTCACATGAACGAGTGTGCTTTGGATCCTGGAGGTTATTTCATTGTCAACGGTACAGAGAAGGTCATTCTTGTTCAGGAACAACTCAGCAAGAACAGAGTAATCATTGAAGCAGATCCTAAGAAGGGAATCGTTTCTGCGTCCGTTACTAGGTCAGAGGAGATTTTCCACTGCTCTTGTGGATTATGCTAACTTTCTACAGTTCTACACATGAGCGCAAATCAAAAAGTTATGTAATGCTCAAGAAGGAACGAATCTCTCTTCAACATAATATCCTTCAAGAAGCTTTACCGATCGTGATTGTACTCAAAGCCATGGGAATACAATCGGATCATGAATTATTACTTCTAGTCGCTGGGTCAGATGAGAGATATCAAGACGAGTTTTCTGTAAATTTTGAAGAAGCTACCAAGCTTGGTGTCCATACTCAACATCAAGCTCTTGAATACATAGGATCTCGTGTCAAGATGGGTAGTCGATCCAGGCAACCAGGAGCACCCCAGCGTCGCAACCACATTGGTGATGCTCTCGAAGCCCTCGCAAATATCATAATCACGCATGTTCCGGTCGTTGGACTAGACTTCCGTCCTAAGGCACTCTATATATGTTTCATGGTTCGCCGAGTCCTCATGGCGATGGTTAATCCCAAGCTTGTTGATGATCGAGATTATGTTGGTAACAAACGCTTGGAACTTGCTGGGCAGCTTCTTTCTTTACTTTTTGAGGATTTATTCAAGAAATTCAACACTGATCTGAAGTTGAATATTGATAAAGTTCTGAAAAAGCCTAACAGGGGCATGGAGTTTGACGCATACAACCACATGCAATCTCACGGCAACTACATCACCATTGGTATGAACCGTGCTATTTCGACCGGAAACTGGAGCTTGAAAAGATTCAAGATGGAACGGGCAGGTGTTACGCACGTTCTCAGTAGACTCAGTTACATCAGTGCTCTTGGAATGATGACTCGAATCAGCAGTCAGTTCGAGAAGACTAGGAAAGTTAGTGGACCGAGAGCTTTACAACCTTCGCAATTTGGCATGCTTTGCACATCCGATACTCCTGAGGGAGAAGCTTGTGGACTGGTCAAAAATTTGGCACTAATGACTCACATCACTACTTACGATGACGAAGAGCCTGTCAAGAAACTAACTTTCGTTCTTGGCGCAGAAGATATCGTTTCCATGAGCGGTAAAGAAATCTACGAGAAGGGGGCCTACGTTATCTTTGTTAATGGAACACCCCTCGCCCTTACACGGCAACCCAAAAAATTCCTCAACTCCTTTCGAAGATTTCGACGCATGGGCCGTATTTCAGAGTACATCAGTATCTTTATCAACCATCACAGCACATCTGTCCATATTGCTACAGACGAAGGTCGAATTTGTAGACCTCTAATCATTGTTGAGAACCAAAAACCCAAGGTCACGAAACGTCACCTTGAAGAGCTGCGCAAGGGAACGATGGATTTCGACGATTTCTTGTACAAGGGTCTCCTCGAATACGTTGACTGTAATGAGGAAAATGATTCTAATATTGCCATAAGAGAAAACTATATAAACGAAGCGACAACGCATCTTGAAATTGAACCGTTCACTGTCCTAGGAGCGGTTGCGGGACTTATCCCATACCCACATCATAATCAATCTCCCAGAAACACATATCAGTGTGCTATGGGTAAGCAAGCTATCGGAGCCATCGCATACAATCAATTCTCTCGTATTGATACTTTGCTTTATCTTATGGTCTATCCACAACAACCCATGGTTAAGACTCGTACGATAGAATTAATCAAGTATGACAAGCTTCCTGCTGGTCAAAACGCGACAGTTGCTGTCATGTCGTTTTCAGGTTATGATATTGAGGATGCTCTTGTTCTCAATAAAGCATCCTGTGATCGTGGATTTGGACGTTGCCAGGTGTTTCGTAAATATTCAACGCAATTGAAGAAGTACCCCAATCGCTCTCAAGATCGTCTTGCTGATAGGCAAATGGGCGAGAATGGCAAGCCTATTGCAAAACATAGGATATTGGGAGTTGATGGGCTTGCAATGGTTGGTGAAAGAATCAATGCTGGCGAGACTTATCTGAATAAGGAAGCTCCCTCGAATCCAAACTCATCTGGGATTGGCTCAGACTATGGCGCAAACGATATGAAACCTGCACCAATGGGTTATAAACTACACGATCATGCTTACATTGATAAGGTCATGCTCTCGCAAACCGAGAATGAAAGCGCTGTCATCAAAGTTCAAACCCGGCAAACCAGACGACCTGAGTTGGGAGATAAATTCTCATCTCGTCATGGTCAAAAGGGTGTTGTGGGTATCATCGTCAATCAAGAAGATATGCCCTTTGCGGATTCTGGAGTTACTCCTGATATTATCATGAACCCTCACGGTTTCCCGTCTCGTATGACAGTCGGTAAAATGCTGGAGTTGCTCTCTGGAAAAGCCGGTGTTGTTAATGGCTCTCTTGAATATGGTACCTGTTTTGGAGGTAGCAATGTCGATGTTATGGGCAAGATTTTAATAGACAAAGGATTCAGTTACTCCGGTAAAGATTTCGTCACAAGTGGTATCACGGGAGAATCTTTACCAGCCTACGTTTTCTTCGGTCCAATCTACTATCAAAAACTCAAGCACATGGTTCAAGATAAGATGCATTCTCGATCTCGCGGTCCCCGGGCTATTCTCACACGTCAACCCACAGAAGGTAGATCGAGAGATGGTGGTCTACGTTTGGGAGAGATGGAGAGAGATTGTCTTATTGCCTATGGTGCAAGTCAATTGTTACTCGAAAGACTTATGCTCAGTAGTGATGCCCATGAGGTGGATATCTGCGAAACGTGTGGCTTGATGGGATATTCGGGATGGTGTCAAACATGCAAGAGTTCAAAGGGTGTTTCAACCATGACGATGCCGTATGCGGCGAAATTATTGGTTCAGGAAATGCTTAGTATGAACGTGTTGGTGAGACTGAAGTTGGAGGATGAATTCCCTCATTCGGGACATGTTCGTGGATGAGGATGTGCATAGATTTTAGAAGGAGACGATTTGAATGATGGAGCTGAGGGGAAATAAAATTTGATACATTGACTGGGGCGTGGGAAATTTCGAGCGACAAACTATAAATGCATAGCAATGGCGCATAGGCAGATGATTTGTAAAATACCATGGATTTTAGTCAAAGAATGTTGATGTAGATATTTGCACATACATGCATACACTAAAACATACATGCTCCTCTCCTTGTCTTATTCATTTGAATGCCCAAACACCTAACATAGATATCCGGTGATATTCAGCCAGCCAACCGCGATGGAAACTGCGGTCTTGGATATTGAAAAGGAGATTGGTGAATCATAATCTTTTATCTATCTCATATGATGAAATTATAAAGGGAGTTGTGAAGTAACGAGGGACATGTCTTTTTAGAAGAAGGGGTTTTTGATATTCAATATTTACTATTGAAATAACCGTGCGGACAATAGTGCCTATTGCGGCAGATACAATATAGCCACCCAAGTAACCTATTTGGCTACATAACTACAGGTCTGACCCTAGATCCTAATTCTTTGGGATGGGGTATCCTTTCAACTTGGAAGGATTTAGATATTGCTGTATCGATTTTATGGATTCTATGCACAAGGCCGGGAGCCCAAGCTCATGATAAGGATAGCGATAGGGATGGTGAGAAGATAGAGAAGATAGAGACAGAGATGAGTAGGTTCAATGAGATTGAGATATTGACTCGATGAGGTTGCCTTGGTGCAAGTCTTGGTCCGGAGCAAAGGAAACTGTCTCTGATAGCCATTTTGAGCAATCGCCCAGGTTATCATCTCAAAAGACCAAAGTAGAAAGTCATCTGGAAACTAATCCAAAGATATCGTTCCAGAAAAGTAATGCAGAAAATCGACTCAAACAACATGTTTGACTCAAGATGTTGATATCCCAGAAATCTGTCTGAGAAATGGAGTGCAGAAATCACAAAACAAGAAGTCCAGGAACCCAGAAATCAAACATCTGCCAGAAAAATCTCAAGACATGCAACAAAACTATGTTATAGCACCTATAACCAATTATATCAATCCATTCTCAGGAAACTTTCCAAGAAAGTTAATACCTGAGAACCTAGAAATCTGTAAATCTGGCCAACAGCAAATCATGTAAAGATTGCTCAATTATTATATGCAACAAAACAACATCTTTAGCATTCCAACTAGTCAGATGAACCAAGTCTATACACTATTCTCAGAACTACTCAGTTCTATGGAAGTTATACAGCACAACTCATTCACATGCACTCACTATCACACATATCATTGGTATTTATCTCCGAGAATGCGATTTGTAGCCAATCAGTAACAAATAGTCATGGAAAAGCACAAGTGCAGAGGGAAACTCTGTGTCTCGAGATTCCGAGTTTCGTCTATGTTATAATGGAGTCTATATTAATGAAAGCTGCCGCTTGGTGTTGTATTAATATGGGTAGTTAGGTACCTGGTCTCTAACTCATTGAGTACCACATTGGTAAAGAAGTATGCTGTTTTTGATTTTGGGATGGACGTCCATTGAATGGCCATCGCATGCCACCTAAAACTTTGATTGTAATGTCAGACTATCGAGGGAAGTAAGAAACTCAATTCTTTTTCTCTAAATCCACCGTTCACCTGATCTTTCAACCTCAATTCCATGGACCCAGGGTATGTATTATCATCCCATATATTAATAATCTCTCATCACTCAGTTTCCGGAAATCAACAAGATCCAACACGCACCAGCCGCCACACTCATCTGATAACCTCTCTTCCACCACTTGCAGCGCCCCCCTCGCTCTTCTTCCCCCCAGATCCAGCTAACCAAGCCGCCGCATCGAAATTCTGCAACGGATTTGCGGCATTGGCACCACCCCCAATTCCAACCCCACTCTTCTGACGCTCCTCGAATTCGGCTTTGAGCTCTGGATCCACTGTAATTGAGATAGCGTTAGCATAAAAAACAATGTACATGGATTGAATGGGTCGAGTCCATAGAGCTGCAGATCTAGCAGTCAAAATCCAAAACGGATATACGTACTGTTATCCATGAGATAAGGCATTCCAAACACAAGAGCCATACTGAACCCAGCAATCAAAATCATAGGATTCTTCAATAAACTCAATGGCGAAAAGCCCACGCGCTCCAGATAATAGTTCTTCTCGGCCAACACCTTAACCTCCGCAGTATATTTGTCATCTCCAAGTTTAGAAATCGGGATACTTTCTCCCTTATTACTCCATTCGTTTGCGCGGAAAGTAGTGAAAGCTTCAATGGGAATGAGATTGGGCTCCGAGGAAACAGGATGGATATCGATTCGCAAAGGGATAAAAGCATGGGTTGAGGAGGAAATGGTGAGCAGGTACGAGCCGCTTGTTAGGTTGCGGAAGGAGAAGGAGTTTGAGGGTGTGAGGGGCGCGGTGTGCGTGTGAGAGAGGGTGCTGAGGGTTGCTTGGGTGGAGGGTGGGAGGGTGGACGGGTTTAGTTGAGGAGTGGTCGGAATAGTGAGGAGAAGATGGGTCGCGAAAGTTGAGGGGAGGAGGGAGAGGAGCGAAAGCGTGGAGATGTTTGAGAGACGCATTTTGACGTGAGTTGAGAAATCCGAAATTGTGATGGTGCTGGAAGCTATTTAAGAGTTGGTGATGTAAGGTTAAACGTTAGCTTGAGCCGGAGAAAAGAAATACCGATGTCGGTCTTTCATTTACAGCAATATTAATCTCACTGACTTCGAAACATCATCACATTAATGTATAAACTCTTTTCAATTGCAGCATATTTATCTGTTGTACTTTTACTCTTGATGTATATATTGTGTTGATCCTTACGAAAGAGCCTTCAGAACTGCATAGTACAGAAGTGATGTGATAGTCTTTGGTTCAAATTCAACCCCTGTTAGCAAACGCGTACCTAGGAAGTCAGAAGCTATCTCTAACCAGACTCTAGAGTTCCAATATTTTGATATATTGGATGTTTAACTTTAGGCTTATTATTACATTACAGACTGGGGCTTGCTTGGCATACCCTTCAACCTTCTTCCAGAATGCTCTTACAATTCGTAGCAGGAGACTAAAGTACCAATTATTGTATAAAAATAGCTTGAACGAATAGTCTCAAGTACTCTTGCATCTCATACTCATCCCAGCTGAAACATAATTTGCACCAAGTCATTGTTATAAGTACACTGATATTTGAGACATCATAGCTTCATACAACATTTGGACAAATCCAGATATCCGAGACTCCTTTAGGGACCTGTACGAAAACACGATATAGAGTAAGATTGACGTTCATGGTAGCTTGTGACATATCAGACGCTCGAATATATCAACACTGTTATAGTATTTACTATGACGGCGTACTTACCTGTACAACGAATTCTTTTTATCGAGTCCCTATACTCTCTCTTCCGGCATCGGATCTCAAATTGGAAGTTAATACAATTGAGATTGAGAAGGTATACTGTTAATCAATTGTCTGTAATACATCTATCAATTGTACAATGATGCAGCAATGAGTGCTCGTTTTGCTTGTAACTCTATTGTACCATGGAGACGGGTTGCTGATAGTGGTTGAACTCTTGTCATTGTCGTTTTGCACCCCAAATGCCTCACAAAATCATCGCCGTTGTGATCGGGCCAGTCCGGCTACAAGACCGCATGTCGAGAAGGTAGTAGCATAATCGATGACAACAATGAGGTCTAAAACGGCAGAGTCTTAGCTAACGTATAGTCGCATTATCTTATCTCAGGATGCACCCCTTTCATACTCCAATGTATCCACAGGAATATCCATCCCCTTCTGTTTCAATCCCTTGTGCTGGCTTTTGTCTTGAATATGAAGGCTGTGGCTATGATTTTTAAAAAACGGGGGCTTTAAGTATCGATCTTCTGAATCATGCGCTGAATGTTAGTTAATGGAAAAAAGTACTGAATCTCGTGAATGTGAGTCAGGCTGTAGTAATTCACTGGATTCTGTTTGAACTTTGCACAGGACCTGAGTGCATAAATAGACCACAGTTTTCTTGAAAAAGATCATTATACAATCCATAGCCCAAACAAAAACTGCTTTAAGGGTTGCAAATAACCGGGCTGTGTGCCCTACCTTGATGGATTGAAAACTACGACCATCTGGCCTGTCTTGACTCTTCAAATCCGTGATTGGAAAGAACCAGATATCGCTGAACCATAACTATTATCATTATTACTAAACAAATTCATTGTTACTGTCGCTACCCTAGTTTACTTACTGATTGTTCACTGGTCTGTAAAATATCTCAATTTTCAAGTGATCCTCCGGCTGAGCTTTCTAGAAATCAGCCATGCCCCAACCGAACAACAAAATCTCAAGTAGAAACTGGCATTCACCATCCCCTACCCTGCATGTTTGCCATTCCATTAGTTGATTTTCTGACCGGAAAGAGATAACAAGAGTTTGAATGAGCAAATCTAGCTGCATCTTGATACTGCATGAGGGGTAGGTGGAATCAAAAAAGTGGGGAGTTGGTGAATCCCGTCAGTCTACTGGCGAGTAGCTGACTCGACGAGAAGAGAGGAATGGCTGATATGATCAAAAGATTTGGGGGGGGGAGATTCAAGATTCGCGGTCAATGGCAGTGAATCGTCAAATCCTATGCTGAAATTGAAGTGTGAGTCTACAAAGAGAGAGCTTGAGCCGTTCGAATCCAGCAGGGGTTCTCAGATTTTACAAGTCTTCAGGTGATGTTTTTCTCTGTGGCCATGATCTTGTGTCTGGCGAAGCACACCGCACAGGGGGTTAGCCTCAAAAAAGAACGAGCAGAAGCAAAAAACATGGTCGATGTCGCGAAAAAAAGCCTTCGTATCGAAAGCCTTCAGCATCTATACCATCCATTCCCAAATTCTTAAAACGTTGAAATAAATTGTCTGGGTGACGAAGTTTTTTTGTACGAGTGCCTGTTTAGTATCGCCGTCACCCACAAGTTTATTGCTGCGATAACTTCAAGGAGGCTATATATCGAGTCTCTGGCCTGCTTTCACCGTTGAAGATTGAATTTGTTGACAGTAGTCAATGATATTTGATGAAACATCAGACAAGGCGCATCAGACGAGAGTAATAGCTAATATTTACTGTCATTTATGAACAAAGCCCTAAAATAATGATCATAGTAGTTTACTTTCGAGGATCGAGGATCTAGTCTCATTCTTTGTGCTGATGTCCCGAATAATTCATCAGAATCAAGATAAAAAAATGAAGATGGAAATTCTTAGCTTGGAAATGTTTTTTCTGATAGACAGTAAGGCGATTGTTGTGTCAACTTATCTTCTTATGACATTAATATAGGTGCGGAGTGTAGAATTTGAGTCGGGGCAAGAAAGATATCTGAGCCTTAATGTGGTGAATCCTGTGCAGAGTGATGAGCGACTGAGCGTTCCACTTTGTGAGATTGAGACTAGCAGGTGCTTCTCACAATAGGACATACAGCAGACTTTTAATCTTTCCCATTCACTGAAGAAATCTCAATCACGCGCTCTTCAGCTTGCTTTGTAGTACTAAATACAGTAAATACCGTGATGGAAGCTGTGGTGCTGATATGCTCAAATCACTACAAGAGCCTTTTGAGGCATCGAAATTGGTAAAACGCAGTTTCAATAAACGAACACTTGAAATGTGCTCCAAATCAACTAAAGTTGTGGTAAATTTTTAGAATTTCTCGGATGATGAGATATTCGGCGCGTTGGTTGATGTTTTGAATCGCCGCAAGTAGCATCCCGAAATTTTAAGTTTTCGTTGAGAAAGGAAACTCTGCCGTCGTCGAAGAGTCCCAATATAACGATACCATTGGGGTTTTTGAATAAATGAGACGATATCAAGAGCCAAAAGCATTTCAAACGATCACTACAGCGTCTTCGCATACAGTCCAATACTTCGAGATGATGGAGAAGGGATATTACAGTAGCTTCTAAGACTTATTTAGAGGTTATGAGTTCCTTAGGTTGAGGCAAATTGCCGCGCTTAAAAGGTGGTCCAGGTACAAGAAGAAATCAAGACTCCTATTCACTACGAAGAAGATTTTCCATGCCACTGCTTCGGTACTCTCACATCACTTTTGCGTACCCCTGATATTTCTTGACCAACCCCGGACCACCAGTAATCCTTATTGTGAATACAACATTTGAGAGCTATCTAGTAACTGGTAATGCATGCATATGAGACTTAGTATGCAGAGGACTTTTGATACACTTGCACTCGTAGTTGTGAAGGCGGTAAACCTTTTAGATTCACCAAGAGACGGATGTAGAGAATTAGCCATGGGCTATTGGGCTTGAATGAAATAAGACGATCTGAGCTGTGAACACATCCCAGGTGTGGTTTCTCGCTCGAATAATCATCAATAAGGACCGCTAATTTTCGAGCGAACCAGATAAGCTTAGAGAACCCCTCTTGAAGGGATACAATTCGGGATAACGTCATCATGCTTCTGCTCCGTCCCAATTACCTGGCTAAGAAGCAGAGTGTCTCCCATTCTTGACCAAACGACAGGGATCGTCTTGATAATGAAGTGGATCATGGAGTTGCCATAGATTATGAGACGTGCAACAAGAGCCATGAAAACCCCTTGAGAGGATTCAAGATATGGAGGAGTTATCGTCCTTTCCGTTGAAATGAAGAGGGGGGGTTGGATTCGATGACTCGCTTAGTCTGAGAAGCGACCATGATAATACCCTTGACTTAAGGATTTGGGAAAATTGATCTGACATGACAGTTCCACGAGGCCAGCGCTGGCACCAATATACCTTCGAGTTCGAAGTTTGACAATTGATGAGTGACCGGTCTGTGCTATCATGAGATAAGTCTTCTGAATATTCTCATTTATGCAATCCAAATCATGTCTTCTAAGATCCAAAGTATCTCGTGATGACGATATGCACAAGCTCATCTGCACCGAAGCCCCTTTTTCATCATGATTAGCAAACCTTAAATTCTTAGGTAACACTGCGATTTGCAACAAACTGAATCCGCTCTCAGATAATACCATTTGTTTAGGTTGTGCACATGATCGTCGACGTGTTAATGTAACACGGGCTATGATGGCTGACAGCACAACCTCGAAACTCAAAATGATGTGTCCACTTGGACCAGAAAAAGGAAAAATTGGATGGAAAGTTCCGACATTTCCATGGAAAACTGAGATGTGCAACAAACATGAATTTCGTACTTAATTTTCGAAACAAGAAGTAGGGCATGAATTCCGGTTTATGAAAAAAGCAAACAAAAAAACAAAGAAGGGACTGCGCGAGTACGATATAGTTCGAGGCGTTTTCTGCATCTGAAGATGGCAAGGTGAAAAGACAAGTGCATGGATCTGGAACCAAAACTCTCGAGATGAAGTCCTTGTGATCTCGAAATTAACCTCGGTGCTGGTGAGAGAACTCAAAAAAGAGTAGGCGGAAAATATCCATAGATCTAGACAATCTCCACAGGATTCCAATTAGCGGTCTCCGAGCACTGGATGGGCAATTGTCCCTTGGCGATTGATTCGATATGCAACAAAAGAGTTTCTTCCGTGACAAAAATGCCGAGAAGATCATAAAATTGCTCATAGAACGAAAACGATATGGATTTGGGTTGTGTTGATTTTTTGCCCCGAAAGTTTGTACACGTGCTTGGTTGGTGTTGGCAATGAAGATCCCAAGTGTATTGCCAAGTGCAGATCTAGAAAATGCCCAGATGTTGAGACATGCAACATTTCGATGTTTTTGGTTACAGCACATGCTGTCGCCACAATCAGGCCAAAGTCGGTGCATTTGGAGTGTTTGGAGTGTTCGGTAGATGGCAGCGGTACAGAAGCTAAAGTTAATTGAGGTAAGATATTTCGTGGACACTGAGAATTGCCGATTCGAGAATCCCAATAACGTTAGAAATGAAATTCGGCTGACACTGTCATGGCCATCGTGCTGTTGTGCTTGCTGTTGGTATTGCTGTTGGGTAGCAAGATCACCCACCACATTCATCAACGTCGCCCTTGAATCTCATTCCGGAGACAACTTGTCCATGCTTGGACTCCGAGACTCCGAGACTTGAGTCATGCACCCTGCACAACTTTCCTTGCTCAAATAGAAAACTGCTCGGGCGATGTTACAGTAAAGACATCTTCGACCGAGCTGAGAATGAAGATATGCAATAAATACTTTTTTTTTGACTTTTTGGATTTAATCCTATAATTATAGTATAGAGCAGGTATAGGAGAAGTTCTGCCGCAAATGCCATTAGCGTCCATCCGTTCCCAACGACCGTCACTGTCTGTCTGTACATGCGAGAGTGAAAGTTATCGGAAAGGAGGCATGAGTGACAGAGGTGATGGGGGGAGTCATGAGCAACGACTCCTATTTTAGGTACTACTGCGTACAGTAAGATTCTTTCATTTCGAAGAGTAATAAAAAATGTCTTGAACTTTATTGATACCCTTGCTTATTGAACCTAAAATATATGTAATTATTGTACTCAGGTCCCGCGCGGCACCAGCACCAAGTACAAGATTCCGTCTTCCCCGGCCGCTATACCATATTTGGAACAAGTTTCAAGTCGCTTGTTTTTTTGGGTCCCGTGATGAAGCACTGCAAACTTTCCTTCCCAGCCATCTCTATTTCCAACATCTCCATCTCTATCTCTTCTCTCTTTTCTATCGCTCTTCATATATATCCCTCCATTTCCGTTATTATTTTTCATCATCATTTCTATATCTCTTCTTTTTCATTTCTATCATCATCTCTATATCCCTCTGTTACCCTCCC